>JAVXUO010000342.1:0-563805 GCA_033065855.1 Escallonia rubra
TTGAGCATGAGCAGTAAGGATTACCCAAGTCACCCCGGCAGTGCTTAGATACACTATACATAAGCATATATACAATAACTAGTCCATTTAGGTACTAGTTTCAACCCAAACCAAACAGACTATCCTTATAACGCCAACAATACACACAATCCCTGTAACTCCTCAGATTTACTGACTCGTGTCAATATTTAGAAGAATAAGCACGATTCAAAGCGATGTATGATGATCGAATTAATAAAACAGACGAGTATTGAAAGAATTTCAAATGATTGCTTTAAGGCTCAAGATAGGGTCTCACGGAAAAATTTCAAGGCATTTCTATGACAAAATCGAAGTTATATGAAATTCGATAGCAAATCATAATAAAATTTACGAAATCAATTATGATAAATTTGGTTTCGGGTAGAATCCCTTACATTTTAATGACAATTATAAAATCAAAGTTCAATGAAATTCTTGTCATAATAAAACATTTGAAGTCATAGCGATGAAATAGGGTTCGGATGAAATTATTTACCTCGATCCAAGCTAAACAATGTTAAACGACCTCGATCAAAGCCATCTTAATTAACCTAAATTGAGCATTTTATTTATCAGAAAATAATCTACACAGCTATACTATCAACCTAATATCAACTATCCACAACGTGCTCACTCCTCAACCCAGAATTACCCAACCCAAAGCGGGTCCTACTCACAGCCAACCTAGCCAAAAAATTCGGCACACTTCTCGAGGCTCAACAATGATCCAAAATTAATATTAATTCCCATAAAATAAATTTATGGCTAAAAAAACATATAAAATGAAAATATAAATTTTCAAATGTTTTTGAAAATTAGAATTAAAAATAATTTCTTTAAATGCAATAAAAGCCCATAAATAGCCATAATTTTTTCTAGCTGAAAATAAAGTCCCATAGTTTTTATGACAACTTTAAAATATATTTTAAATTATAAAAATTAAAATCAAAATTTAAAAGGCATTAACCTATTTTAAAATTATTCGTTTTGCTAAATCCAATGCGATACGGTAATGATACCGAATCAATCATCATTAATTTGGGACTTATCTATACCATAAAAACTTTACTATAATTTTTTCCGAATTTATCACGAATTTTAAAGACTTCAAATAAATTTTAAAAATCTGAGGTTACGAAAAATATTAAAAATACATATGATTTCAGAAAATTATAAAATTTTCTCTAGAAATTCTAATATAGACTAATGTACCCTACTGTAAAACTTCATGTGCTAACAATCACTGTGCACTATCTAATGCACGCGCCGAACCTAACGCGAAGCCATGGTACATCTATGCAAGCACAGTGTACCACTAAGCTGCAATACCTACATACAAACCTTCCCCCCCCCACCCCACCCCCAACAATTCACTCACTCCTTATACACACTACATACATTTACACACACACATCAATTACACTTTACACACATTAACATACATTTATATCGCACACCCACTGCCTCATGGTAATATGTCTTCTTCTTGTTCTTCACACACACATGCACCCTCACATTCACTCTATTCACACACATATATACACACTAGTTGTACACCTATATTCACACAACACACACAATCACACACAAAAATACACACACACCCCCATCACGACTATTGCCTCATGGTAGTAGCTTTTCTTCTTTACCCAACACACAACACACATGCACAAGCACACACTCACTGCACACAATAATACACGCAGACAACACTTACACACACCTTACACACACACTTACACACACACACACACGCACGTACGAAAACACACAGACACCCTCACGCACAAGACACGCATGCACTGTAAATTCTCAGGCCCATCCCCCTTTCTCTCTCTCTCTCTCTCTCTCTCTCTCTTATACACATTAGTCCCATGACTGCCCAAGCTTCTCTCTTCCTCTCAATAGCCATGGCTGCCACCGCCATTAACCCCTTCGTTCTTCTATGGTGGCCACTCTTCTTCACCCTTGCAGACACACGCACAACACACACTCACACACATATGTATGGTGTTGTTTTGGCATGCCCTTTTTCTCCCATCACAGACACTACAACCTACCCCCATCAACATCACTCATGGCTAGAATTTTAACCCATCTCCATCTCCCTTACTACAACACACACATTGCAAATCATGGCGACCCACAGCTGCCGCAGTCACCCCCTTCTGTCACGACAGCCATGGCTGCCCCCCACTCGATCTCACAACTACGGTAGCCCAAGGCTCCCCACAGTCCAACCCCTTCACGACAACCCTCTTCTCACAGCTCCGTCACGCAGCACCATGCACCCATGTTATATATATCTATAGAGCTGATCCGTTAAGAGCGCTAGCAAAATAGCCTATTTTGCTAGCGTGATCTGGTCGTTCATCCTGAAAGATGGATGGCCCAGATTGCGCCTTTTTCGAAAACTGTCAGTCGTCCGCGACATAGTGTCGCAGACGGACTTTTTTACCTTTTTACCCCTCCGCCCCTGTCCGCTACACTATATAGCAGACGGCATTCAAGTCCTGACACGTGACAGCAAAAAGACGTCCGCGACACTATGTAGCGGACGTCCCCTAGCCAAATGCGTTGGGCACCGTACATACATTTGGCGCGACGGGTGGGAGAGTCATTCGTCTTCACGCTCTCCGGGTTGCAGCGCACATCCCTGATCCACTTCGAGGTCGCAGAGTGGCAGCTGCCAGACCGAGCAATGCGCCATTTTGAGTTGGAGCAGGGTTTGCCAGCCGATGCCCCAGATATGAGGGTTAACAGGGACCCACTGGATGTTGGACAGTTTGGCAAGGCCAATGCGCACGAATTATGCTCGGCCGAAATAGAGCTTTGGAGTTCTTGGCAGGACACACTGGCGGCCATCGTCTCAGAGCTGGACCCCGTTATCAGCATCGAACAATACGATGAGTGGTACTACCGCATCACGCGGAGGAGAGTAGCCCCAGTAAACTTTGAACGCGGGGAGAGGTATGCGCCCAGGGGTCAGATCGATGAGCATATGGCATACAATCTCGTAAGTTGCCCAACAAGTCTGACTTCTCTTGAATTTGTTGAAGAAATTTTGTCTGATTGAAGTTACTTATTTTTTATCTCTTTGGATGTAGGTTAATGCCTCGCTTGCATTCTTCCAGAAGTTCAGTGAGCGGAAGGATCTGGTGACCGCAATGGGCGAGGATCTTACCCAACAGGCTGCTGCACTGGCTTTAGGCTGCGAGAATTTTTTACGCCAAGCATCGGGACAGTCTTCGGTCGTCAGCCCGGGAATGGGTTATACGGGCGTCAGCCAGGGATACGATGATCCCTCCGTACAGCCTTCAGGGGTGAGCCAGAGAGTTGGTGGTCCCTCTGTAGCGGGGATGGGACAGGCTCAAGCATTGTGGGGCGATTACAGCGGCCCCTCCTTCAATTTGTTCCCGGACCTCCAACCCCTCTCTCAGAGTTAAGTCACGCAAGACTGGCCTTTCAGAAACTACGGTTTCTCCGAGGCACTACTTATTGTCCCGTGGGCGGGACCACTTAGCGCCCCCGGAGGGCAATATCCCCCGTTTGACCTCTCCGGAGGGCAATATCAGCCGGCGGAAGAAATGGCCGGAGAGCAATATCAGCCGGTCGGGGCCCCCAAAGGGGATTATCAGCCAGCCGAACCAGGAATTACTAGACAATATCCCTTGCTCTTGCACCCGGCGGAGGGCAAGATTTGCCGGTTGACCCCCCTGAAGCAGGGCAATATCCCCCGGTCGACCCCCGAGGGTAATATCTGAAATGGCATCCAGCCAGGCCCGCTAAAATAATGGGCTCAGATTAGCGGGCGCCCCCGAGACTGAGCGTTGTATGACGTGGATCACCCGGAGGGCTTGGATTATAATTACTCGTGGTCAGAGATAGCTTCGCTGGCGCCGGGAGCTTGGTTAGACAACAGTGTCATCTCGCACTACGTGCAAATTCTGAGGCAAAGGGGTCGGGAGCAGCCAAACTTCGGTCCGCGCATTTTTATCTTGAATGCTTTTTTCATGGCATCCTAGTACAAGAGTGAGACGACTGGGTCAATTCAAGGAAAGGGAGAACCCTGGCCCAGTGGAGACCGTCGGCTAACCTACAAGCATATCTTGCTAGGGATAGTCCAGTGAGTTGTGTTGCCGACGTGTTTCTAATCCCATTTATAGGGAATGCCCACTGGTACTTGGTTTGCTATGAACCAGTATAGAGGACGGTATCAGTCATCGACAATCTCTACGATGATAGACCCGGGATGCCTGTTTTAGACATGTACAAAGGCATAGGCCAGTTGGATGCCATGGTAAGATCCTGTTTACTTCTTATTGTAACTTGCATATTGTAAAACTGATTAATCTTATTATGTTTGGTATGTTTAATGTTTAATGCTTATTATGTTTCTCGTAGAATCTATTTGTTGCCTTGGTCAATGGTAGGCGTGACGAGAGGGTACCGCACATGCCTAAGCTCATTTTCCGCTTGAAGAAACGTAGGCCCAAGCAACATAATTCCTCAGACTGCGGCGTCTTCGTCTGCATGTACATGAATTACATTTGTCGGTCTGAGAGCCTCAGGAACACCGTCTGGAGCCGAGAATGCATACAAGGCTTTAGGTATAAGATGGCTTGGCAAATTATGAATGGCCGGCCTAGAGCTATTAGGTTTATTGTAAATCTGTGTAATAACGAGGATCCCGCAGGGGATGAGGGCCCCAATTGACATTATAACATTATATTCACTTTTTTAATAAACATATATTGAATGCGATTGATTTGATTTGTGTTGTGACATCAGTTGATCGGTGTTGAATGCGATTGATTTGATTGACCGATATCGTTGTATTGAATTCAGTTGAGTGTTTGATTTGTGGTCAGATATAGCATTTTGGCTCATTGACTGATCTGTGATTTGCTTTGACAGGTGGGAAACAAAGTGTGGGCCAGTTTTGGTTTCTGTCTTTCTGCAGGGCCGTCCGCTTTACTATATAGCGGATGTAGAGAGAAATAAAAAAAACTAAGTGTTGGAGATCTGACTTTCTGCAGGAACGTCCGCTATACTATATAGCGAACGTAGAGAGAAACAAAAAAAACTAAGTGTTGGAGATCTGACTTTCTGCAAGGCCGTCCGCTATACTATATAGTGGACGTAGAGAGAAACCAAAAAAAACTAAGTGTTGGAGATCTGAGTTTCTGCAGGGCCGTCCGCTATACTATATCGCGGACGTAAAGAGAAACAAAAAAAACTAAGTGTTGGAGATCTGAGTTTCTACAGGGCCGTCCGCTATACTATATCACAGACGTAGAGAATAGAGTAAACGAAAAAAAATTAAGTGTTGGAGATCTGAGTTTCTGCAGGGCCGTCTGCTATAATATATCGCGGACGTAGAGAGAAACAAAAAAAAAACAAGTGTTGGAGATCTGTCTTTCTGCAGGGTCGTCCGCTGTACTATATAGCGGACGTAGAGAGAAACTGACTCTCTGCAGGGCCGTCCGCTATACTATGTAGCGGACGTAGAGAGAAACAAAAAAAAAACTAAGTGTTGGAGATCTGTCTTTCTGCCTTGTCGTCCGCTGTACTATATAGCGGACGTAGAGAATAGAGAAAACAAAAAAAAACTAAGTGTTGGATATCTGTCTTTCTGCATGGCCGTCCGCTATATAGTATGGCGGATGTAGAGAGAAACAAAAAAAACTAAGTGTTGGAGACTGTTTTTCTGCTGGGTCGTCCGCTCTACTATATAGCGAACCTAGAGAGAAACAAAAAAAACTAAGTGTTGGAAATTTGTCTTTCTGCTTGGCCGTCCGCTACATAGTAAAACGGACAGCCCTGCAAAGAAAAACTAAGTGTTAAATTACAAAGAAGCAACATCGTTGACACATCGTGACATTGGAGGAGCATCTTCAGTCATCTTCATCTGACACTGGAGCATCGGAAACAGATTCAAGTTCGAAGCTCATGTTCCAGTATACTTGTGCTTCATTGTTGTTGCCATCTTCATGTGCATCACGTGCCATACGACGTAAGTTATGCCTATTTTGACGAACTCTCATTCTATTATTTTCTTCACGTATTCGATGCAGTGCCCTTTCAAGCTCCATGTGTGTAATTCGAGGCATGTTGATTGCCTTTTGTCGAGGTATGGGTATATTCATGCGCCGTGAATCAGCTACTAAGACCTCATATTCATTCATCTGATAAGACCATCCTGCATGTAATGTATTAACATAGCGTGATGAGTAACACAAACTTGGACACAACAAATAGTGAAATTCATCTTCTCCCGCCCAGTAACGACCCATTGCTTCAAAAATATCTCGTGGAATATATGACATTTCCAGAGTTGTTATGAAATTGAGAGTATATCACTCTATGCCCTTTGCCCTTCATGCAATGCATGTACTTATATTTACTTTGAAACGGGACCACTTTATGAGATGCTACAGGTTTAACTTTATGAGATGTGACAAGTCGCTGCAATAGACCAGAGACTTGTCTTGTCACCAAAGACTTGTCTTCTCACTGACACATGTATGCTATTGTCTCAAAATACCAATTAAGCAGGGTGTCAGTGTCCAGAGACTTCTCTTGTCACCAGAGATGGGTAGGCTATTGTGTAGCTATCACACCAATATAGTGTGTGTGTGTGTGTGTGTGGGCTTATTTATATATGTTAGCCATGCTCATCATATTAGATGTACCTAAGTTAAATGGCAGGAGTTCCTGGTAGTTCTAGTTATCGGGGACGTGAGACTGTGTGGTTGTTGTGTGAAAGGAACGACGACTACAAAGAAGTGAAGTACACGGATCCGAGAGAGTATTATGCAGGTTTACGAAGAGAATGGGCATATCGAGTTAAGGAATCAGTAGCACTACACCAAGATCTCACCACGCTGAGAGCACCTGTGCCACAACGTCGTTCACTTAGTATGTCGAGGCGTAATGTTAAGCAGTGTAAGAAAGATGTGTGCCGAATCCGTATGGAGAATAACCGGATGTTGCTACGTAGAAAATGATTTTACATGCTTCAACTTGCGGAAGAAATGGCCGAGGCTAGTGGGAGGCACCTCAATTCAAACGAGAGAAACAATATTTTAACCAATGATCAGTACTTATCTGATGAGTCTATGTCAAATGAAGAGTGATATATATATCTCTTCCTACTGTATGTTAGGATTTCATTCCAACTAGCACTTATCCACATGTCATTCTAATTAGCAAATCCTGTCTTTCGATTTTTCAAGTGTTGGGAATTTCTGCTGTGCCGTCCGCTAGATATTGTAGCGGACGATGATAATTTTGTTTTAATAAATTGGCGCCTGAAGACTTATTTTAGCGACGGAATCAACAATCTCAATATCGTTTGAACAATAAATAACGTACGATTCACAATCAACAATCTCAATATCGACGAAATCTCAAACGGCACAACTAAGCGAGAAAAAATTCGAAAAAATAATGAACATCAACATAAATTTATTCATTCATAATAAATAGAATTTAGGGTTCAACATTGGGAAATTTTTTCACAAGTGCTCCGATCAAATATCAAAACATGAAAATCCCACGCTCCAATGTGTTCAAACACTACAAAGTAATTTGACCTTGGAGGCCGAGTTGGAGGCCATGCTGTCGCACGAATTCATTCCAACCCTCTGCGAAAGTAATTTGACCTTGGAGGCCGCGCTTTATCTTGATTCTTACATGCCATGACCCCTTGCGGCTAATTAATCTTGAATCGAAATAAATTGTGGAAACCCAATCGGAAAAGGCTACCGGTATGTCCTAACATATTCACAATACAAAAAATAGGTTAGTTTTTAACCAAAGATCAAACTTTTAACACACGAAAACATAGAGAAAGAGGGATGGCCTACAAGTTCATTCTCAAAACCAAGCATCATGACCTTGAAGAAGTGTCTACCTGCAAGGTGCATGTTGCCAATAAATTCGCCGCTGCTCGACGAATCAGAAGCCATCACGCCGGGAATGTCGCTGAAGGCGCCGCGACGTTGATGGGAGGACGGGGCTGTCGCGGCGTCAAGGGGAGGACGGTGGTGTCGCCAGAGATGAGGGTCACCGGAGGTGTGGGTCGCCGTAGATGGTGTAGCGGCTTGGGTTAGATGTTCGAGACAGAGAGATAAACGGACGGACTGATAAGATGATTGCCCGATCTGATTAATATATATAATAGGATAGAGTCGTATGCTATATTGTATGGCGGACAAAAAGAAGACCAACAGTTTTTCTGCGATTCCATCCGCTATATTGTGTAGCAGACACGAAGAACACCAACAAATTAGGGCTCTGCATATCCGTCCGTTACATTGTATAGCGGACATAAAAGGGGTACAAAATTTTCTAAGGTGTTGGAATTTTAACTCTGCAGATCCGTCCGCTACATAGTGTAGCGGACGGGGCTAATAAAAATAAAAAAAAAACTTAAACTTAGATTTGATGGCCTCTCATAGGTCCATCAGAAAAAAAAAATTCCAGTATTCGGTCGAAAAATTATTAGAAAAAAATTACAAAAAATTATTACAAATGTCAAACATAATTGATGGCTTATACAAAAAATTAAAGGTCCACTGTAGCTTGTTCGTCCTCATCTTTGGCGTCATCTTCTTCCCCATCTTGCAAACCCCCTGGACTTATCCCCAGTGCCTTGTAATGGTTCTGCTTGTCGTGGTCGGTCATTTTGTTGCACAATGCACACCTTCGCAGCTTTTTAGGTTGAGTTGCCGTTTCAATAGAGCTTTTCATTCGTGTAGATCTCTTGCGGCCTTTCGTTTGTGATATAATTGGATCCAACGGCCGGATATCATTGTCGTCTTCCTCCCCCGGCTCGTCATTTTTTGATCCCGTCGTAGGCTCGGTGTCAACCGCATTAGTGACTGAAGCTGCTTCGAACTGGTCGACGATGGGCTCTTGCTGTTGAGCTACCTCGAGGAGATGTTTATAACCGACCATTGTAGCAACAGCCTTTACGGACAAACGGGTGAACATCGTCACCAGATGATTATATCGCAACGTCTCTGATTCTTCAAAGTCAGTATACGGTGCTCCGAAAAGGCAATGGTACCGTGCAACCTGTTTGCACCTTTCGTCCACCATGGCAAGACGTATTTATCGAGGATTGTCCTGATATTCTTCTGGGTGAAAAATCGCATAATGTGTCTACACAGGATGCCATGGAACTCAAACTTCTTGCAAACACATGTCACCGAGTCCGTCAATGTGTCGTGGCTCACCGTATACATTCTGTGCAACTTCTCAGGGACAAGGTCATTCACGAGCGAATAAACCTTGTACTCACGCGTAGACTTTTCTGCCACCTTGTTTATACAGTATCGTCCCGATTTTTGCAGCTCTACTTGGTATAGCAAGAAGATCTCCTTCGTATAGACTTTGGCACCGTTCAGCTCCAGCGGGGTCTCAAGTAACCTTCTCATCTGTTTGTACGTGGTTACAAAGTCTGCAGCCCTTTCTTTCAAGAATAACGACGCAACCACTTTCGGTGCGGATGTGACGAAACTCTTCAAATTGGTAGCTGTACCCACGTAACTATCGAACGTGGCATTCATAGATTCACTCATGCCCATAGTTTTCATGCCCGCAGAAAAATGCCTCCTCGTGTAAACGCCAATCCATTGCTCTTTGAGCTCGTACAAGTGCTGGAGCCACTCGTTGTCTTGCAATGAGTAATCCCCAACAAGCTTTTCCCACCTCTCCTCAAATTCCTCAATCGTTAACGACTTGCTAACGCGCGTGTCAAAATCCTGTTTAAAGTCTGGAAACTTTGCATACACATGATGCAAACGTTCGGGGTATTTGTTGCTTATTTGCCAAGTGCACAAGTTGTGTCGAGTATCTGGGAAAACGGTGGCAATAGCCTTCTTCATTGCAAAATCTTGATTGGTGATGATAACCTTCGGTGCTTTGTTGTTCATGGCTTCCAGCCACGCCCTAAACAACCATTCAAAAGAACTCTCGCTCTCGTCCCTTAACAAGGCGAACCCGAACAGGATGGAGTGATAATGATGATTGAACCCCGTGAAAGGAGCGAACGACATCGAGTACTTGTTGGTACGGTATGTCGTGTTGAAAGTCACGACATCCCCAAAATGCTTATAAGCAAGCCTCAAACGACCGTCGACCCAAAAAATTGTGCTAACTCGATGCTCGTCGTCAAGTTTATAATCGAAGGTAAACTGCGGGTCCTCCATCTGTATCCGTTTCAATAGGCTCATTGTGGCTTGACCATCATTGAGGTCATACGCGGCTCGTCTATGGGTTCGGACCGTGTTACAAAAGTCTGTCATGTTAAAGTTTAAATTTTGAATTCCCCCGGCCTGTTCAGCAAGAACATTAATTATGTTGGTAGGTTCTAGCCGCGCATCACTCATTGTGTGAATAAGGCTCCTCGCGACCTTACACATCTTCTTGTGTTGATGCATCTGACTCACCTTAGAAGGGGTTACTAACGGGTGATTGTGTGCCAGTTCCAGGCTAGTAATAAGCCAATGATCTTGCTTGGCTTTATAGCTTACGAACATCTTGACCTGACAATTCGTTCGCGCAAAGCAGTCCCATCTTCTGCGCGAATATCCTATTTCGTCATCACTGTCATCGTTACCTACGCGTGTCTCATTTTGCACTGGGTTTCTGCCCCTATGACACTCGTATAAGCGAGAGCATATCTTTTTCGTTATGTTGCTCGTTCTTGTAGTCTTTATTCTAATGCCAAAACCAACCCTCAATGAATACGCTCGGAAACATTCTCCAGCTTCTTCCAATGTTTGAAAGGTTCGTCCTAGATACGGATCACTAGCATCTACGGGGGTGTTGGAGCTCGACACGAAATCAGACATTGTGAAACAAGACCTATGTAGAAATAGACTACGCTTAACAATCAAATGATATTTTCAACTGCAAATATTACCTAAATATTATATTGACGAATAGACCAATTTAGGATGACAAATATACCATATACATAATCTCAAAAGTCTCCCATTTTGCTAATTATAGATTAATTGAACATAACAAATTAAAATTACTAAGATAAATAGACAAATTCATCATGCCAAAATACAACAAACATATCTCAAAAAATTCGAATTTAAATAAGATACATGTGTCGAAGTTAGCGAACCTCAAAAAAATCAAAATTAACTACAATAAATTTGTTTAAATTCTACAAATTAATTTCTAGAACATCAAAAGTTGATGAATAGAGTGACAAATTTCTAGAACATCGCCAAAAATCTAGACTTTTTTGTCCAAAAAAATATATATATACTTTATCAGTCAATCCACCCAGAAAACATTTGAGATCAGAAACCTACCTTGCTTGAATAAAGCTTGAAGCAAGTGTTACTCGAAGCTTGAGGAGAGCCGAAAATGGAAGCAAGTGAATCTGAAGAAGAAGAAAATTTTGCCGAAATGGCTGAGAATTATGGAACTTTTGGGTATAGGGGCAATAACGTCCGCGATACTGTATAGCGAAAATTATTCCCTATACTCTGACACATGCATAAATAAAGACCTGATGGGAGACTCTCTTGGCGGGCGACGGGACACGTCCTGACAGGTGTCAGCCTAGGGGACGTCCGCTACACTGTATAACGGACGTCTTTTTGCTGTCACATGTCAGGACTTGAATGCCATCCGCTATACAGTGTAGCGGACAGGGGGCGAAGGGGCAAAAAGGTCAAAAAGTCCGTCCGTGACACTGTCACAGACGACTGACAGTTTTCAAAAAAGGCGCGATCTGGGCCGTTCATCTTTCAGGATAGACGGCCAGATCGCGCTTGCAAAATAGGCTATTTTGCTAGCGCTCTCAACAGATCAGCTCCCATATATATATATATATATATATATATATATATAGCGGCTGTCACATGTCAGGACTTGAATGACATCCGCTATACAGTGTAGCGGGCAGGGGCGAAGGGGCAAAAAGGTAAAAAAGTCCGTCCACGACACTATGTCGCGGACGACTGACAGTTTTCAAAAAAGGCGCGATCTGGGCCGTCCATCTTTCAGGATGGACGGCCAGATCGCGCTTGCAAAATAGGCTATTTTGCTAGCGCTCTCAACGGATCAGCTCCTATATATATATATATATATATCCGTTGATAGCGCTAGCAAGTTGCTAGCGCTGTTTGGCAGTCCGCGTCCGCTACATAATGTAGGGGACGGTGAAAAAATTCGCTGGTGTGGCGCGCGATCTGGCCGTCCATTCTCGCCCGTGGACGGCCAGATCGCGCTAGCAACTTGGGTTAAGTTGTTAGCGCTATCATTTTATCAGCTCCATATATATATATATATATATATATATATATATATAGTGTGTGTGTGTGTGGAGCTGATCCATTGCTCACGCTGCCAACTTTGTTATCCATCCTTGAACCAGATCTACCTTTTAAAAAAAAAAACCATTTTGACCAAAATGCCCCTAGATCCCGTCCTTTTTGTGGAATAATGCTGTAGCGGACAACTTTTTTTGCTGACAACAAGTCACATCTGTCCCCTCACGTCCGCTACATTTTCTCGCGGACGGTGAGGCAGTTTGTCTTTATCCAAACTTCTCTACCCATCCGCTAGATAATGTAGCGGACGGTGTGTGTGTGTATATATATATTATTTCATAAGTATTCTTCTTATTCTTCACTATCTTCCCAGCGGCACTAACAAGTAGATTTGCGATTTGTGTGCCCTCAAGCCCTTGAATCTTCTAAATAATTTCTGAAATCGTCTAATTAATCATGTAAGTTCACAAACCAATGATTTTGATGATATGTAATGTATGAACAGATGTGCATTTATACATATAGATGATGTATTATACATGTGCTAGCGTTGTCAAAGCTAAATTTGCCAACGTTTGATATAAATTTTCAAACTTGATGTTTTTTCATAATATCAGTTGCAAACATGACCTTTAACCTCAGACCCAAAGATCCATCTGTCCTGTATAACCAAGCAAACCATATTAGTACATCAATTTGGAACGGGCAAGTAAGATAATAATTTTTGGATTTTTTTTTAATTTCAATCATGAACATTGTATATTTTGCTTAAATAGGCTTTGTTAATTCATAGGAAAGAGGAACGCTTAATACAATAGAAGTAACCGAACAGTTTGGACAGTGAAGGTTGAACAATCTACAGTAAAAATTGTTACGTGCAATTGGGTTAGGATTTTTACCTAAGGGGATATTTTTCTGCAACATGACTGTCACTTAATAAGTGCCCTTGTTGAATGGTGGAGAACTGAAACGAATACATTGCACTTTCCTATTGGGGAGATGACAATAACCTTAAAAGATGTAGGGTACATCTTAGGATTACCCGTGATGGGACGACCCGTTATTTCTGGTAAGATTGGACCAAAAAATAAAAGATTTTATAGGGACTTCTTCAGTTCGATACCCGAGGACCAGTTTGGGCACGGTGGAATAAAGTTGAAGTGGTTAGTAGAAACGTAGAAGGCTTTGCCGGACGACTTCACAGAGGGAATGCTTGTTATGCACTCAAAGGCTTTCTTGTCATGGGTGATGGGGGCTATTCTATTCCCAACGACGAGGAAGAACACAGTTCATTACAAGTATTTAGCTCTATTGGGTAACTTGAAGAGGTTAGCGAGTATGCTTTGGATGTAGCCACACTTGCATACTTGTATCGCATTCTACACAAGGCAACGAGGCCTGACTGCAAATCTATATGTGCATGCCTCTCATTTTTCCAGGTACATCATATAACCCCTTTTAGTTTCGTCTTTAATAAATTTATATTAATGACTGCACAATAAACTTTGACCATACTTCACTTATTTAATCAATATAATTCAGGTGTGGCCTTACGAATACCTCAGTATCGGTGTACCCCAACATAGGGAAGGAACCAAAAGAATACGGCCTCGGTTGCGCGCTTGGGATTACAATCGAAAGGAGAGCCACTACCCGAGGAGAGAAGATCCTGATCACAACATTGTTTTATATCGGAGGGAGTTCGACTCACTGTCTCTGAGCCAAATGTGTTAGGCGTCGTACAATAAAGTGAAGGCCCGAGACTTCGACTTGTTCATCTTGATACTATCTGGGTTACAACGCACTTCATTGATCCATTGGGAGATCAGGGAGTGGCAACTATCGAATCATGACATGCAATTTTTTGAGTACCTGCAGGGATTGCCAATGGCTGCCCCAGACATAAAACCTAATAGGAACCTACAGAACGTCCCAATGTTCCGGAATATGGAGCCCTCGTGTTGTGCGCTGGTGAGATTGAAATGTGGGAGTCCTGGCAGGACACATTAACAGCCCTTGTGTCAGAGCTTGATCCGGTGGTCAGCATGGAGCAGTATCTAGGGTGGTACCACCGCATCACTCGGAGGAGAGTAAACCCGGTGCAGAGGATAAGAGACAAGAAATAATAGCCAATGGGTGTAATTGATTAGCAGAGATCATTCGAGCTCGAAAGTTTCCTATTAACTTTTGTGTAACATTCGATCTCGTATAAGTTTTCTATTTAATTTCATGTGGTGTTTAAATTTACTTATGATCTAACACAATGTAAGTTGATGCCTTGTTCACCTTTTTCCAGAAACGGAATGAGAAATGAGCGTAAGGATCTTCTAGATGCCATGGGAGCAGATCTTCTCTCCCAGGCTGAGTACTTGGCACATAGTTGTGGGGATTTTGTAAGGGGCTATAGGGGACAGCCATCGGGTTTGAGCCTGGGAATGGCTTATCCCTCAGGGCAACCTTTTGGTGTGACCGAGGGAATGGTTTATCCCTCAGGGCAACCTTCAGGGGTGAGCAAAGGAATTGGTGGTCTCTCAGGGCAGGGAATGAGTGATGCTTGGGGGTAGCCTTTGGGTACAAGCCAGGGAATGGCTTATTGGGACGAGTGGAGTCAGTCTTCATTTGAGTTGTTTAAGGACTTGGACGTTACACCAGATCCCAAAGTCAAGTCGCACAAGATTTTGTCTTCACCAAACTTCAACCTCTCAGAGTCACTACAACTCATCCCGTGGTCGGGAGCTTCCACTTTGGGGATTGGGATACCTCGAAGAGCCGATACCCGAAGAGGCCCAAGTACAACAATATTCCTCTTATCCCAAAGGTCATCGGTTGAAGCTGGAAAAATGTTCATTGGTCCACGACCATTGGTTTAGTGGCCCCCTCAACTATGCTCTCAATATTTTGTTCAATCTAGAGAGCATGATTATTATATCTCGTGGGACGGAATGTCCACCCTCAAATTAGGTGCCTTATTAGAAGATTTGGTGTTGACTGCCTACATCAAGCTTCTGGTAGAAAGGGATAAGAGAGATGCATATCCCCGAGTTTTTATGTTCGACACGCTTTATAGTTATATGCTCTGTGTAGAACGATGACCATGGTGTGATGTGAGAGGGAGGAAGGCATTGTTAAGCTGGCCTCAGCCCAAGGCGTTCACTAAAATTTTCACGAATTCTTTTAATTCAGTGACCGTCCGCAAGGCAGATGTCTTTCTAGTACCCTGCTTAGACCACAACCACTAGTATTTACTTTGCTATGAACCTTTGGCTATGAGAATTTCAATTGTCGACGGTTTCCACGACGATACACTGCTCATGCCTCTAAAGGACCTTTTTAAAGAACAATTGGGAGCTATGATGAGCTTTGCATTTGTCTTTACAGCGCTTCTATATCTTAACTTAATCACTGTATTTCATTTCTCATATCTTACGTCCGCTATTATTTCATAGGATTTGTTTTGTTTAATGCATCACGGCCTTTATGGGCTTAGAATATCGGCAAGGCCAAAGCTCGAGATAATTGTGAAGAAAAATAAGTCAATGCAAAAGAACGACTCAGACTGTGGTAGAGCAAAATATAGTAAACTGCTCCACCATCTACCACATTATGTAGTGGACGATGGAGCAAAAAGCTTTTTCTGGGCTGTTTTTTCTCTTTAAGTGTTGGGAGCTAAAAGCCCGAATTTTTTCTAAGTGTTGGAGTTTCTACTCTACCGTCTACCATATTATGTAGTGAACGGTGGAGTAGAAAGCTTTTTTTGTGTTGTTTTTTCTTTCCAATTGTTGGGAACTAGAAGTACAATTTTTTTCTAAGTGTTAGACTGCCATGTTTCTGCTTCACCGTCCGTTACATTAGAGCAGAAACCTTTTTTTTAAAAAGCCTGTCAGTTTGACATGGTCAAATGCCAGAAATACCACAAATTGGTCACTGCAAGAGTACATTAAAATTCAGATAGTAGAGAACACAATTCGTGAATAACCCAATGTTACATCTAAATTGATTATTAATAAAAAAATATCATTACAGAGTTCATAATTCAAATATAAAGTCCATAGACTAAATGTCAACTTCATTTTCTTGAGATCATCTTCTTCCTCGTCTTGCAAACCACCTAAACTTTCGATAGTTTTTCAAAGTTCACCCAAAATATTTTATTATTATGAAAATGCCCAAAATAACTATTTACGATAAATTAATGTACTAGAAAAAATTAAAGGGTTGTTGCATTACCTCGCTTCATTAATCGTCACGAAAAGTTGCTAATAAATGCATCGATGCTAACTAAAACAAATCGTCACTAATTTTTTAAATCAACCAATTAAATATATATATACATATCGGGGTTCGGGGTATTACACGCATGGAGGATAGCTTCTATCCGATGGATCTTGCTCATCATCAGCTTAGTCGCCGCCTTCCTCGCGTGGAGGATCATTGGGGTATCCAGTGTCCCGAAGAGGATTTACTCCATCCACCACCTCCACCATACCAGGTCCTTGAGCTGTGGACCTAAATATTTAATTATATTTACGCCTTATGTGCTTAAACTTTATCATTGATGATTTTAGTAGTCTTGCATTAGCCCTTCGGTTTATATATAATTTAGCACTTTAGTTCAAGCTTACTTGCTGCAAATCTGATTTATTCTATGCTTCATTTTGCATGTCCTATTTTGATACGGGTGCTTATATACCTCTTAAAGGTTATGCAAGTACTTGAGCTTTCTTGTCTGGATGCCCTTGTTGGCTATATTATATCCATGGATGGAGACATATGTTGATCACTCTCACATACATAACAACCCTTGATCTTTTTAATAATGTCAAAAGGGGGAGAAAATGTTGATTATTACTTGTGTGGATTTGATATCAAGTTATTATTTAAAGAATGCACATATTTCTTAAGACAGAAGGAGTTTATTGTATTGTTATGATTCTTGTTATCTCCCATCATCTTTATGAGTTATAATGATTAAAAATGAGATTTTCATGCTTTATTGTGTATATACACTTATACATCTCATATTATTGGAATCAATGTTTGTCATCATAAAAAATGGGGAGATTGTGTAATACCCCGGAAAATACCGAAAATTAATCTAACCGTAAGTTTGATTAATTAAGGGGTGCTATTTTTATTAAGTAGCAATATGTTGGTGATGATTAAGTGTTAGGGAGCTAAATAGGAGGTTAGTGTGGTTTTGAGGGTTAAAATGACATTTTGGAAAGTTAAGGGGCAAAAGTGTAATTTTGGGAAATTATGGTGAACGGGATGCATATTTTTATTAAATAGTGTCATTTCGATGATAATGAGGTGCTAGGGGGCTAAAGGAAGGATTAGGGTGATTTTGGGGTCAAATTATAATTTTCTAAAGTCGAGGAGTCAAAATGCAATTTTGAGAACTTGAGGATTATTTTGCAAATTCCAAAAATTAGGCCTTATGTGTCATGTTTTCAGGAATTTTGGTGTAAGGAGATGCCACCTCATGTGGTGACTAATCTCATATTTTTATATGATTTTAATTGGTTTTATCCTAATTGGAAAGAAAAAAAAACAAAACGAAAGGGGAAACCTTTCCCTTTCGGGAAAGAAATAAACACAAGAAGAAAGAAGCAGAAAATAAGAACAGGAAAAGAACAGAGAGAAACAGAGAACAGAAGCAGAAGGGTAGAACTTCGGGAGAGAAACTGGAGAAGTTAGGGGGATTTCTTCGAAGGTAATCCCTTGTTTTTCAAGTTGTAATTCCATTGCGTGAATCAGTGTAGGTGTCGGGTGCACTGCAAACGGATGAGGAGCACTGAAGGCTTCGTGGGTGTGTGCAGGTGTGAGTTCATGTGTTTTAGGGTGTTCCACGTGGGGATTAGGGGGGATAAAAGCTTGGGCCTTAGAGTGTAATGTGAAAATCAGTGTGTTTTGGGGTCGTGAGTGTGTTTGTGTGCACTTTAGTGTGTGCCGTGTGTGTGTGTTTTGAGTTTGTGGGGTACGGGTGAGATGGTGTGTGTTAATTAAGTGTTAAAATGTGTGATTAAGTGTGTGTAAAGTGTAATTAAGGTGATGTAATGCATTCATAACAACTTGGAATGGATTGGAGATGAATTACTTAGTAGCTATGAAGTGGATGTGAACACCACGGCTGAAGGAAGAAGAAAGTGTGTGGAAAAAAAGGTGCAGTAGTGTGTGCATTTGATTTGAATAGTGACTGTAATTGTCACTAAAGATAGAATTCTTTTAGGCAGTTTCCTCACGAATTTTTATACATGATTCGGGACATAATTGGACAAAGTGCCAAACTGTAACCCCAGTTATTTTTGAGAGACCTGCATCATGGGAAAATTTCAGATTTTTCCGAGGTCGGGAAGGTGGGTTAACCGCTGCGGGAACTTTAAAACCTTGCAGTGAAAATTAAAATATTAAACGAGCACGGTTTCGTGTGCAACTTTTATGAGAAACCTAGGATGTTGGGAAGTTCCATTTCCCAGGATTTTGGGCCATTCCGAAGTTGTTAGCTATTTTTGGCCAAACGAGCTTTTAAGCGCTCGGTCCGGACACAGGTTCGGGATTTTTGGGCGAAAATTTTGTAAAATACTTTTTAGCTCGAAAATGATTTCAGGACGCTTAAAATAGCGTTTAAATCGGTTTTAAGATTTTTCTAGTACCGGGAACCCTCAGGGGGTATTTTGGTAATTTGCCACCAGAGAGGGGTATTAACTAAAGCTCTATTTGGTTACCATTTTGTGTGTTTTTGTTTTTGAGTTTATGAAATCATTAAAAGATTCTCTGGATATATTTTCAAAATTTTAAAAAAAATGGTGTTAAGTACGTAATATACAACAATAAAATAAAAGAATATAAAAAGTAGTTTATGTTGTTTGAGTTTTAGGACATTTATAAGTTAAAATGAATGAGGCATATTGCAATAACATATTTGCAAATTGTTTGTAAACAGTATATGAATCTGGTACTATAGAGAAGGAGTTTGAATTGGTATTAGAATGAGCAAAACTCAAAAACATGAAAAGAAAAATGGGTTAGATTATGGTGCATTATGGTGCAAAACAAATCACTTGGCTCACATTGTCTTATATACTAATTCTAATCTTTTACTTACTCAGATGACGGGACATGAGGAGATTAGTGCTGTTGTTGCCCCTGTTTTGTATGATATTTGCAAGATCAGTGCCTGCTTTTATCACTGTCGGATATTATTAGGAAGCAAACGGCTACTACATGAAGCTGTCAGACTTGTTACTTTTGCTTGCAAGGCTAGATCGGAAATATCTATGATATGAGAATATAGTTTAGATGTTTTTCGATCTATAATTGTAATTTAACTGAAACATATTCAAATTCATAAAGAATTAATTACAGCCTTAGAAAGGAACTCTTTTTTTATCAGTTTATAATGAAGCAAGTACCAACTAAACTAAAAAACCCCTAAATTGTCCCTTTCGAGGAAGCCCAAGGCATCAAATTTTTTGCATATGGTTTTCTGTTCTAAAACTCTTGGAATCGTCAAGTTGCATGCTTTCAGGTAGATCTATGAAGTTTGACTAGAGATCTTACTTTTAAGATTCCTTCACCAAACATAGAAAATGCAAGTCTCATGCTTTCCTACATTTGATTGGGACAAAGTGCAAATGTAGAACTAATGGCCTAATTTACAGTGTATGCTAAAAAAACCCAGTTGATATTTACCTAGAATATGCAAGCTAAAATATCCATTACGTTAGAATCACAAGTTCATCTATGAATTATAACTGTTGACACCAGAAGGGTAGATCAAGAACAGAATTTGGGTATGAGAGAGAAGAGAGAGATAGACACACACACACACACACACACACACATATATATATATATATATATATATATATAGAGAGAGAGAGAGAACCTGAGAAGTTAGAGTTGTTGATCTGATCAGAACTCAGAAAGATGGAGTTGAATCATCTTCACTTCATATTCCATCTGTATTCTTCTTTCGGTTCTGTCCTTCCGTAAAGTGTGAGATTATTTTAAACTTTTCCCTATTGTCCTTTTCGTGAGTTTTTCTCATGAGATAATAGAAAGGAAATGGAAAGAAAAAAAAGGGTAAATTACACTAAAACCCCTGAGGTTTTACGTAATTACACTCCACTACCGCTATCTTTAAAAATCACACTCCGCTAAAAAAAAAACTTTTTCTCTTACGGTGTTAACGTTGGAATGCAAAAAGACATGAATACCCTCAGACGGTTTTCTTGAGATTTTGGAGGGAAAACATGTTCTTGGGAATTAGAGGGAAACTTCTTCTCGGGAAGGAGGAAAAACAGGTTGGCAGAGAATGAGGTAGGTAGGGGGTCACTGTGCGATCGGGGGAAAGGAAGCCTAGAAAAAAATCAGAGCCAAACATTTCACAACCCTAATCTCATAAAAAAGACGACGCAACCAATTCCGGTGTACCTGTGCTGCGGGACGACGCAACCACTTCCGGTGAACCTGTGCTGCGGGACGACGCAACCACTTCCGGTGAACCTGTGCTGCGGGACGACGCAACAGTTTCGGTGTACTTGTGCTGCGGGACGACGCAACCACTTCCGGTGAATCTGCTTAAAGGTATGTTTTCCTAACTCCTTCGTGTCTTTCTTTTACGTTTTTCTTGTTATTTCCCATTTCTGATCTTTCTTCTTTTGCATGATTTCCATAGTTGATAGCATAATGTAACCCGTAATTGGACCCTGATTTAGGCCCTAATTCATGTAGACACATTTTGAACCCTAATTGGACCGTAATTGAACCAAATGAACTCTAATTGAACCATAATTGAATCGTAATGTAACCAATTGAACTCTAATTGAACCGTAATGTAACCAATTGAACCCTAATTGGACCGTAAGTGAACCAATTGAACTCTAATTGAACCATAATTGAACCGTAATGTAACCAATTGAACCGTAATTGAACCCTAATTGAACCGTAATCGAACCAATTGAACTCTAATTTAACCATAATTGAACTGTAATGTAACCAATTGAACCCTAAATGAACCTTAATTGAACAAAATGACCCTAATTGAACCAATTGAACTCTAATTGAACAAATTGAACCCTAATTGGACCCTAATTGAACCAATTGAACTCTAATTGAACCCTAATTGAACAAATTGGACCCTAATTGAACCCTAATTGAACAAATTGAACAAATTGGACCCTAATTGAACCCATTGAACTCTAATTGAACAGATTGAACCCTAATTGAACCCTAATGAACCAATTGTACTCTAATTGAACAAATTGAATATCCTAATTCACTTAGCCCCAGCTGATGAACCCTAAATTGAATGCCCTAATTTAACCCCCTAATTATTTTTTCTTGTACTACAGAATGGGCACTGAAAGGATATATGAACTGAGGGTCCACTACTATAACATTGTTGATAGCATAGCTGATGTGGATCCTGACAGATACAGCTATATGGATCTGTTTACCGATCTAAATGATCTTATGATGAAAGACATCCCCTCTAGTTTAGGTATAGTTATTGCCCTATACTATACTTTGCCTGGAACTAATGTCAGGGAAGAAATAACATATGATAGGTCCTTACTTGACATGTTTGCGCTGTATGAGAATTCAGAGGAGATTCATGTGTTCTTAGAAACTGTTGGGGCAGAACCTACAGTAGTTAGTTATCCAGAACCAAATGTAGAGGCAGCTAGAAATGACAGTAAACCTAGGACTAGTAGGGCACCTGAGAGTGAGAGTGAGAGTGAAGATGGCAGTGATGAGGAGTTACACCACACTAGTGATGATTCTGATTCTGAGGATAATGATTTGGAAGTAAGGGAAGAATTAAGTGAGACTGATGAAGAGGCAAGTGATGAAGAGCCTGTGACAAAGGATGATCAATTAAGTGAACATGAGTTGTCCAACTGTGATGATGAAGATGAAAATCCTATGTACAAGAGTGATGATAACTTGGATGTTGAAGCAGTAAATGTAGACAAATATATGAGGAGAGAGCTATTTGAACATAGGCCAGGTGAAACTATTCAACTGTACAAGGGTTTGTTGTTTGAAGATGTTAATCATTTTAGGAATACTTTGAAGGATTATTGTATTCAGACTGGGTTTAAGCTTGTCAGAGATAGGAATGAAAAGAACAGGGTTGCTGCCCACTGTGGCAATCCTGGATGTAGTTGGAGGATATTTGCATCACCTATTCCTGATGGGAAAACTTACAAAATCAAGAGCTTCGGTCCTGAACATTCTTGTGTAATGGGCATTACTAACAAGGAGGCCAATTCCACTTGGATTGCACAGAAGCTGCTTGGGAACATTAGGGGAAATCCTGATATTACCATAAATGGGCTGCAAGAGCTTTTGCTAGAAAACTATGGTGTAGAGGCCCATAGAATGCAGTTGTACAGGGCAAAAAAGAAGGCACTAGAAAAGATTGAGGGGTCTCATGCTGAGTCATATAAGAAGCTGTGGATGTATGGGCATGAGGTGATGAAGACTAACCCTTGGAGCTTGTTCAAGCTTGAAACTCAAAGAGTTCAACCTAACCTGGATTTGCCTCACTTCCATAGGCTGTTCTTTTCATTTGCAGCTGTGCAAAATGGCTTTAAGGATGGTTGTAGGCCATTTCTTGTAGTTGATGGATGCCATCTTAAAGGGCCTTATGGAGGTGTATTATTGTTTGATGTGGGCTTAGATGGGAACAATGGGTTATTCCCAATGGGATTTGCTGTTGTTGAGAGTGAGAACACACAGAGTTGGAGGTTTTTCCTACATCACCTTTATACCATCATAGGTGATGGTCTTGATCCAAAGCCATGGGTGATCATGTCTGATGGACAAAAGGGTATTGAGATTGCCCTAGCAGACATTATACCACATGCAACTCATAGAAGGTGTTGGAGGCATCTTTTCTGTAATTTTAGGTCTAGATACACTGGCATGAAGCTTAAAAGCTATTTTTGGTCTGCTGCCATGGCATACAATGTGGATGACTTTAAGCTAGCTATGAGACAGATGGAAGACTTGTCACCAGAAGTAGCTGAGTGGTTAAAATGTCATAAGAATGACCAGGTAACCAGTAATGTGGTGGAGTCCTTCAACAACTGGCTAGGGAAATTGAGGGGAAAACATGTGCTATCCATTGTCTCCCTCCCCTCGCATGTGCCTCCCTGTCACCTGTGCCTCCCCCTACCCCTTCCCCGTCGCCCCCACCCTACCCATTTCCCTTCCCCGTCACCCCCACCATACCCCTTCCCCGTCGCCCCCACCCTACCCCTTCCCCTTCTCCGTCGCCCCCACCCTCCCCCTTCCCCTTCCCTGTCGTCGGCGTCTCCTTCACTGGTCGATCGGAAGGAGCGCCGGAGTTGATCGCCAGTTGCAGTGGTGTAGCAGCACGGTGGCTTCGGCGCCCGGTAAAAGTTTTCGAAGGACTTGTTAGTCCGGGAACGGTTCTAAATGCCTGAAAGGTTGTTTTGAAGTTAATTTGGGGTGTTGTGGTGGTAGTGAACCCTCAGGGGGTATTTTGATAATTTGCCATGTTGGCACATGGCACTAAATTTTTGAGAACGCACATAAGTTAGCGTTCGGAGTGGTGGGAAGCGCGGAATAGTAGTAACATGTCTAAAATCAGGGTTGTTATCGATAATAAGTTGATAAGGCTAGATTAAGGATCCGGTTATCAGATCGAATTAACTAGCTATCGTAAGACGCTATGAACGGTTAAGTGGGAAGGGATAGAATAAGGAGTGTGTATATGTTGAATGATGTCTAATGAGCATAGTGTTATTTGACTAGGTGATGCAGCTCGTTGCGATCAGAGATTGTGAGTTGCTTCAGCTATAAGCCAATCAGGTAAGGACAATACGGTTCTGATATGCTAATTCATTGTTCGATTAGCATGCCATGTTGATGACGTGTTGTTGAATTCTTGTCGCTATGATTAGACACCGGTAGTCATTGTGACCGGTATATGCATATTTGAATTATGCTGTTGAGGACTTAGGGTAGAATAATTCCCTTAGTTCGCCCTGTTGATAGAATTTAATGAGGATGATGTGTGTCCTAGTATGCTATGATTCGACTCGATTAGCATACCTGAAGTTGATGATGGTATTGTGTAGGGGTTGTTATGTGTGGTTATGAGATGCTGGCAATTATTGATAGCCGATATCTCTTCTCTTTGAGAACATCATTGAGGACTTGTGGCAACTTCTCCCGAGTCCGTCCTATCGTTGATGATGATGCTGTAGAGATCGTTGCGTTGTTGTTGTGAAATGTCGGCACTTATTGATAACCGACATTTCTCTTATGTAAGAACATTGTTGAGGGCTTGCGGTAATCTTCACCCAAGGCTGCCATGTTGATGTTGTCACGTTGAACTCTTGTGGTTAGGTCTGAACACCGGTTGATCTTCTGATCCGGTATTCCTTGTTGAGCTGTGTTGTTGAGGACATAAGGTGGAATAAATTTTCCCTTAGTCCGCCCCGTTGATGAAGTCTTGTTGTTTGGCTGTAACGTGGTTAGAGAAAGCACTCTAAATGAGTTCCCTGCATGTTGACAGTGTCTCTTCTATTTATTTGAGACTGAGATGAACATCCCGTAAAATGGGACATCAATATGAGGAGGATGGCCTATGAAACATGATCACTGGCAAAGAGGATGTAGGGCGCGCGAGTCGAGTCTGTCATGTCTGGTAAAGTCTAGTCTGTCGTGTCTGACTTGCATTGCATATGATTTTCTTTTAATGTTAATGATTTTAATGACTTGTATTTCGTTGATGTTTATCTTTTCAATTTCCTATTTTATTGTTCACTTCCATAGTCAGTCAGCCTGTCTGTCGGTCAGTCAGTTTTGTCCATGAGGAGGTGGCAGTAATGCTGTTCTATTGGGCCTTAAAGCCGCTCAGTCTAACGAAAGAAAAATTATCGTTTGACAAGTTATGTTGATGCTGAAATTTATTGACTACTCTTGATTCATTGCTATCGTTGAGATGATTATTATTCCTCCGAGTCTTTTGAATCATTTGTATACGATACTCCTCGTGTTGTCTTTACTGGGCGATTTGCGCTCATTCCTTATGTTGTATTGTGCAGGCTATAAAGTTGATCAAGGAGAACCTTTTAGAAAGGAAAAAGAAACAAGCTAGAAATGTTGAACAAGGGGATCAATTGTGTGAGGTAAGACCAACTAGGAATGGTGAGATAAAGATTGAGTTGCGAGATAGGTTGTTAAGAGTCTTACGACTACAGTCGTATATTGGGTTGTAAACATTTATGTTGTTTTAAGACCTGAAAGTCTTCCGCTGCAGTATGATGTATGTTTATAAGAAAATTTTTGTAAGGACACAATTTGGAGCGTCTATCAATGATATATGAGTGATGAGAATGTAGTTGCTCTGTATTCAGCATAGAGTTTTGAATGTGATTATGGTTGATAACTCAGCCCGGTGATGTCACATGGGTTGAGGGTGTCACAGATTGTTAGCCTAATGGTTATTTAACCTCTGATTATATCCGATTTTGATAATAACCAACATTGATGATTATGTTGTCTAGTATGCATTGAATTCATAAAATGTTAGGTACAGACAATTTGACGAGCAAATATCAATCAAAGATATTCAACGGAATGCTTCAAAGATCATCGTACTTTCAAATTGATTATAAATATTTTTATTCATTTTCGTAGTAACTAGACATAGAGAGTTGATTGTATCGATGATTGTGACCTAGAAATTGCCCATATGATACATGCATAAAATTTTCATACGTTTAAAAATAGGAAAAACTGTATTTTTGGGAATACTGTCGATGACATAGTGTAATATAGTCGACTGCATATGTAGAGAGTAAGGCTTTTCAGTCGACTGCGTATGTAGAGAGTAAGGCTTTACAGTCGACTGGATTAAAATATAGTCGACTGCATACTTTGGTAGTAGTCGACTGCATAACGAAACTTTGAAATTCCGACGACTATTACGGGAATACAGTTGACTACAATGTGCAATACAGTCAACTGTTTTTACCGTTTTGGCGCATTCAATGCCCTAGCAATTTCCAAACAGCTACATTTATTGCCACACCTATATAAATTGATTTTGGGCATAGATTTGATTCATCCCTTACATTCAAAGCTTTCTTATCTGGCAAATACTCAAAACTCAAAGCATTTTTTCAATCTCTCTTAAGCTTCATTATTTTCTCATCTAATCCAAGAGATCATTCATTGTTAGCTTACATTTATTTTGAGATATATATATATATATATATATATATATATATATATATATATATATATATATGGGAGCTGATCCGTTGAGAGCGTTAGCAAAATAGGAGATCTTGCAAACGCGATCTGGCCGTCCATCCTGAAAGATGGACGGCCCAGATCGCGCCTTTTTCGAAAACTGTCAGTCGTCCACCATATTGTGTCGCGGACGAACTTTTTTACCTTTTTGCCCTCCGCGCCTGTCCGCTACACTGTATAGCGGACAACATTAAAGTCCAAGTTGCAGACAGAGAAAAGACGTCCGCTATACAGTGTAGCGGACGTCCCATAGCCTGACACCTGTCAGGGCCTGTCCCGTCGGACCTTTCGGCAATGACGGTTATCTTGTTCTTATCTATCACGTCAACAGTGTCCGCTACACAATGTAGCGGACGTTACAGTCATCCGCCATACTGTATCACGGACGTAATAGCCATCCGCGATGCTGTATAGCGGACAGTCAATACGTTCAAAAAACAGTAACTACGACACTCTTCTCCACTCTTTCTACTCACAAAATTTCCCAGCGGCGTTGGCAAGCAGATCGGCGCAATTCCGTCTTAAGAACACCTTTAATACCCTAAATCGATCACGTAAGTTCACAAAATCTATACTTTTTTTTGTTTGTAATCGATAGTTGTGATGAATATTGCGTTTTATATATGTATGTTTTTGTTCATGTGCAAGCGTTTGTAAAATCTGATTCCGTATATGTATATATATCTATTATATATGAGTACATATGCTAACATTGTATGCATTATGCATGTGCTTGCGTTATATGTATTATGCATGTGCTAGCGTCGTATTTTTGCGAGCGATTATCAAAATCCAAAACGTAAAATCCAAACTGAGAAGGTTTTTCCATAATTTCAGTTGCAAAAAATGGAATTTAACCCTGGACCAGAAGACCCATCCGTGTTATACGACCAAGCCAACCATATCAGTACGCTCATATGGGATGGTGGAGTAAGATACATTATTTATCAACTTTCTTATTCTTACGAACGTTGTATATACCCTTGAGAGCGCTTAAATTGTATTTATTAATTCGTAGGAAAGAGAACTTCTCAACACCGTAGAAGTATCTCGCGAATTCACGTCGTGGAAACTGAACACCGCCCAGAAGAGGATACTGCGTGGAATTGGGTTTGGGATTTTCACGCATGGGCAGATATTTCAACAGCTTGATCGGGCCTTGATAGGTGCCCTTGTTGAGAGGTGGAGAAGTGAAACGAATATGTTTCACTTCCCGCTCGGAGAGATGACAATTACCCTAGAAGATGTAGGGTTCATCTTAGGGTTGCCGGTGACGGGGCGGCCGGTAATTGTTGCTCCGTCAGAAGCAACGAATAAGAGAACCGCTAGGGACTTCTTAACTTCGATACCCCAGGATCAATTTAGCAGTGGTGGTATCAAGTTGAAGTGGTTGGTAGATACCTACGGGATTTTGCCGGAAAACTATACGGGCCGTGACCTTGTCCTGTACACACAAGCCTTCATCTGGTGGGTGATGGGGGCAATATTATTTCCAACGACGTCGAAGAACACGGTCAGCGTGAGATATTTACCATTGTTGGGTAACCTAGCTGAGGTTGGAGATTATGCATGGGGTGCATCGGTTCTTTCGTATATGTACCGAGCATTGCACAAAGGCAACGAGGCCCGACTCCAAAGCCATATGTGCATGTCTCTCGCTATTGCAGGTATAAATCATGTCTTCGTTATTCTTTTTTTTTTGTTTTTGCTTTTGTTGAATCGATGATGTAAATATAATTTTTGCCCATGTTCTCAGGTGTGGTCTTATGAACACCTTGCTCCCGGTGCATCAACGCGTAGGGATCGAACCGATAGAGTGTGGCCTCGGTTGCGTGCTTGGGAGTACAGCCGGAAGAATAGCCACTACCGCAGGAGAGTCGATCCCCATCACAACATCACGTACTATCGAGGGGAGTTTGACCGTCTATCTTCGGGCCAAATGCGTTGGGCACCGTACATACGTTTGGCGCGACGGGTAGAAGAGTCGTTTGTCTTCACGCTCCCCGGGTTGCAGCGCACACCCCTCATCCACTTCGAGGTCGCAGAATGGCAGTTGCCAGACCGAGCAATGCGCCATTTTGAGTTGGAGCAGGGTTTGCCAGCCGGTGCCCCAGATATGAGGGTTAACAGGGACCCATCGGATGTCGGGCGGTTTGGCAAGGCCAAGGCGCAAGAATTGTGCACGGCTGAACTAGAGCTTTGGACTTCTTGGCCGGACACACTGGCGGCCATCGTCTCGGAGCAGGACCCCGTTATTAGCATCGAACAGTACGATGAATGGTACTACCGCATCACGCGGAGGAGAGTAGCCCTAGTGAACTTTGAACGCGGGGAGAGGTATGCGCCTAGGGGTCAGATCGACGAGCGTATGGCATACAATCTCGTAAGTTGCCCAACTAGTCTCCTCCGCGTGTTGAATTTGTTGAATATAAATGTCTGATTAAAGTTGCACATTTGTTATCTCTTTGGATGTAGGTTAATGCCTCGCTTGCATTCTTCTAGAAGTTGAGTGCGCGGAAGGATCTACGATGATACCTCCGTGATGGGTGTGATTGAAATGTACCGAGGCTTAGACCAGTTGGATGCCATGGTAAGATCATGTTTACTTCCTATTGTAACTTGCATATTGTAGAACTAATTAATCTTATTATGTTTGCTATGTTTAATGTTTAATGCTTATTATGTGTGACACCCTCAACCCAAGTGACATCACCGGGCTGAGTTATCAACCATAATCACTTTCAAAATCCTGTGCTGAATACAGAGCAACTACATCCTCATACTCATACATCATTAATAGACGCTCCAAATTGCATCCTTACAAAAAATTTCTTACAAACATACATCATATTGCAGCGGAAGACTTTCAAGTCTTTAAACAACATGAAAGTATACAACCTAATATACGACTGTAGTCGTAGGACTCTTATCAACCTATCTCGCAACACATTCTTCATTCCACCATTCCTAGCTGTTCTTACCTCACACAACTGATCCCCTTACTCAACTTTTCTAGCTTGTGTATTTTTCCTTTCTAGAAGGTTCTCCTTGATCAACCTCATAGCCTGCACAATACAACATAAGGAATGAGCGCAAATCGCCCAGTAAAGACAACACGAGGAGTATCGTATACAAATGATTCAAAAGACTCGGAGGAATAATAATCATCTCAACGATAGCAATGAATCAAGAGTAGTCAATAAATTTCAGCATCAACATAACTTGTCAAACGATAATTTTTCTTTCGTTAGACTGAGCGGCTTTAAGGCCCAATAAAATAGCATTACTGCCACCTCCTCATGGACAAGACTGACTGACCGACAGACAGACTGACTAACTATGCAAGTGAACACTAAAATAGGAAATTGAAAAGATAAACATCAACGAAATACAAGTCATTAAAATCATTAACATTAAAAGAAAATCAAATGCAATGCAACTCAGACACGACAGACTAGACTTGACCAGACATGACAGACTCGACTCGCGCGCCCTACATCCTTTTTGCCAGTGATCATGTTTCATAGGCCATCCTCCTCATATTGATGTCCTATTTTACGGGATGGTCATCTCAGTCTCAAGTAAATAAAAGAGACATTGTCAACAAGCAGGGAACTCATTTAGAGTGCTTTCCCTAACCACGTTCCAGCCAAACAACAAGACTTCATCAACGGGGCGGACTAAGGGAAAATTTATTCCACCTTATGTCCTCAACAACACAGCTCAACAAGGAATACCGGATCAAAAGATCAACCGGTGTTCAGACGTAACAACAAGAGTTCAACATGACTTCATCAACATGGCGGACTTGGGAGAAGATTACTGCAAGCCCTCAACAACCTTCTTACATAAGAGAAATGTCGACTACCAATAAGTGCCAACATTTCACAACAACATGCAACGACCTCAACAACATCATTATCAACGATAGGGCGGACTCAGGAGAAGTTGCCACAAGTCCTCAATAGTGTTCTCAAAGAGAAGAGATATCGGCTATCAATAATTGCCGACATCTCACAACCATCACACAACAACTCCTACACAATATCATCATCGACTTCAGGTATGCTAATCGAATCGAATCATAGCATACTAGGACACGCATCATCCTCATTAAATAAATTCTATCAACAGGGCAGACCAAGGAAATTTATTCTACCCTAAGTCCTCAACAGAACAATTCAAATATGCATATACCGGTTACAATGACTACCGGTGACCCATCATAACAACAAGAATCCAACAACACGTCATCAACATGGCATGCTAATCGAACAATGAATTAGCATATCAGAACCGTATTGTCCTTACCTGATTGGCTTATAGCCGAAGCAACTCGCAATCTCTGATCGTAACGAGTTGCATCACCTAGTCATATAATACTCTGCTCGTTAGAAATCATTCCACATATATGCACTCCCAATACTACCCAATCTCATTTAATCATTTATAGCGTCTTACGACATCTTGTTAATCCGATCCAATAATTGGATCCTTAACCTAGTTTACCAACGCATTAGCAGTAGTCACTATCTCATTATTTCAATGTATTAACATCATTTCTCACTTCCCACCATTTCAAACGCTGAATTACACGCGTTCCCTAAAATTTAGCGCCAACCCGACAAATTATCAAAATACCCCTAAGGGTTTACTACCACCACAACACTCCAAATCAACTTCAAAACAACCTTTCAGGCATTTTACAACCCTTCCCGGACTAACAAGTCCTTCAAAATTTTCTACTGAAAAAATTACCAAAATACCCCTCTACGGTGGCAAATTACCAAAATGCCCCTGAGGGTTCCCGGTACTAGAAAAATCTCAAAACCGCTTTAAAACGCTATTTTAAGCATCCTGAAATCATTTTTGAGCTAAAAAGTATTTTACAAAATTTTCGCCCAAAAATCCCGAACCGGCGTCCAGACCGAGCGCTTAAAAGCCCGTTCGGCCAAAAATGACTAACGACTTTGGAATGACCCGAAATCTTGGGAAATATAACTTCTTAGCATCATAGAGTCCTCATAAAATTTTTGCACAAAACCGCGCTCGTTTGGTATTTTAAATTTTACCGCAAAGTTCCAAACTTCCCGCATCCGTTCACCCCCTTCCCGACCTTGGAAAAATCTGAATTTGTTTTACGATACAGGTCTCCTAAAACTAACTATGGTCTATTTTTTGCACTTTGGCTAAATCTGACCCTAACTAGTTTTAAAAATTCAAATTCCAAACTGATTACCTAATTCCCACCTTTAGTGACAAAAACAGTCACTATTCACATTAAACACACACACACTCATCTTCTTCATCCTTCAGCCTTCACACTCCTGGTTTCTCTTTCAATCGCACATGAATCTCCTCCATAACTCATCTTAAATCATTTAAAATCATTACAATCCATCCAATCATGCCCCGAACACACTTTTATACATCCAATTCATTCAATTAAACACAATCATACCCACTAACAAACCCGAAGAACACACGTATATATTCCGCTGAGTTGAACCAATATTCAATCCAATTCCCACAATTTGTTTTTCGCAATTAGGGTTCAAGATCATACCCAGTTAGGGTTCGGATTCACCCTTTTCTTCTTTCTTTCCTTTCCTTCCTTCTCCTTCTTCCTTTTTCCTTCCCTCTTTCTTCTCTTCCTTTTCTCTATGTTTGCTGTGTTCTTCTCGGCACTGTTCACGCCACTATTACTGTTCACAGATTTCTTGTATTTGCATTTTCCTCCCCAAACTTTCCTTTTATATTTTCCTCATTAATCTCCATCCATCAATACTTTATAATTTTCCACAATGACTAAGGCTATGGCAAGCAGAAGGTGGCCATCGTGCATGGCATGTTTCCATCAGGTTATGACACATTTTGCAAATTTTCAAATTTTGCACTTTGGCCCCTCAAGTTTCTAAAATTGCATTTTGACCCCTCAACTTTTGAAAATTACAATTTGACCCCAAAATCACCCTAACCCTCCATTTAGCTCCCTAATACTTCATCATCACCAACATATTGCTACTTAATAAAAATAGCACCCCTTAATTAATCAAACTTACAGTTAGATTAATTTTCGGTATTTTCCGGGGTATCACATTATGTTTCTCGCAGAATCTATTTGCTGCCATGGTCAATGGTAAGCGTCGAGAGAGGCCACCGGTCAGGCCTCAGCTTGTTTTCCAATTGAAGAGGAGTAGGCCCAAGCAACTTAATTCCTTTGACTGCAGCGTCTACGTCTGCATGTACATGGATTACATCTGTCGGTCTGAGAGCCTCAAGAACACCGTCTGGAGCCAAGAATGCATAGACTGCTTTAGGTATAGGATGGCTTGGCAAATTATCAATGGCCGGCCTAGAGCTATTAGATTTATTGTAAATCCGTGTAACGAGGGGGATCCCGCAGGGGCTGAGGGCCCCAATTGACAATGTTTGCTTATAATAACATTATATTCACTTTTTTAATTGTCCTTATCGTTGAATCTTATCGTTGAATGCGATTGATGATTTCATTTGTGTTGACTGAGATGTGATCGGTGTTGAATGTGATTGATTTTATTCACTGATATCGTTGTGTTGTTGATTTGAGTGTTTGATTTGTTCTGTGTGATTTGGCTTTGACCAGAGGGAAAAACCAAGTGTTTGGATACTGTGTTTCTGTTGGGTTGTCCGCTATATCGTATCGCGGACATAGATAGGACCAAAAAAAAAACTAAGTGTTGGAGACTCTCTTCCTTCTGTTGGGCTGTCCGCTATATCGTATCGTGGACATAGATAGGACCAAAAAAAAAACTAAGTGTTGGAGACTCTCTTCCTTCTGCGGGACTGTCCGCTATATAGTATCGCGGACATAGATAGGACCAAAAAAAAAACTAAGTGTTGGAGTCTCTCTTCCTTCTGCGGGAATGTCCGCTATATAGTATAGCGGACGTAGATAGGATAAAAAAAAACTAAGTGTTGGAGACTCTCTTCCTTCTGCGGGACTATCCGCTATATAGTATCGCGGACATAGATAGGACCAAAAAAAACTAAGTGTTGGAGTCTCTCTTCCTTTTGCGGGAATGTCCGCTATATAGTATAGCGGACATAGATAGGACCAAAAAAAAACTAAGTGTTGGAGACTATCTTCCTTCTGCGGGACTGTCCGCTATATAGTATCGCTGACATAGATAGGACCAAAAAAAAACTAAGTGTTGGACTCTTCCTTCTGCGGGAATGTCCGCTATATAGTATATCGGACATAGATAGGACAAAAAAAAACTAAGTGTTGGAGTCTCTCTTCCTTCTGCGGGACTGTCCGCTATATAGTATCGCGGACATAGATAGGACCAAAAAAAAAACTAAGTGTTGGAGACTCTCTTCCTTCTGTTGGGTTGTCTGCTATATCGAATCGCGGACATAGATATGACCAAAAAAAAAATAAGTGTTGGAGAAACATAAATTTTGCGGTGTCATCCGCTTTATAGTATGGCGGATGTAGTTAGAAACATAAATTCCCAACATTTTACATGCTTCAAAAGAAATCCTAACATGCAGTAGGAAGAGATATATATATATATATATATATATATAGGGAGCTGATCCATTGCTCGCGCTGGCAACTTGGGATAAGTTGCCAGCGCGATCTGGCCGTCCACGCACGATCTATGGACGACCCAGATCTTTTTTTTGCGTTTTTTTCAAGTTCGTCCGCCACATAATGTAGCGGACAATTTTTTGACAAAAATACCCTCGAGCAGCACAGTACAGTGCTCGTCCGCTACATTATGTAGCGGACAAATAAGGTCGTCTTCTCTTTCTCTCTACCTTCTCTCATTAATGTGTTCTGGCTTTTCTCTTTCTCTTTCTCTTTCTTTTCTCTCACCACTTTTTGTTTTCTCTCTCATCCAGTCATCCTCCTCCTCCTCCTCTCTCTCTCTCTCTCTCGCTGCACAAGATATGAGGCCATAGCAATGGGAATTGCTCTTCTTAGGATTATTCCGGACAGCCCTATCTTGTCCTGTGTAGCCTATGCTTTTGCGTTTGCCATCTCAAGCCCAACCGGAGTGGCCATTGGAATCAACTTTGACCTTTTGAGCCTATGCAGATATCTTCTTTGTCTGCAAAGTGGTTCTACTCCCCGTTTTGAGAGTACTGGAAAAGCGGAACTAATTTCCAGGGAGGGCTAGTGGCAGTTTATTGGGTATTGCAGGAGCCTTCTGCTGGGAATGTATATTAGACATAATTGAGAGATTAACTTGAATTTTGAAAGAGAAAGGAGAGAGAAAGAGAAAGACTGTACTGTACTATAGAAAGAGACTCGTCCGCTACATAATGTAGAGGATGAGCACTGTACTGTACTGCTCCAAAAATATACGATCGGTTGTTTCTCTCTCATCCTCTTCTCTCTAATTGGTTGTTTCTCTCTCATCCTCTTCTCTCTAATTCGTAGCAACTCAGGAGTAATATAGAAACATAGCTTAATCCATACATGCATGTTTGTTCTCAACTTCTTAGAATGATCACATCAGTTAACTACCCACTACATCAGTTATGAACTTGATTGAAGCCAGTAATGGCCACAGGGATATCAGCACCTTTAATGTAAAGCTGCTCATACTTGGTGGAAATTTTTGCGATAAATTTAAGCAGATGCATCCCATGAAGATCAAAATTCCTGGAAGTATCCAACTAAAATTGCAAATTGGCCAGGGATTTTGCACTCATACCAGCCTCGTGGGTCTCACAGATGATTGCTCCGAGCATGTTGGCATCACCCAACTGCAGATGAGGATGCGAGAGAGAAAACAAAAAAATGTTCAGAGAAAAGAGAGAGAGAGAAAAGTGTTCAGAGAAAAGAGAGAGAAAGAGAAAAGTTATAACACATTATTTGTCCGCTACATAATGTAGCGGACGAGCACTGTACTGTACTGCTTGAGGGTATTTTTGTCAAAAAATCGTCCGCTACATTATGTGGCGGACGAACTTGAAAAAAACGCAAAAAATAGATCTGGGCTATCCACAGATCGCGCGTGGACGGCCAGATCGCGCTGGCAACTTACCCCAAGTTGCCAGCGCGAGCAATGGATCAGCTCCCATATATATATATATATATATATATATATATATATATATCACTCTTCATTTGACATATACTCATCAGATAAGTACTGATCATTGGTTAAAATATTGTTTTTCTCGTTTGATTTGAGGTGCCTCCCACTAGCCTCGGCCATTTCTTCCGCAAGTTGAAGCATGTAAAACCGTTTTCTATGCAGCAACATCTGGTTATTCTCCATACGAATTTGGCGCACAGCTTTCTTACACTGCTTAACATTACGCCTCGACATACTAAGTGAACGACGTTGCGGCACAGGTGCCCTCAGCGTGGTGAGATCTTGGTGTAGTGCTTCTGATTCCTTAACTCGATATGCCCATTCTCTCCGTAAACCGCAATAATACTCTCTCGGATCCATGTACTTCACTTCTTTGTAGTCGTCGTTCCTTTCACACAACAACCACACAGTCTCACGTCCCCGCAGACTAGAACTCCTAGGAACTCCTGTCATTTAACTTAGGTACATCTAATGCGATGAGCATGGCTAACATATATAAATAAGCCCACACACACATACACAATAGCATGCCCGTGTCATAAAGTTGACAAGTCTCTGGTGACAAGACAAGTCTCTAGTCTATTGCAGAGGCTTGTCAAGCCCACACACACATACACAATAGCATGCCCGTGTTATAAAGTTGACAAGTCTCTGGTGACAAGACAAGTCTCTAGTCTATAGCAGAGGCTTGTCACATCTTATAAAGTTGAACCTGTAGCATCTCATAGCCAACTATCCCATTTCAAAGTATATATAAGTACATGCATTGCACGAAGAGCAAAGGGCAGAGAGTGATATACTCCCAATTTCATAACAACTCTGGAAATGTCATATACTCCACGAGATATTTTTGAAGCAATGGGTCGTTACTGGGCGGGCGAAGATGAATTTCACTATTCTTTGCGTTCAAGTTTGCGTTACTCATCAAGCTATATTAATACATTACATGCAGAATGGTCTTATCGGATGAATGAATATGAGTTCTTAGTAGCTGATTCACGGTACATGAATATACCCATACCTCGACAAAAGGCAATCAACATGCCTCGAATTACACATATGGAGCTTGAAAGGGCACTGCATCGAATACGTGAGGAAAATAATAGAATGAGAGTTCGTCAAAGTAGGCATAACTTACGTCGTATGGCACGTGATGCACATGAAGATGGCAACAACAATGAAGCACAAGTATATTGGAACATGAGCTTCGAACTTGGATCTGTTTCCGATGCTCCAGTTTCAGATGAAGATGACTGAAGATCGAGTTCTTCTAAGGTTATAAGGCCTCCGCTTAGGCCGGGGTTCGGGAAGGTCGGAACTAAGTGTCTGGTTCATGCCAACCATTAACTGGGTCCAAGTTGCAAACAATGATCTGCACCACTATGACGTGAGATCCTCAGCTGTGCACCTTTCTGCTTGGCCGTGGGTTTCTGTGGTGCGTGGATGTATTACGATAATACTTCCTCGCTAATCATGTATTGTGTTAGAGACTTTCTTTCTGCGGTGACGTCCGCTTTATAGTATGGCGGATGTGGACAGAAACAAAAAAACTTTCTGCTGGGCCGTCTGCTTTACTATATAGCGGACGACTAAGTAGAAACACAGATCGCCAACACTTAGTTTTTTTTCTCTCCTATCTATGTCCGCTATATAGTATAGCGGACATCCCCGCAGAAAGAAAGTCTCAAACACTTGGACCATTGTCTGAGGATCTCACGTCATAGTGGTGCAGCAGATCATTGTCTGCAACTTGGACCAGAAAATGGTTGGCACGAACCAGACACTTAGTTCCAACCTTCCCGAACCTCGGCCTAAGCGGAGGCCTTATGTCCGCTATATAGTAGAGCTAGACATTGTAGTGTAATGCTGTTTTAATTAATTGGCGCCCGGAGACATGTTTTAGCGACGGAATCAACAATCTCAATATCGATAAACAATAAATAACGTACGATTCACCTGAAGAGATGTTTTAGCGACGGAATCAACAATCTCAATATCGATAAACAATAAATAACATATGATTCACAGTATTCAGGCGATCTTAATATATCGAGGGAATCTCAAACGGTACAATTAAGCACAATTAAGCGAGGAAAAATTCAGAAACATAATGAATAAGAATATAAAATTTTTTATTCATAATAAATTAGGGTTCACATTGGGGGAAAAAAATTCACAAGCGCTACGATCAAATATTACAACTTGAAAATCCCACCACCCAAGGTGTTCAAACACTACAAAGTCTCCGAGGTCGAGGCCATGCTGACGCACGAAGACATTCCAACCCTGCGCGAATTGCTTTTTTTGTGGTCGGTCGGGCTTCAGCTTGATTTCAACCTGTCATGCTCCCTTGCGGCTATATAATCTTGCATTGTCATAATTTGTTGTAAATTGATTGGTAAAGGCTTCCAGTATGTCCTAACAAACACAATACAAAAAATAGGTTAGTTTTTAACCAAAAGATCAAAATTTGAACACACGAAAATACAGAGTAAGAGGGATGGCTTACAAGTTCACTCTCAAATCCAGGCATCATGACTTTGAAAAAGTGTTTGCCTGCCAGGTGCATGTTGCCAATAAAATCGTAAGTGGTCTCTGATCCAGAAGCCATCGAGGTCGGCGTTGAGGGGAGGACGGTGGTGTCGCCAGAGATGTGGGTCACCAGAGATGGGGTAGAGGCTAGGGTTAGATGTTCGAGATAGAGAGAGAATATAGCGGACTGATAAAAGCTGATTGCCCGATCTGATTAATATATATAATAGGATAGAGTTATCCGCTACATTGTATAGCAGACATAAAAGAAGACCAAAAGTTTTGTTGCCATACATACCGTCCGCTACATTATATAGCGGACATAAACGAAGACCAAAAAATTAGGGGGCATATATGTCCGCTACATTGTATAGCGGACATAAAAGAAGACGAAAAGTTTTTCTGCCATACCGTCCGCTACATTGTATATCGGACATAAAAGAAGACCAAAAAATTAGGGCTCTGCATATTTGTCCGCTACATTGTATAGCGGACGGGGATAACAAAAATAAAAAAAAACTTAAGACTTTAGATTTGTTTTGATGGCCTCTCATAGGTCCATCAGAAAAAAAATTCCAGTATTCAATCGAAAAATTATTAGACAAAAATTACAAAAAATTATTGCAAATGTCAAACTTATACAACAAAATTGAAAGTCCACTGCAGCTTGTTCGGCGTCATCTTCTTCCCCGTCTTGCAAACCCCATGAACTTATCCCCAGTGCCTTGTAATGGTTCCGCTTGTCGTGGTCGGTCATTTTGTTGCACAATGCACACCTTCGCAGCTTTTTAGGTTGAGTTGCCGTTTCAATAGAGCTTTTCATCCGCGTAGATCTCTTGCGGCCTTTCGTTTGCGATATAATTAGATCTAACGGCAAGATGTCATTGTCGTCTTCCTTCCTGGCTCGTCATCTTCTGACCTCGTCGTAGGCTCGGTGTCAACCGCATTGGTGATGGAAGCTGCTTCCAACCGGTCGACGATGGGCTCTTGCTGCTGAGCTACCTGGAGGAGATGTTTATAACTGACCATTGTAGTAGCAGCCTTTACGGACAAACGGGTGAATATCGTCACCAGATGATTATACCGCAACGTCTCTGATTCTTCAAAGTCAGTATACGGGTGCTCCGGAAAGGCAATGGTATCGTGCAACCTGTTTGCACCTTTCATCCACCGTGGCAAGACGTATTTATCGGGGATTGTCCTGATATTCTTCTGGGTGAAAAATCATAGAATGTGTCTACACAGGATGCCATGGAACTTAAACTTCTTGCAAACACACGTCACCGAGTCCGTCAATGTGTCGTGGCTCACCGTATACATTATGCGCAGCTTCTCAGGAACGAGGTCATTCACGAGCGAATAAACCTTGTACTCAAGTGTAGACTTTTCTGCCACCTTGTTTATACAGTATCGTCCCGATTTCTGCAGCTCTACTTGGTATAGCAAGAAGATATCCTTCGTATAGACTTTGGCACCGTTCAGCTCCAGTGGGGTCTCAAGCAACCTTCTCCTCTGTTTGTACGTGGTTGCAAAGTCTGTAGCCCTTTCTTTCACGAACAACGACGCAACCGCTTTCTGTGCGGATGTGACGAAACTCTTCAAATTGGTAGTTGGACCCATGTAACTATCGAACGTGGCATTCATAGATTCACTCATGCCCGTTGTTTTCATGCCCGCAGAAAAATGCCTCCTCGTGTAAACGCCAATCCATTCCTCTTTGAGCTCGTACAAGTGTTGGAGCCGCCCGTTGTCTTGCAATGAGTAATCCTCAACAAGCTTTTCCCACCTCTCCTCAAATTCCTCAATCGTTAATGACTTGCTAACGCACGTGTCAAAATCCTGTTTAAAGTCTAGAAACTTTGCGTACACGTGATGCAAACGTTCGGGATATTTGTTGCTTATGTACCAAGTGCACAAGTTGTGTCGAGTATCTGGGAAGATGGTGGCAATAGCCTTCTTCATTGCCAAATCTTGATCGGTGATGATAACGTTGGGTGCTTTGAAGTTCATGGCTTCCAGCCACGCCCTAAACAACCATTCAAAAAAACTCTCGCTCTCGTCCCTTAACAAGGCGAACTCGAACAGGATGGAGTGATAATGATGATTGACCCCCATGAAAGGGGCAAACGGCATCGAGTACTTGTTTGTACGGTATGTGGTGTCGAAAGTCACGACATCCCCAAAATGCTTATAAGCAAGCCTTGAACGACCGTCGACCCAAAAAATTATGCTAACTCGATGCTCGTCGTCAAGTTTATAATCGAAGGTAAACTGCGGGTCCTCCATCTGCATCCACTTCAATAGGCTCATTGTGGCTTGAGCATCATTGATGTCATACGCGGCTCGTCTATGGGTTCGGACCGCGTTACGAACGTCTGTCGTGTTAAAGTTTAAATTTTGAATTCCCCCGGCCTGTTCAGCAAGAAAATTAATCATGTCGATAGGTCCTAGCCGCGCATCGCTCATTGTGTGAATGAGGCTCATCGCGACCTTACCCATCTTCTTGTGTTGATGCATCTGACTCACCTTAGAAGGGGTTACTAACGGGTGATTGTGTGCCGGTTGCAGGCTGGTAATAAGCCAATGATCTTGCTTGGCTTTATAGCTTATGAACATCTTGACCTAGCAATTCGTTCGCGCAAAGCAGTCTCGTCTTCTATGCGAATATTCTATTTCGTCATCACTGTCATCGTTGCCTACGCGTGTCTCATTTTGCACTGGGTTTCTGCCCCTCTGACACTCGTATAAGCGAGAGCATATCTTTTTCGTAATGTTGCTTGTTCTTGAAGTCTTTATTCTAATGCCAAATCCAACCCTCAGTGAATACGCTTGGAAACATTCTACAGCTTCTTCCAATGTTTGAAAGGTTCGTCCTAGATACAGATCACTAGCATTTACGGGGGTGTTGGAGCTCGACACGAAATCAGACATTGTGAAACAAGACCTATGTAGAAATAGACTACGCTTAACAATCAAATGACATTTTCAACTGAAAATATTACCTAAAAGTTATCTTGACGAATAGACCAATTTAGGATGACAAATATACCATATACATAATCTCAAAAGTCTCCTATTTTGCTAATTATAGATTTATTGAACATAACAAATTAAAATTACTAAGATAAATAGACAAATTCATCATGCCAAAATACAACAAACGTATCTCAAAAAATTCGAATTTAAATAGGATAGATGTGCCGAAGTTAGCACCCCTAAAAAAAATCAAAATTAACTACAATAAACTTCTTTAAAGTTAACAAATTAATTTCTAGAACATCACAAGTTGATGAATAGAGTAACAAATTTCTAGAACATCATCACAAATCTATACTTTTTTGTCCATAAAAAAAATATATACTTCATCAGTCAATCTGCCCAGAAAATATTTGAGATCAGAAACTTACCTTGCTTGATTGAAGATTGAAGCAAGTGTTACTCGAAGCTTGAGGGCAGCCGAAAATGGAAGCAAGTGAATCCGAAGGAGAAGAAAATTTTGCTGAAAGAAATGAGAATTAGGGAAATCTGGGGTATATGGGAAATAATGTCCGCGATACTGTATAGTGGAAATTATTCCCGACACTCTGACACGTGCAAAAATAAAGACATGACAAGAGACTCTCTTTCCTTTCGACGGGACAAGCCCTGACAGGTGTCAGCCTAGGGGACGTCTGCTACACTGTATAGCGGACGTCTTTTCGTTGTCTACAACTTGGACTTTAATGTTGTCCGCTATACAGTGTAGCGGACAGGCGCGGAGGGCAAAAAGGTAAAAAATTCTGTCCGCGACACAGTACGGCGGACGACTGACAATTTTTTAAAAAGGCGCGATCTGGGCCGCCCATCTTTCAGGATGAACGGCCAGATCGCGTTTGCAAGATCTCCTATTTTGCTAACGCTCTTAACGGATCAACTCCCTATATATATATATATATATATATATAAATGTAAGCTAACAATGAATGATCTCTTGGATTAGATGAGAAAATAATGAAGCTTAACATTGTACTTGTCAACTTATAGAGAGTTAATCTTTTACATAATATTTCATCTTAAGCTTCTTGTTTCAAAACTTGGGGTTGTCAAGCTTTAGAACTTTGGAATTGTCAAAGCTTGTTCTTGATGGGGGTATAACATCAAGGGATTGTAAGAGGTTCAGTCTTGACCCGTAGGAAGACTATTCTAATCGATTCTAGGGCCTTTCAAGGGACTTTCTTGAAAATGTGAAAGTAGGTTTCAGGGTAATTCGAGTTAGACCATCTAAATCTTAATTGTCTAAGAGGGTGTTTGAGATATATTTTGAGACGGTCAAACCTGATTCAATCTATATTAAATCAAGTATGTATGTGTGTGGCAAAAAAGATTAAGAGATTTAGAGGGTCTTTGAGATTGATTTTGAGATGGTCAAACCTGATTTAATCTAGATAAAATCAGATATGTGAATGTTTGGCAAATAAGATTAAAAGATCTAATCTGCCTAAAAAAGATAAAAACTGATTAAATTCATAATATTAGAAAGTGAAGATTATGAAATAATCACTTTTTCATAATCAGGTTTGACCTTCTAATTTAACATAATATCCTCATATTTCTCACAAAAGGACATTCCATACCCTTTAATTAATTTGGAAAAGTTGTTGTACTACAAGCACTAATGTGAGATCGATGGTGATTTTATTGTAAAATAAGAAATAAACAAATTTCATACGTGAATGGAAATAACTTTTTGATAATTTATTTGTATATTGAATATAATTATTTAAATGACAGTTATGTTAACTTTACCTTTTTAGATGGATGTTAGAAATTTTGTTATTAAGTGTCCTCTATGGTTATTTTTTCATAGTGGAGCTTATTTAAGCATTTTTTATCCAAACATTTTTTGTAGCTTTAAGTACAACTACTTTTTCCAAATAACAAATTGATTCTGCTTAAAGTAGATTAAATCTGATTTTAAAAACTGATTAAGATTTAAGTTGAAATCAGTTTTTTAGAATCAATCCTGAACATGCTTTAGTTTGCCTAAAAAGGTAAAAAACTGATTAGATCCATAATCCTCAAAAGTGAGGATTATGAAATAATCATTTTTCTCATAATTAGGTTTGACCTTCTAATTTACATAGCTATCCTCATATTCTCCCAAAGGATATTTCATACCATTTAACTACTTTGAAAAAGTTATTGTACTATAAGCACTAATCTGAGATTGTGGGTGTTTTAAATAAGAAATAAACAACTTTTACAGGTGGGTAAAAATAGCTTTTTTATTTGTATAATATAATTGTCTACGAATGAAAGTTATGTTAATTGGATGTTAAAATTTTATTTATAAAGTACGCTCTATGGTCATTTATTCGTAGTGGAACTGATTTAAACACTTTTTGTAACTTTAAGTTAGTTAACAACTACTTTTGCCAAACATGAAACTTTTACTTAAAGCAGATTATATCTGATTTTGAAAATTGATTAAATCTGATTTTAAAAATTTATTAAGATTTAAACTGAAATCTAGAATCAATCTTAAACGACTCTATGTATCTCTAAACCCTTCACTCTTTAGATTATTGCCGTATACATGTTTTAACATTGGTTAACTCACTTATTTATGATATTGTTTTTTTAAGGTTTGTTGTTTGAGTTATCTAAGTGTTCATCCTAACTTCTCAAAGTTGGTTGTGATTAATTGTTTATCTTATAAAGTAGTCTTAAAACCTTATAAAGCAATCTTATAAAGTAGTTTCTCAAAGTTGGTTGTGATTTAATCTAGATTAAATCAAGTATGAGTGTGTTTGGCAAAAAAATACTAGGAGATTTAAAGGGTGTTTGGGATGGATTTTGAGATGGTCAAACTTGATTTAATCTAAATTAAATCAGGTATGTGGGTGTTTGGCAAAAAAGATTAAAAGATCTAATTTGCCTCAAAAAGATAAAAACTGATTAAATCCATAATATTAGAAAGTGAAGATTATGAAATAATCACTTTTTTTCATAATCAAGTTTGACCTTCTAATTTACCCTAGTATACTCATATTTCTCACAACTACAATGGATGTTCTAGATATGTTTTTGTCTATGAATTCAATGGTTATTGGTAGAGTTGTCAAACGGGCCGGGCGGCCCACTGGCTGGCCCGACCCGGCCCGGGCTGGCCCGGCCCCGTCGATGAACAGTAGCGGCCCGTGTGCAGAGGGCCTGGGGCCTGGGCCTGGACTAGGCCTTCAAAATCTGGAAAATGGCCCGGCCCGGCCCGGAAACAGCCCGGTTTGGCCTGGGCTTGGCCCGCTCTGCGGCCCGGTTATTTGGCCCGGTCTGCAGCCCGGTTTTGGCCCCACTTTTTTGAATCTTTTGCTTTTCCCCCCCTTTCTTCCACCCATTTTCCAAACTTCCACTTTTACCCCCCCCAACAGCTATATAACGGCTAGTTTGGGGGGTATTTTAGTCTAACCTATATTTTTCAACTCCTTTACACTCTTACCCTCCCCAACAACTATAAACGGATAGTTTGTAGGGGTATTTTGGTCTTTTGTAAAGTTTCTAAAATCTATAAATTCACACCATTTCTCTCTAATTTTTCACACCAATCTTCTTACTCTATTCTTACTCTCACAACAAGCTTTGCTACTATTTTCCTCTCCAATTAGTACTCTTGCTAATTACTACTAGTATTTACTAATTAGTATTCTTGTTTATTAATTACTAGTCTTGCTAAATTCTTTTTAATTACTAACTCTCTAATATTTGTTACTCGTTCATTCGTTTAATTGTTATTTCTTATTACTACTCTTATACTTGTGTATTTAGTTACTCTTACAAAGTTTAGCGTGAAATATGTCTGGATTATTGAAGAAAATTAAGCGTGCATCGTCATCACGAAAAACATCATCATCATCGCAAGCACCACCACCAGCACAAGCGCCAGCGCCACGGCCATCACAAACACCAATCGAAGCACCAACACAACCATTCGTTCGTGGACGAATGAGTACAGGCTCTATGATAGATACCCAAGCCAATTGGGAGTTCAATCAAAACATTCCAGATTTTGAATACACGCCTGATGAAGACCCCCCGCATTATAGTCAAGGACGCAGCTCGGTTGGCGAAGCTACTACTCAATGGCATAATCTCAACCCTATGCCTGGTCATGATGAAGAAGGGCCGAGCAATGCCTCCGATAACGTGCCAGAAGTCCAAAAGGGGAAAAAGAAGAAAGCCGAGTGTTGGAATCATTTCGACGTAGTTACGGTGGACGACATCCGAAAAGCTCGATGTAAGTACTGTCTTAAATTATTTTCGACTGGTAGTGGTAATGGACATCTTAACAGGCATTACCCTCAGTGTGCACCTCGACAAGGCCACGTCGAACCTACCCAAACGCAGTTATCTTTTGACGGTAAGTTATTTGTTTATAATCAGCGAGAGCAAAGAGACGGTCTCGCTGAATTTGTTATTCATGATGAACAAGCCTTTTCTTTTGCCGATAATCCTAAGCACTCTAGATATATGAACACATACGTTCAACCTTTGTACAAAAAGGTTCATAGAAACACAACTAGATCCGATGCACTCCGACAGTACAAGGCTGCTAAAGCACGCCTTATCGATTATTTCGATAAATTTGACGGTAAAGTTAGTCTTACTTATGATATTTGGCAATCTCCTTATACTTTTGTTAGTTATTCTTGTGTGACCGCTCATTGGATTGATGCAGATTGGGTTATGCACAAGAGAATCATCGCTTTCGAGCACTTCCCTTATCCGCACGATGGAATGAACATTGCTATTCTTATATTAAAAGCATGCACCACATTTAAAATTAAGGATAAGATTATGAGTGTTAGTTTTGATAATGCTTCTAATAATAAAGCTGCTGTTGCAGCTTTAAAGGAGACGCTTCAACCTGTACTTCATGGTGAATTATTTCATGTTCGCTGTGTTTGTCACATTATTAATTTAATTGTTCAAGATGGTTTAGCTGCTGCAGGAGATATTCTGCTCAAAATGAGGGGTATGACAACGTATGTTAATGGCTCGAGTTTGAGAACACAACAATTTAAAACGTTGTGTGTTCAATATAATATGCCTCGCAGGAGAGCAGTTACAGATGTGGTCCACAGGTGGAACTTTACATACCACATGCTTTTACACATTCTGGCATACCGAGAAGTCTATACGCATTTTCTACTAACCCAGTTCCCAGCCGGCTTGCCAACTCAAGAGGAATGGCAGATGGCCACATACCTAGCTGAATTTTTGGAGGTATTCTACACGTCTACCAATTTATTGTCTGGTACGTACTATCCCACTTCTCCTCTCGCTGTAATAGAAATTCTGAAGATGGCTACAATGTTAACAAAATGGAGATATATAGGACCCTTTAGGGAAATAGTACAAGTGATGGATCAAAAATTTAATAAATATTGGAGTAAACTGCCTGCTATTTTTACTGTGGCTACTTGTTTAGATCCTAGGTTAAAGTTGCATGGCGTGAACGCCTCGATACAAGAGATATCGAAATTAATGCGCTACACAGCAGAGGACACAACCTTGCTCACAGCAAACGTGAGCAAGAGGTTTGAGGACTTGTTCAACCTCTATCGTAATTCTGCTGACGTGCGCGGGCGAGCTACATCATCATCCACTGCTGAGAGGTATTATGCGCCATACCTTCAGGGCTTTGAACATCTAGTAGCAAGACAACTACCAGGTGAAGGTACTTCTAATTCGGGAGGTTCGTATACTTTTTCCTCTTTTAATGAGATTGGTGTATATGCAAATACTGATCATTATTCTGATTTATCAAGGCAAGAACAGGTTAATTTTAATTTGTTAAATTTTTGGAAACAAAATCAAAACATGTATAAAACTTTATCCCAAATTGCACGGGATGTACTGCCAATGCAAGCCTCCACGGTTGCTTCAGAGTCGGCATTTTCAGCAAGCGGGAGGGTTTTGGATGACAGGAGGAGTCGTCTTAACCCCGAGTCACTCGAGCTATGTGTATGTTGGAAGGATTATCTTGATGCGAAATACCGCGAGCAAGATAAACCGATTGATGATAGGAAGAGCAGTGACTCGGATATTGAAGTACTTCCGGATGATTAGGTAATTTGTTTTTATTTTCCTCTTTTGATCCTTTTGGTTGACGTTGCAGATTTCTTGATCTTTGATTGCTGATATTTTGGATAGACATGCATTATTATTTTGATTGTTAGAGTTTTAAGAATAAATTTTTTCACAAAATATACTTTTTTTCCATATATATAAAATAAATTTTTACAAGCAAGATATATATTTTTTTGTATATATAAAAAAATAGGTAACTTCGCCTGTTTGTTTACAAGCAGCCGGTCCCAAGCCCGGATAAAAGGAGGAGGGCCTATGAACACATTTATTATTTTTCTATATAAATTGTTATGTGTTAAGATTTTATTAATAAAGCTCACCAAGAAGAGTATGAAAATGTTTAACATATAATAAAAAATATAATGGCTAACAAATAAATATGTATATACATACATACATATGTATATTACTTATAATGAAATAAAAGGATAAAGATTAGGTTCGTTAAATTGTGAATATTGCCTAGAGATGAAATTTAAAATTGAATAACAAGAAAAAAAAAAAAAAAAGGGCCCGGGCCCGGCCCAAGCCTGGCCCTAGATATTGGGCCTAGGGCCAGGGCCTGGACTGGGCCTAGGTTTGCCTTCGGCAGGCCCGGCCCGGCCCGGCCCGGTTGGCAGCCCCACTGGCCCGGCCCCGGCCCGGCCCCACAGCAGGCCCGATGGGCTTGGGCTGGGCCGGCCCAAGCCCGGCCCTTTGACAACTCTAGTTATTGGTGTGAGTGCTAGGATATTGTGTGTGTTTCAGAGAGTGAGATGTGGGTGTATTTGAGAAGAAGGCTATTGTAGAGCAGCATAAGAGTGAGTTAAGGTTTTTTTCGATATCTCTTTCATTACTAATCCGTTGATGTGTTTTTACACTTTTTGAAAACTTTATTATGTCCTCTTTAACATGGGAAAGGCCTGAAGTGATTTTTATTTTGAGAACAGTTCGAACTATGTGGCATAGTAACAAAAATTATATTTAGTCAGAAATTGTACAGTGATCTAACACTTGGGCGTCTCTAATTTCACGGTAATTTGGCACCATTTGATATATTTTTGAAATAGGATCATTGGCGCTCAATTTAAGGAGCGGTTTAGGGTTCTGAACGAAAAATACCCAGTAAGGTCCTTTCTGTCTGAAAACCGACCTAATCATTTAAAAAAGTGTTTTGACTATTTTTAGGGGTGTAATGATAAGTTAGGCGTTGGGGGTATTTTGGTAATTTCCACCCGAGAGGAGGGTGTTTTGGTGAGTTGCCCTACCGAAAGGTTGTTTTGATAAACTTACTTACAATAGCGATATTTTAATGATTTTACTTATAAGAATGATGTTTTGGTGATTTAGACACGAGATGGTTGTTTTTGGTAATCTTCGTGTTAGGGGTATTTTGATAATTTTAGATACCCGGTGAGCGGGTTGTTCTCAGAGTAAGAGTGAGTTGGTACAAGATTTATGATATCATAGAATAAACTGTATTATGATAATTGGATTGTTCCGTTTAGGTTAACAAATGAGTGTCTAGTTAAGACTAGCTTAGTTTCAGATCCAAGTAAGGGATTTCTATCCAAAATTTATTTTCTTGAATTTGATTTCATGAAATTTTATTCTGAATTGTTATAAAAATTCTTTGAACTTTGTTATATTTGAGATGAGTTTTTTTTTTTACCTTTAAAACCCTGCTTTGAGCCTTAATCGTTTGTTAAAAATCCTAATCGATGCTCATAATTAATTTGTTACTCATTGAGCATCGATTTACACATTGAATTAGTGATTATTGTACTCTGTATATTGACATGAATTAGTATAATGAGGCGTTATAAGGATGCTGTGTATTGGGGGTGATTTAAAGATGGTCTGCTATTGTGAAAAATGTTGGTACCTTAATGGTCTAACTAGTGTACATATGCATATGTAATCAGATTGTTATTGAGCACTGCCTGTGTGGCTTGTTAAGTGTTACCCTGCACTGCTTGTGTGTCTCTGCAATCACTCATGTTCAATATAATATGCAGCATTTATAGTGTAATTGAAATTATTTTCACTGATATCTGATTTAAGGGACTGAGTTGGATCTCTTTCCAAATTGCCAATGAAATAACTCCATTAATCTTTTGTATTCCTCTATTGAAATTTGAGCGACCTTCTGAGGTCTCAAAAGCTCACTCCTTTTATGTTCCCTTTTGCAGGTAATAACCATTAGTAGATTCCTCGGATTGGTTAGAGCTTAGTTATGGAGTTGGTTTAGATTTTTTTTTTTTTTATTTTGTCTACTTAAGCCTCTGCGAGGGAATTATGTGTACTCTTACTTAATTGACCACGTTAATTTAGTCTTTACATTTAAGAATAAATAATTTGAGAGTTTGAGTTCTTATAGAACCTTTGATATTCATTGGGGCTATTTGATCGAATTGAGGTATTGAATGATTAAGTAATTGATCGAATGATTGTCTAACGCTCCGAAAATTTCAAGGTGTTACACCCTTCTCCCCCCTCACCCCGGGGGTTATTTGATTGGTTTCAGTTGGTATATAGGGTCTAAACAATTTGGTAGTTACTGAAAATAATTTTTTTAGGTATTGGTTACCACATTGGAGGCAAGAGATGCGTTTCAAATTACTAACACGTTTATACTGAATCCTAAACTAAGCTATTTTAGTAACTTTGCATAATGCTCTTTCATTGTCGGGTACGAATAAACCCGACCATTTCGTAGTTCCTTGGGGTATCATATTAGATAAAGTTCATCATTAAAGTTGCTCGTTTATAATTTAAGCATTATAATAAACGTTCACGAATATACTTTTAAGCGACAATTGATTGTTTAGCACAGACTTCTTTAGAGTGGCAAAACATCAGGACACGACCGTAATTCATAAAGCTGCATGACGTAAGCACTCCATCTCCTTCGCCGAACAACTAAACAGCGTCAACCCAACAGTCACCCGGGTAACAAACTCCTTATTTTGATCTCAAAAACCTGAAAAAAGTTCAAACGGAACAACGCCCATAAAGGTATGCATTCTCAATTACCCTATATATAGATATAGCTTCTCGGCACCACTCTGTATCTTACTAATCCTATGTTTATTTTCCTTATACTACATATATCTGCTGTTTGGTTGCCAAGAAAGAGTCTATGTCGTACTGAACAGCTAATGGAAAGCTCAAGTGACTGGAAACTAATGATATTCGAATCATAGTCTCTTTTTGGTTATTGGGTACCTGAGTAGACTTAATTTCATCTAAAGTTTGATGCTTTATCTGGTAATTTGGGCCAATTGCGGTGTCTCCTACTACTTCTTTCACTCATCAGGTGCTTATTATCCTGCAATTATGTATCACCCGTTTGGTTGCCAAAAAAGAATCAAGAAAACCATGGAAGCCAGTGATATATGTTAATATTAGACTCATTTTGGTTTTATGAGTGCCTGAGAAAACTTTAGCTCAGATCAAGTTTGATGCTTTAGATGGCAACATGGCATAATTGTAGTGTCTCTTGATACTTTTCCATTCACCAGGCGTTATATTTATTCTGCAATTATGTGATATATGAATCCTTGACTTCTTTTGTTATTGGGTTCCTGAGAAAAACTTTAACTAGCCTCAACCTTGAGGCTTTAAATGATAACATCGCTTACTTGTAAAGTTGTAGCGTCCCTAATAATTTTTTTCATCTTCCAGGTGTTTGATCTATTTACACCATAAAGAATGAAAGAGAGGTCTAGAAATGCTCCCGTGAAATCGAAGCCATCTGGTAGTGGCAAGACTAGTCATGTCACTGGAGTTGATGAGGGACTCCAAACCCATGATAGCTCAAGGAGTCCAAAGAGGTCAGGATATGCAATCCTGGCCTTGCTTGTTTTGATAATAAATGGGTCATGGGCCGTTCATCATTATCAGTTTGAGAATATGCCCGAGCCGCTTTCTGCAGAGCAGGCTGGTAAGAGGGGCTTCTCTGAGGAAGAGGCGATGAAGCATGTCAAGGCATTGACTGAATTGGGTCCTCACCCTGTTGGGTCCGATGCTCTGGATGTTGCTTTGCAGGTATGGTTCAAAGGAATAAATTATGTTTTTGATTTATTTTAGCTCCATAAATGCGGTTGTATGTCCATATCATACACTGATATGTGTCAATAATAGTATCTTCTAACCGTTAAATTTGATTCAGCAGAAAATACCTTGATTAGATTTTACGCGTGTATATACGCAAACTATGTAGCCGAACTGAATGTCGATAGAATCTTATACATACATATAGGTGCAGTGGACCATTAAGTTTTCTGGTTGAAGTTATACCTTGCATTCTATGCGTCTATCAGTATTCTTGATTATGCTTCGGCTGCATAATACATCGTTTCTTTTGCTGCACTGTCAATATGTGCCAGAAGGTTCACTAATATGACACACTCCACTTATGACCACCCACTAGAGTTGAACTCTTATCCCACTGATTGTTGGCTTGATAGAAATGTTGAATGTTTGGAGCAAGGAGTCCACATCTTGTTGCCTTTTAGCCTTGCTCATATCGTGTGTACTCATTCAGGTCTATCTTGTTGGTAATATTGTCCTTAGCTAACAGTGGTCATTCGATGGCTCCTAAACTATCAACTTGACAAATTATTGACCTGCTCTCTTTTACAGTATGTCTTAGCGGCATCAGAAAAAATTAAAAAGATGGCTCACTGGGAGGTTGATGTCGAAGTGGACTTTTTCCATGCTAACTCTGGTGCTAATCGCCTGGTCAGTGGTCTTTTTAACGGGAAAACACTTGTATACTCAGATCTAAATCATATCGTATTAAGAATCTTGCCAAAATATGCATCCGAAGCAGGAGATAATGCTATTCTGGTCTCCTCCCACATTGATACTGTTTTCGCAGCGTATGTTCCTTATCTAGTACTTTTTACTTTGCAATGTTGAGCACTTTTATGGGGACACTTTTAGCAGGGATATATGTTGAAACTGTTTGTACTTGTTCTTATAATTGGTTGTTGGAGTTTTTCTCAATTAAGGGTTTTGGAATACCATTTCTTGTGTCTAGTACAATGAATAACACAGTATTTCTTATTTTAGAGAAGTACTGATTATTTTTTCATAGGTAGTGTAACGACCACCCTGGTCCATGCCACACAACAGGGCAATTCTTTCCCCAAAAGGGCTAGCCAAAATAGGTACTTATGAGTTCCTTGGCAGCGTCTTATAAGGCCATTCACAAAGTCTCCCACATCTCGTGTGGGATACCACATTAAGAATTTGTGTACTGGATATATATAGACACCTGTGACTAACAAAGGCACCCATAAAGACTGTCAAAGAAGGCGAAGAACGCTTCACTGGAATTGACATGTTCCTTAGCCAGCGAAATAGTGTGGAAAAAACAAATCTCTTAATCTTTCTAAAATCAATCCGACACTTTGAAAAGGTCTAGAATTTCTTCCCTCCTCAAGCACCAGAAGATACAAGAAGGGATTAAATCCCAACTAAAGATGCATCACCCAAGATTACCACCAAACTGGAAGTCAAAGACCAACTCCCGAGCAATTGGGCAATGTAGCAGTTTACAAAAGTATGCTAACAAACTGTTGGTGGTTCTCAAAGTCACGGTCTAGGAAGAGTAAATCAAGTGTTACTGCATGCAAATTAGAAAATTTGCTGCAACAGCCGTGCCTGGTTGACTTTCTGGTTATGTAGTTCATACCTTTTGATGTGATTTTCCTTTTGTGCTTTGTGATTCAAGACTTTTTGGTTTGTAATTAGTGATTGTTGGTGGTGATAGCATGCTATTGGATAGTTGTAAATAAATTTGTTGGCTAATGGTTTAGCTATGAAGTTTATGTTCGTATCTATCTGCAAAAAATGAAAGGAGGTTTCCGAACTTCGAGTGTAATACTGGAGAGCGTTTAATATTAATATGAAATTTAGACTCTTTCTTTTGGAACCTGAACTCAATCATATACATTAAACTCATGGGGTATATAAAGATTTTGTGCTAAAACTCTTTTCTCGACATGCAATTGATAAAAGTCTTGTCTCTTCTTCAACTTAATGCACGCTTCAATGGAAATTCTAAACTTAAACCAAATTGTTATCTTGCAAAAGTCTGGATGGATTTCTTGTTGCTTTACCTTTGCATTTCATAGGGAAGGAGCTGGTGATTGCAGTTCCTGTATAGCTGTTATGTTGGAGCTTGCTCGCGGAATTTCTCACTGGGGTCATGGATTCAAGAATGCTGTTATATTTTTGTTTAATACTGGGGAGGAGGAGGGCTTAAATGGTGCCCATAGCTTTATTACGCAGGTTTGGGACAACTAAGATGCATCTACCTAATGCGTGTTGTTCATTTTTTATCTTCAAAATTCTCCTCTCATCAATTAGTTTTTCTGGCTGAACGGGCTCTCCTCTTTAACTTATAATACATAATAAGCTGAAACTTTGGCAGAGCGTGTTTGAAGGTCACTTCATTTTTCTCATTATATTGCTGCTACTCTCTCTCACCCCCCCTGTCTTCCTCATTTTATCATCCATATGTTTTCTCGATTACTGTCCCACATCATAGTCTATTACTTCTCCTCTACGTTAATGATAGCCGCAAGTACCTCGCCTCAGCTTGCTGCACTTCTATGCTTGTTGAGTGAGATTCTGTTCATCATATACTTATACTGGAGTAAAGTGCTGGCTCATCTCAGCTTCATTTAGATACACATTTCTGTTTTTTCGATTTTGGTTCTGTTTGTTTTCAAAAAGAGAAACCTTCTAAATGGTTCAAAAAAGCTGTTTGGATACAGTTTACTCAAATTTTTTGTAAATGCAAAATTTTGTATTAAGAGAGATTAAAACTCTTTTGTGGAGTGGCTTTCCAGTCAAGGGAAGCTTTGTCCTCACCTCTTACTTATGTTATTGCTCATTAAAAAATTCTTATGCCTGGGACAAGAAAAAGTAAAGCATCTAGCTGCTGCATAAAGATGGAATACTAGTTTTTGACATATCTGGAAAAGCACTTGGCAAGGAATACAAAATGATATGCATGGGAAACTTTTTAAGCAGGGCCCTTATTTTCCAAAAGTATACATATGCTCGGACCCGTCAAACCTTGAAATTCTACCTACTGCTTGCATTTACCTTATTTTCCTCCTTTTGCATGTTTAAGAACTGTCTCATTGCTCATCCTGATTTTTAATCAGGCTTCATTTTATTATTCACTAGAATACCTCTATTTGCTTTTTCCTTGTTTATTGATTTGCATCATTGCATGGTTGCTAACTGTATGCCAACTTTATTCCTGAAGAGTTTTTCAGAGCTTTTTGCAGTAAGAAAGGACCTTTTAAAAGATATATGTATATTTCTAAATGTTTAGCAGAAAGTGCGTAGTATATGTCAAGCAGCAGGTAGGAAGTCAATTTGAGGCTCAGGTTCCACTTAACCTCGTTTCTGTTTTAAAGTCAGAGACAAATATCGCTTCTTCCATTAAGAGTAGGCTAAGGTTATCGACCTTGTTCATGCCTCAACAAGTTTTATGAGCGATTAAGAAAGTCATTACTGGCAACAGAAGCCTTTGAATTATCTTCATATGTCAGACTTGAAGGCAGGGTGTAATATCCTCCAAGTCAAGCTAGTATGCATGAAGCACTTACTTACGTGGCTTACCTCGATCACCTTTAAATAGTTACCAAATTTCCTTTTATACAATACTATTTTTGAGAGCGTCATGCAATTGAAGGCCTTTCTCTTCTTTCTTGAGCCTGTCGCCAGAAACTTCTCTGTACTCTCACCCTTTCTCACTCTGTCTCTCTCTTCCAGTAATCAAAATGAAGAGAAAGGAAAAGATAGAACTCTGTAAACATGCACGAGTGCTCATGTGTATTAAAAGATAGATTGCTTTATGATACAAAACGCATGTTCAATCAACAGAACCAAACATCTCTTAGTTGTGGGATAATAACATCTAATCATAAATGCAGCATCCTTGGAGCAGTACTATTCGTATGGCTATTGACTTGGAGGCTATGGGTGTTGGAGGGAAGTCTGGCATATTTCAGGTACACTTTTATGAATAATTGCTTCTGGTTGTCTTCCTCTCACCCCTGGGGCCACTTTGGAGTCTCTTTATCATTCCATGTCCAATACTTACATTTCGACTATTAACTGTCTAAAACAAGAGCCGTTGGTATTGTTCCATTTCACATAAGTACCCACAGTCAGACACTCGACATTTGGACATGGGTATGGGATATGTGTCCTTCACATCTCATCGGATATGCTACTTTGAACACTATCTCATAGTGTTTCTTTTAATTTCTTTGGCTTTGAGATGAGACGAGTTCTCAATTAAAACCATTTGCGTCACATACAACATCATTTAACCTTAGAAATAACTAACAATTAATAATAGTTATGAGTATTTTGCCGTGTCCCAGTGTCTTGTATTTTCAAAGTTAGACGAATCTGACACTTGGACACGTATCCGACCCGGACACTTGTACCAAGTCCATGTAACATAGGATGTGGACAATTGAGTATCCCTTTGATCAGATCAATAATGGCCAAAACTGCAGTTGGAGGAACCTGTTTGACATAGTGAGGGGTTTTTGGTTTTATTCTAGTATAGCTGTATGCTATTCATTTTTTCAAACATTAATTGTTGTTCACACTGGTTTGCTTTTTCCAGTAAAAAAAATTGTACCAAGATGGCACTAAGGGGGTGCAACACCTGCACGAGGAAGAGCATAACACCTATTTAGCTATACAACTTGGAAAAGTAGGTAAAAAGAACACAAAGGAATCTATAGTATCTATACGCTCCTGTTCAACCCACAAAAAGAAAAAAGAGTACTCAAGACATGCGACTTAAGCTTAACGAACGGAACTTCCACCACCTCAAAAGTGCTGTTGTTCATCTCCCGCCCATAAACACCAGAAAATATATAGGGGGTCACATCCCAAAGAGTCACATGACATCTTTTCCTTTGAGTGTGCTCATTATATGGATATGTTTATTACGCTCTTCCACACTTGTTGCCTTCTTCCTACCACTGATATCTTCTTGACCAGTTCCCTTTGTCTTGTGCCAATGGCTGGTAAATGTATTCTTGTCTCCCCTGCTCTCCATGGGGCATTGGCTGGCCAATATCAAGTTTATCCTATTCTTAATACATGTTTATCACAAATACTTTTCAGTACTAAGTAACGTGTACCTTTCTCCCGTGAACCTGGTTTGTTAGAGGATTATTAGACGCCGTTTCCGTACTACCTTCCAGCTTGCTTGATTTCTGTAACTTGTTGAGCTGTTTGTTTTTGCTTTCATTCTTTTCATATTACATTATTTATTTCAACAGACTGGTCCTGATCCATGGGCTATTGAGAATTTTGCTGCGGTAGCAAAATACCCTTCTGGCCAAATAATTGCACAGGTTTGTGCCATCTAGTGTTTGTTTTTCTCCCTTTTCAGTTTGACACTTTGACTGCGACAAATGTGTGAGGTATTTCTTTGATACATTTTATAGTGTAGAATACTCTTCTTTCTTCATTCAGGATCGAACTTATATGCCTAGTTACTTTAGTGCTGCAGGATCTATTTACTTCAGGAGCCATAAAATCTGCTACAGATTTCCAAGTGTACAAAGAGATTGCAGGTCTCTCTGGTCTTGACTTTGCGTATGCGGATAATACTGCTGTATATCATACAAAGGTATTAACTTCATTCATCTAATCAGAAACTTTACTATGCCAAAGCTCCAAATTCAGCTGAGTTACGTATTGCAAAAGACAGTGGACAGCGCTGTAGAACCTCTACTTATGACCGGCCGTGCATCAGATTATTGGACTAGATCTGAGATTGTTCTTTAAGTATAACTCTATTATTTTCATCTAGACGAGTCAGTACAAAGAAAAAGCTATTCAAAGGACTATGATCTCCTATTGATGTTGGAGCTCTGTAGATTAACTTCACGTGACTCGTTATTCTAAAAGGATTGGCACTCGTATTGAAATCTTTTTGTATTCTGTATCACTACAGAATGACAAGTTGAAGCTTTTGAAGATGGGTTCCCTTCAGCATCTTGGCGACAATATGCTTGCTTTTCTGCTTCATGCTGCTGCTTCCTCTCATTTCTCTGAAGGCAAGGCAAAGGAAGCTGATGAGAAAAGTGGCGATGATGCTGCTATATATTTTGACATTTTGGTACCTATACTTAATTAGTAATATGCTCTTAATTTTTTATTGGAAAACCCTTCTCTAAGTCAAACTTTTCATGTTGTTGGCATGTCTAATACTTTGGAAATGGCAATTTTCAGGGCTCATACATGATCGTCTATCGTCAACGCTTTGCGAAAATGCTTTATAATTCGGTGATAATGCAGTCACTTCTGATATGGGCTACATCACTGCTAATGGGTGGTTATACAGCTGCTATATCGTTGGCCTTGTCATGTTTGAGTGTTCTCATTATGTGGCTATGTTCATTGAGCTCTTCTATACTTGTTGCCTTCTTGCTACCTCTGATATCTTCATCGCCAGTTCCCTTTGTCTCTTGCCCATGGCTGGTCGTTGGTTTACTTGGCTCTCCTGCTCTCCTTGGGGCATTGACCGGTCAACATCTAGGTTATCTCATTCTTAAGAGATATTTATCGCAAGTACTTTCCAGAACTAAGGCAAATCTTTCTTACATGATTCAAGCTGATTTGGCTAACTTGGAAGCTGAAAGGTGGCTCTATAAAGCTGGTTTAGTGCAATGGCTTCTTCTTCTGATAGTTGGAAACTATTATAAGATTGGATCTTCTTATCTACCTCTTGTTTGGCTAGTCTCGCCCGCATTTGCATGTAAGTGTGTCCTTCCACAAAATGCTAGTAGTGTAAGGAGAGAAAGATATACAACTCTGATTAAGTTCAGCTATGTAAACGAGTACCCATTATGACAATCATTGACATGTCCAGACTGTTTGTTAGGCTGTAAAGTACTTCCTCAAACAAGTTTGCTTTTGAAAACTTGTATTATTTATCTTTATTTGCTTTCGACTAATCTATGGTTTGAAATATCTAGATGGCTTGCTTGAAGCAACTCTATCCCCAGCCCGGTTACCAAAGCCACTTAAAACAATAACACTGCTGCTGGGCCTATCTGTACCATTTTTGATATCTGGTGGTATGTTTATTCGGTTGGCGGGCACAATAACTGGAGTTGCTGTTCGTTTTGAGAGGTGATCGTTCGATGTTGTTATTTCATTAATGGGACACCCCTCTTTTTTGATGAAAGTGCATACTGCTTGGTAGCTGTAGCCTGGAAAACTGTGATGCATGTTTGGAATTGATATTGCGAGATTTCCTTAGAAGTCAAGAGTTGATTTTCGTATTTATTTTGAAGTTTTCTGTGTTTAGTCTTACTGAAGTCAATTTTATATAAACATCTCTTATTTTTTCTTGGTGAATAATCGGTTATATTTTGAAAAAGCTATAAAGGGAGCACAACCCATGTACCCATATGCAGAAGCTCAAAGACCTGGATAGGATTCTTCCACCCATAAAAACTAAATGTCTATAAAGTTAGATTACATTAAGTCATCGGTGTGCTTTCTGTCAAACCCTCTTTAACTTAAATTTTCTTTTGTGAGGTTTGCTTTTGGGTGGGTTAGACAGGGCCCTCCAGGTAGTACTCCATCACCAGTTTTGATAAATATTGCACGAAACTTTGAACAATGAACACCGCTAATTTTGTTGTGGAAGACTCTGACTGTGAATAAACATCTGAAGGTTCTTCGCAGTTTTAGTTAAGTGAAATGGGATATTAATATGTCCTGAAATGTCTGAAATCTCTGGCCATATAGCTCTCGTGAGGAAGTTAAAAAGACGTCCAAAGGTACTTATTGACTGCTCGTTCGATACTCCAAATTCAAAGATACTTGATAAAGTGACATCTGGATTCACTAATTTGATGGTTCCATATGCCATTATCTACTTGCTACATGTAGTCTCTTATGAGAACTCTTATCTTCCGTTTTAACATTTGGTAATGTTGTCAATAATCTTTCCTTTCAATAGTTACACGTTCTACTTGAAGACCATTTTCATAGATTATTGACATGTTATGTGAAAGAGAATTGAATCTGGATTTATGAATATGAATGCAGGGGGTTTAAGTAATGTATATGACCTCATTAATAAAAAAATGAAAATTTCTTCCAATATTTTTCTGATTTTTGATTTACGTTGTTCGTTGGACTCTTTCGATCTGTACATGGCTCATGTTTAGCAGCATTGCCCGCTTTGTCTTCATTGATAACTCTAATCTCAACATACTTTGAGCGTACAAAATGCATTTTGTTGTCGTTTTACTTGAAGAAAACTGAAACCAATAAAATAAACACTTAGGTAACTCAAGCAATGTACCTCTCAACTCAATATCTCAAATATGTAAGTTAGCCAATCTCACAAGTAGTATAAGGCAATAATGTAAAGCATGAAGTTTGAGAAATACTTAACAATGGAGATTTAGATGATTCGGCTCGAGTTATCCTCAAGCCTACATCTGCCCCTTCAAGGAAGTTCCTTAAAAGGCTTAGTCCGGTCTTCCTTAAGGGTCAAGACATAACATCTTACAATCCCTTGATGCTATCCACACACTGAGAACAAACTTTGATCCCAAAGCTTGACATCCCGAAGCTTTGATACAACTAATTTGAAATGAAAGATTGTGTGCAACGGAATATTTATAGAAGTTGATAAGTACAAGTTTAAGCTCTAGAACAATGAGTAGATGATTTAAAGGTAAGTATAAATGTATATATATCTCAAGTAAAAGCTCAAAATGAAACTCTCTTGAATTAAATGTTAAACAATGAAAGAGAGATTGAATAATTGCTTTGGGTATTTGCAAGAAATGAGGGCTTGGAATGAGATGGGTGATTGAAATTAATGCCCAAAATCAGTTTATATAGGAGTGGGAATAAATATAGCTGTTTCGAAGTAGGTGGAGATTTAAATGTGCCAAAACGTCAATGGAGTTGATTATATTGCTCAATGTAGTCGACTGTAGTCTCAAACTAGCCGTTGGAATTTGAGATTCCAACAACGCAGGTCGACTGTATTACCCTACGGCCATAAAATGCAGTCGGCTGTATAGGCCAACATAATCGACTTTATTCCAGAAAGCTGTTTTCTATCTTTCCAAAGTATAAAATATTTAAGCATGCAAGGAAAATCTATGGTTAATTTCTAGGTCATGGTCACTGATACGATCAAATCTCTAAGTTTCGTTACAAAGTAAAGAATGATAAAGACAATACAATCCGATTTCAAAGTAGTAATTTACGGTGATCTTTGAAGCATTCTTTTGAAAATCTTCAACGGATACTTGATCATCCAATTATCCGTCACATGAGTGTAAGATTGCACCTAAAGCTTCATGAACTCAATGCTTATTAGACAACATAATCATCAATGTCAATTATCATCAAAACACGATATAAGCCTAGGTTAAATAACCATAGGGCTAGCACAAACAACTACTAAAATTGCTTTGATTTTGTGTACAGGAATCCTGGTAGTGCGCCTGAGTGGGTGCCAAATGTAATACTTGCTGTATATGTCGCTGCTGTCATATGTCTGACACTGGTGTATCTCCTTTCGTATGTTCACGTATCAGGTTTTCCTCTATACCTTTTTTCTGTTTGAAATTTCATGATGAGAATGAATATTTTTGGTAGGGGTGCCATTAGGCATTAGGTCAATTTAGTCTAGACTACATAAACCAGGAGGATACTGTACGTGATCGTTTTGTTTTGTCAGGTTCTGGTCTAGATTATAAGATGTTGGATGATCCATAAAGCATGGATGGAAAGAATGCTTTAGCTCATTCAATGCATGTGGTGGTTTCTGTTTTATATCCAGTTGTTCCTAAACCCTTACGAAAGCTGGTTTTGTGTCCAAATGGTCATTGGCTTTGATCATAGAAACATGTTCTACCACTTTCCATATAGCACTTGCTTTCGCCTGTTATTGTTTTAGGCGTGCCACTCTATCTTATAAGCATCATTTATACAGATGTGCATTGAGTTTAATCATGACTGCAACTTGTAATGTATTATGTGTTTTGTAGGTGCAAAAACGTCAATTGCCATTGCAAACTGTATTCTGTTTGGCCTCTCGCTGATTGCAGTTTTATCTGGTATTGCTCCTCCATTCACTGAAGACGCTGCTAGAGCTGTAAATGTAAGTACCTCCACTGGTGATGGTAACAGTGTCAACAGCTTCTGAAAGTGTCCCTTTATGCATCTTCTATTGCACAGTTACTGCCAGTTTAATCACTGGCAGCGTCCTCCGTAACTGGTTACTTTTTACTGATGCACTACTTTAATTGGAAAAAGGGTTTTCAACATGTTTTCAGTATATCTTTTTCATCTACTGGGAAACGGTAACAGTGTCAGTTGCTTGTGAAAGTGTCCATTTATGCATTTCCTTTTTGTACAACTACTGTTGACCATTTACTGATGGACTACTTCAAGTGTAAAAAGGGTTTTGACTACAGAAACATTGTTTTATAATATGTGGCTCTAGAAAGATATCTTTAACTGTTGTATTGGGGCCTTTTTGGTATGTTGTTGCAGCAAATGCAGGACAATGATACCAAGGATTTTTTTTATTTGATATTCCCGTAAAGCATATAAATCCCAAGGCACAGATATTATTCATCATCCTCATCTTACCCTCTTGTGTGGCATACTTTTTACTATTCAAGTATCTGGTTTTCAGGTTGTGCATGTTGTCAATACAACAGGAGGATATGGTGAGATGCAAGAACCAATCTCATACGTATCTCTATTTTCAACAACTCCTGGAGAGTTGACTAAAGAGGTTGAACAGATTGGAGAAGGATTTGTTTGTGGAAGAGAGAAGGTTTCTGATTTCGTTACTTTTGTAGTCAAGTATAGTTGTTGGACCCAAAACGATGCGGGAAGTGGGTGGAGCAAATCAGATGTTCCTGCACTGTATGTTGAGAGTGATATAAGGGGGGATGACAGGATTACACACATCTCAATGGATACAAAGTCTTCCACACGCTGGACTCTTGCAATTAATACTGAGGAAATAGAGGACTTCCGTTTCAAAGGTATTATTGTTCTTCTGAAGGTTCGGCCTTCTGTATACTGTATTACTTCTATTCTCGATTAACATGCAAAGCCCTGAGGTTTTTACTGTCTTTGATGTTTCGTGTTCTCTAGTTGGTGTATAGTAGAGGTCCGCCTGCAAGTAGCAACATAGTTGTAGCCTTTTCAATTCAGTAACTGGAGTGTTAAGGACTGAAGATCGTATCTCATGTGATTCATCTTCACGCTTGGGGGGGTTAATAACTTCTTGTATTTGAAGAAAAAAATGAATTTGAGAAATATAAACTTTGCACGTACAACCTTTTTATGGAATTCCAAATGACAATGAATCTTAATGTTACTCCGAAGCCATCTAAAATTAAGTTATTAAAACTAAAAAGTTCATATATTTAAAATCCACATAAATTGTCACATGAAAATCCAGCTTATAGTCATTGATAAGAAAGCGTAGATCCCATCCATTTCAAATCTTTGATAAAATGCAGCCTAAGTTTTCTACTAGGAAATTTATTTTTTGAACATGGTTAAAATAAGCTTCACACTCGTTTCAATTGTCAAATCATCAATTTCATATATGAGATCTGTTGTTAGAATTTCGATCTCACTTTCCACTGAAAAGAATTTATTTTAGAAATTCTTAGAGACCATCATGATACTCTTATCTAGTCAGTGTGATAAATAAACACAATTCCTTCCGTTTTTTGTACCTCAAGTACTGTCATGTTTCATAAAAACAAAATCTATCGGAGATTATGTGATATTCTCATAGGTACCAGACCTTAGTTGCACAAAGCGGGGGCGGGGGAGCGTAAGCACAAGAAGAATCTGAGGTTGGGAGCGGCTTGAATAAATAAATGCGTAAAGAGTATTATCATTTGTTTAGTATAGTTTACATAGCCAGCAACAACAAACAAGGAGGCTTTAAGGACTTGAAGGAAGGAGAAACAAGGAATTGAGTTGAAAAGGGCTTGATTTTCAGGTATTCTCTCACTTGTTCCATGCATCTCTATCCAGCTAATGGGATCGAGTTCCCATATTAGCTTGGGACGAGATCCCATGGAGCTCCTAACTTGAGATCGCAAAAGCGAGTTTCCAAGAGAGAAACGTCTCCATATTAGGAGTTTCCTGCAACTAAGTACCAGACCACGTACCTCCTACTTGTTCTTGGATCATCATTATATGTTTCATTTTGAGTTGGCAGCATCATTCGTGATTGATTCAGAAAGTCCAGGGAAACCTTCCTGTGGCCCTGATCTCCTGCTTCTATCATTCTTAACTTTTTTCCTTGGATGCAGACAGCAGCGACGAGTTAATTCCAGTAGGCGACAAAAGCAGTGCAGATGGGTGGCATATAATTCAATACTCGGGAGGGAAGAACGCCCCAACAAGATTTAATCTGACTCTTTTCTGGGTCAAAAACTATACTCAGGATCAGAATCCCCTTCTAAAGTTAAGAACAGATGTCGATAGATTGACACCAGCAGCTGAAAGAGTTCTTAAGAAGCTTCCTCCTTGGTGTTCCTTATTTGGCAAGTCAACTTCTCCCCACACCTTAGCTTTCATAAGTAGTCTACCTGTTAATTTCTAGGTAATGGAAAACTACCATACCCTGTTTCAACACCGACCCAACGCAACCCCCTCTCACCCCCATCCTTTCCTTTTTTCTACTCATCTGGCGGGATGTTTTGCTAGACACGGGAATGCAAGATGATACATGGCAAGACATGCAAGTTTTGCTGGTGAAAGTAGATTTCTAAGAAAGCAGGCAGATGATTTGCTTTCTTTGTCATGTTTAAGCGGATACGGTGAGCTGCTAGCAGTGGTAGAAACTGGATTTGTTAGACTGTTCCAGTGTGCCTATGGATAAGAGAAAGCACTCAAGATCTTGTGTATGTTTACTTGCTCATGAAATTGTATTTTCTAGCCATCGAATAGATTTGAACTCGGAAGGAACATTTCTCCTGTCTACTCAAATTCAACTGCCTATTTACGTTCCCAGTTGTTTTCATTTTTTGGCACTAGAAGAAGAATAAATGTCTTTGACTAGATTCAACCAACTTGAACGGCTTATTGGTGTTTCCGGGATACCCTTTTGCCCAAAAAAGTAAAAAAGAAAAGAATAGAAAAAGAATCTGTCCAACTGCTGTGAAGGCATCAATCCTTGTCTTCACAACATAACACACGCCCTGAGCCTTGATCGTGGAACATGCATTAAGTAGCTCTCCAATGTGCGCAGCATCCTTTTGTTTACGTGACGCCTCAAGCACGAGAACTCTTCTGCTTGATAGGTTACTCTTTCAGGACACTATCTTGACCTGTCCTGTAGGCGATTCTTTTTTTCTTTTCATGTAATAAGAGAAAGACATTGATAATTAAATGTTACAAAGGCTTTCAAGTAGACAATTCTTTTGAAATAGTATCTTGACGTATTTTCTGATTTTAGTTCACGTGCTCAAGTACCGAGTCACTCCAAGATGAGAGCGAGAGGCAAAGCATAGTCGGAAGTGAGCGAATGACTCAATGTCCTTCTCCGAGCTAAGAGCTCTGACCAAAGAACTAAGAGTTAAGAGCTCCGAGCTCTAAGGCCTCTATTATGTAATCGGAATAGAATAAGGCCTTGACCTTCTTGAGCTATGCGTAGCCCAAGCCCTCTATTCCTTCGTAGGAATAGAGTAAGGCTTGGTCCGTGTTTGTGCGGCATTCCTATACTAGCACATACTCTAAAAATGCCTTATTATAATGTGACACGCGGTACTCGCAGAGTTTCCACCTCATCGAGGGAGCGCCATAAGCCATTCTTCTGCCATACTGTCGAAGCGTCGTTCTCACTTAGCATGTCTAGCACATACCCTCCTAAGACTTAAGTGAGAAATAGTCACTTCGACAATACATCAGAACAACAATATATGGTGTTCCTTGGATGAGGTGGAATCTCTGGGGAGTGTCACATTATGTTAAGGCATTTTCAGCTGCCTTAATTAGTGCACTTGAGCACTCGTTTGCATGAATCGCATCATTCACACACATAGAGGCTGTACGTTTACACAATTTGTTTTTGTGTTTTTGTATTCTATTTTTGTTTCCCAGATTTTAGTATTCAGTTCCAAAATCAGATTGTGTACTTTTAGCGTTTCTACCAGTTTTCTGTATCTACTTTTTCCAGCTATTCATGTACGTTTACCATTTTCATTTCCATTTTCAGCAACTTTTTTGGATCCATTCTTGTATGTTTAGCATTTTTTACACTATTTGTACCCATATCTTCCCATTTGAACCCTAGTTTTAACCTAACAAATTATTTCTATACCCTCTATTTATCTTCCCAATAACCCCTCCATACCCACCTTTTACATCTCCCAAGAAAGTCATTACTCAACCCTAAAAAATCCACATCAAACCCATTACCTACATTTGTTGTGTCTCCCTCACAGGCAGCTCTGGGAGCTTCTTCGACTTGAGAAGCTCTTCTTCCCTTCCACTGACCAAACCTTCCTCAGACTAAATCCTAAAACCTCCTCTCCACCAAAGCAGTAAATGCTAAAGACCTTACCCCTCCGCCTGTCCTAACCCATCAAGACAAACCCTCTTAAAGTGCAACATGAACCACCCATGTTAACATCCAAACATGTCTTCTTCAGAATACACACCTGCCTCTCCCACCTACCCCCTTCGACCAACCCATCCATGCTCATTCCCTTTTCAGCAAGGACATGCCATCCAACCAAATCGCAATGAAGTTGAAGAAGAAAGGAAACATCTCTCTTGTTCTCTTGTGGAAAATATATTTGACCATCGAGCCTTTTCTGAACAGGAATTGCAAACTTTTGTTAACAACCATTGGTTTTGCGGCGGCCGCACAAGAGTGATAAAGCTTCCAAATATTTGGCTTTTCCAATTTGTCTCCCCTGAAGTAGCACACCTGGTCCTCTGCAACAGCCCATGGAATATAAGAGGGGCTTTACTCACGCTAAAACAGTGGAAGCAAGGAATGATCTTCCGACAAGTAACCGTACGTAAAGCCAATATCTGGGTACGTGCGGGACCCATACCCAGTGACTATAGAACTCCTCTCTTGGCAGAAACCATAGCTGGTATTATCGGTCAACCTCTCTCTATTCCTTGGAATGACAATATCAAATATAGATCAGATAGTTTTCGTATGCTCATCCGTATTGATCTAAGTTATCCCATTATCCCTGGAATATATCTAGGACTCACATCTGGTTGTGTCATTTGGCTCTAATTCAAATACAAAAAAATCTTTAGGGTTTGCTTTCGCTGCGGAATTGTTGGTCACTCATACCACCAATGTAGTAGCGACATTAACGTCGTGGTAGAAGGCCTTAAAAAACGAACTGCTTCTTTTTTCCAGGGCTCCCATCTCTACAGAACTTTTGCAGATGAAGGCACTCCTCTATTTGATGGTGATATAAGGGGTCTCTCCAACACTCACCAAAACTGCTGCCCACGTTTTGAGATCTATGACACTCCTTTGGGGCTTAGATTCCGGCAAGAAAAAAACCTCTCAGTTCAAGACATACATATCACTAGCTTAGTAAGCTCTTCTGGCAAGCCTCTCTCCAAAAGACCCCATCCAACGACATAATATAGTGACGAAGCCTCTTTCTGTGGATACGGAGGATCTGATCATGATGATGGGGGCAACGTCGAAGCTCAGGGTCAAACGCCGAAAATGCAAGCAAAAATCTTCTGGCCATTCCACTGTGCCTACCGGAAAAAAATCAGCTCACTCTACTGTGCAAGCTATAGTTTATTTCCCAATAAACAGATGCAAGGACAACTCTGGTGGGCCAACCTCAAAGCATCATGGAAAATTTATTGATGAGGGCTTCTTTTCTCTAAAGCAGGCAAAGAAAAGACTACGCAAGATGAATTCTCAACTGCCACTTCATTTAAAAGGCAACCAACATTCTTTCAAAAAATCAAATGGGTCTCCAAAGTCCAAAGGAATCATGGAAATTTTAGACAAGAAAAAGGAGTTGATGGCTATCTCTGGCGGCTCAGCACATCACAATGCATTTATAGATAAGCCCATTTCCCCCCCATGAAATGATGAAAGTGAAGGCCTCTGCAGATACACTTAAATATGATGGCAAAGCTTCATATTTTTCATCCCATGCAAAAGGGCGGCAGCCTCACGTTGACCATGCAAATTCTACTTCAAAAACCTTTTATCCTATGGATACAGGTACATGGCTCCACCTGCTTCAAGACCCCTTGCATTGTTCTTCTTTATTCAATTGGATTTTAGCTATTAATGCCTACCATGCTACACATAGCTCACCTGCTCTAGCCTTTTTATTGCATGCCTTTTACTCTCATGATGTTAGCCACCTTTTTCATAGTATACTACACCCATTTATGTCTCCCTTTAATTTGATAAGGCTAGCCACCTACCCAAGTAAAAGCAAGTCAGGTCGCCCCCCATTATGCACCCTTCCTCCTTAAATCTTTCTAATTACACCCACCCACCCTTTGAACCCAATAACCGTTACAGCAAGTCACCAAACTCTTTTGCCTGCATGGAACAAAAAATCCGCACCACCTTTCTCACTTGCTACACAAGGACCTGTTCTCTTTGGCCATGGACCACCTGGGAATACATCTTCCTTCAGAGAAACCTGTTGAATCTGTCGCATCTTCTAAGTCATTCTCAGTTATTTTCCAATGCAAAGCATCCGATTTTGAAGACTCAAACATTGAACCATCGAACGAATCTCGGAATGTGGAACCCCTCCTTGATACCTTGATCTGCACGGCAATACCCTCTCTAGCTATTAATGCTGACGGTTCCCTCATGGATCAAAACTTCCCTCTATCATCGAAAAACCCGGCCACGCCTAACATCTCTCACCCAGTTTCAATCGTTCTAAAAAAAAGAAAGCTCAACCCCAGCGCCCCTGAAGCTCGGATCAAAGTTTTGGACATCCTTCAAGGAAAAAGAAATGTCCACCAGTTGAAACACCACCCCACTGCTAAAACCTTTAAGCACCCAGGTTCCCACTCTTCTCTGCTTTATAATCATCTTTATTTTCTGATGTTCTTATGGCTATCTTCTTCTCAGTTACTCCTTTTTATCTACTTATGTACTATTCTAGAATCTCTGGTAATAAAAGGAAAAAAAGGAAAATTATTCCATTTTCTTGTGTCTTCTCTTCCCACAAGAAAGCCAAGCTCTCTCTTACCTTTTACTTTGATCGGGTTTTGGATGTTGTCCCTCAACAACCCCTTCACCTGAAATAAGAATCCTTTGCTGGAACCCTATGGGCCTTGGTCAACCCCGAAAGGTTCGTACAACCAAAAACTTGATCAAAAAACATAACCCCGACTTTATTTTTTTGCAAGAGACCTTTCTTCCCACCCCCAATGTACATCATCTCTTCTCTAGATTAGGATTTACCTCTTTCTTTGGTGCTGAACCTTTGACTACGGCTGGCCAAAGAGGCATTAGTGGAGGCCTTTGGCTTGCCTGGAAGCCATCCACCACAGCTGTGGTTCTTTTCTCAGACCCACATCTCCTTCTCCTTCAAATCTCTTCCCCCCCCCCCCAATGGTATTTGGATTAGTGCTTTTATCTATGGACATCCTAACCCTAGTCATAGGAGTGAAACCTGGGCGTGCATCGCAAAGACTCTTATTTAACACCTGGGACCCCTTCTCATCATTGGTGACTTCAACTAAGTCAAAAGTTGTTTCGAAAAATCAGGTCACAATGCTCTGATAATTCCTGAAAGATCGGCTTTTTTGAACTTCATATATGGGCCTGATTGACTTAACTTGGATGGGACCTCTCTTCACTTGGACAAATAACCGATCGAGCGACCCGTGTACATTTGAAAAGTTGGACAGAGCAATGGCAAATTCTAGCTGGTTAAACCTTTACCCTCAAGCAACGGTTCAAAATCTAGGTATTCAAATCTCTGACCATGCCCCTATCCTTCTCAATACCACACCCTTATGGTCTCGAGCTAGAATTCCTAAGGCCTTCCAAACCTTCTGGTTACTTCACCCCGACTGCCACAACCTAATCCGAAGTTCATGGCAATTTAAATTTGTGGGCTCCCCCTTCTACCGTCTTGTTCAGAAAGGAAAATTCACCATGCAACGCCTAAGAGTATGGAGCGCTGCGACTTTTGGAAAGCTCCCAGGGCAAATCTTAGAAACTCAACAACGACTTTGTGAAGTTCAAAATAACCTCCCCAACTTTTTCGTCATTGATGAAAGCATATCTCTCAAGACATCTTGAATGGCTTCTGGATTGCGAAGAACTCTTCTGGGCCCAGAAAATGAAATCTAAATGGACCAAAGAAGGTGAACGAAACACTAAGCTTTTCCATATCACCACCCGTGTCCGCAGAACAGCAAACCGTATCACAGGTATCTATAATGACAGCAAATCTTTGTGTACAAAGGAAGCTGACATTATGATCAAGTTTTGAAAGATACTTTTCCTCCTTATTCCAAGAACCCTCGGACCGCAGAAACTCTACTGCTGATAATTCCTTGGTAAATGCTGTTGATACCCTTCTCCAAGAGAAGTATCTTAACATCCTAAATCAACCTTTCTGTGGGAAAGAAATTAAAGAAGCTCTGTTTGACTTAGCACCTCTGAAAGCTCCGGGACCTGATAGCATGCCTTCTGTCCTTTTTTTAGAAATACTAGGACCTTATGAAAAATGATATCACATCTGGGGTTCTATCATTTCTTAATTCCGGTCATATCCTCTCTGAGATAAACTTCTCTTATATAACCTTAATCCCGAAGAAACCAAACCCCTCTCTCCAATCCGACTTCAGACCCATAAGCCTCTGTAATAACATTTACAAAATTGCCTCAAAAGTTCTTGCAAACCGGCTAAAGCTCATCCTTCTGGACATCATTTCCCCTTTCCAAAATGCCTTCGTTAAAGACAGAGCAATCTCGAACAACATCTTTCTGGCTCAAGAACTCACAAACCTCATCAGAACAAAAACAAAGGGTTCTATCGGTCTTGCAGGACTTAAACTTGATATGAGCAAGGCTTTTGACCGATTTAGATGGGACTTCATTCAGGCAGTTCTTATCAGACTTCGCTTTCCCGACCGTTGGGTCCGACTCATCATGCAATGCATCTCTTCAGTCTCGTTTGCAATCCTCATCAACGGATCACCATCTAAACAGATTCACCCCAAATGTGGAATTAAGCAAGGTGACCCTTTATCTCATTTCCTTTTTGTTATCTACTTAGAAGTCTTATCGGCAGCTCTATGCAAAGCTGAAGAAATTTGAGGTTTATGCGATCTCAAAGTAAGCCTAGCTGGCCCTTCCATCAGTCATCTTATGTTCGCCGATGATACTCTCCTCTTCTTCAAATTAAGCTTACTTAACTGCGAAGTAATCAAGCTTCTTCTGGAAAAATACTATAAGGAATTTGGTCAAGTTATCAACTACAGCAAATCCTCTCTCTTCTGTAGCCCAAGCTCGCCTATAGCTATGATTGAGTATGCTTCCAGCTGTCTGAACATCAAAACATAACAAAATTTTGGGCTATACTTAGGCACCTCTTTGGATATTGTAACCAACAAAAAGCTTCTATTTCGGAACCTAATTGACCGAGTCCGCTCAAGATGCGCAAGTTGGAAAGGTCACCTACTCAACAAGGCAAGACAGGCTACACTCATCTCATCTGTTCTCTCGGGCTTATTAGTTTATCACATGCAATCTTTCATCTTTCCAGCTTATGTTTGCAAGCAGATAAATTCTATCTTTAGCTCTTTTTTCTGGACTGGAGAATATAACAGGAAAGCTCTGCATCCTATCAATTGGTTTTTCCTTTGTGGCTCTAAACATTGTGGTGGACTAGGCTTCAAAGATTCAAAACTCTTCAACCTCGCGTTACTTGCAAAAACTAGTTGGAAAATCCTTCTCCGACCTAAATGTCTCCTAGCGCAAGTTTTCATGGCCAAATACTGCAAGCGGCAAAAATTCCTTCACGCCACAATGCCATCGACATCCTCTTGGGCATGGAAAGGCATTCTCGCAGGCATCTCGGTACTAAAAAAGGGCATCTTCTGGCAGATTAGAAATGGACTAAACGTCAATATCTGGCGAGACTACTGGATCCCGGACAATTCCCCTCAACACCTGTCTGCTCTTGCACACAATGGACCTAGAACTAGCTTGGTCTCAGAATTAATTCTCTCATCTCAATGGAATGAGCAGAAAATTGATTCAACATTCCCTAGCTCCATAGATACTCGAATCAAAGGTTTTCATGTGTCACTTCAGGGTTTAGATGATAAGCCGATATGGACTCTGGAATCTGGAATCTTTAGGTTTTTTTTCAGTAGCATCGGCGTACAATATGTTATATTTTGATCAAGCATATCAAAGTCATCATCGAATTAACAATCTTCCATCCTCTCCTGATCCAATGTGGAAAGCATTATGGAAGCTTCGCTTACCAACCAAAATCATCTTCTTCTTATGGCAACTACTTCTAAACCGTCTACCCTTAAGACTCTTCCTATCTAATATAGGTATATCAACCCAGCAAAATTGCGTTCTCTGCAATTCCTCTGAGGAATCCGCTAATCACCTTTTCCTCTCCTGCCACAAAACCTCCTTACTTTGGACCTCTATTAACCTAATTATTCCTTGCCGCTTGAATTTGGATACCTTTAAAGAATGGCTCATTGCGTGGATCTATATTCCAAATTCCTTAAAGCTACTCCATCTCCGAAACACTATAATTATAACCCTATGGCTTATTTGGACCAACCGAAACAAGCTAATTTTTTAACAAGAACCCTAGAACATTAGGCATATTTCCACCCAAAGGCTGACACTCGGTAAAGATATCTGGCTATGTTACCGACCTAAGAAGGATACAAGACTTCCTCTTCAAGTGACCGACAAAACCAGAAATGATCCGAGAGTATCCTTTGTTTTCTCGTGCTCTTGCAGACAAAGAATCTCCTCCTTCACCTCTTATATGGCTTGCACTTTCAGGAATGCTACCTATGATTTCAGTTTACAGATCTCTTTACTTGATTCTTCGAATGCTCTTACTAATAATTTTGAAGGAATCTTTCCTTCAAATAATTGTTCTAAGGCAAACCGAAAAAGTCTGCTCATTTGCTTGAGATGACTATCTCATCTCAAAGTTACTCATTTGGATCTCAAATTAATTACAAGTTACTCATTTCTGATTTACAGCAGCCTAGCAGGAATAGGAACGCCACTGACGCTGGTCTGATGGAGGACATTATTTTTACTATCAAGGATTTCCACCATCTTTAGATCAGCCACTCCCAGTTGCCGCGATAAATGATACTAGAGGGAGCATCTTTTGCTTTTGTTCTCTCTTGTTTTCATGGAGTGATGTTCCTAGATATGTATATATTTGTGTGATAAACTTCTCCGTAGTTTCAATTTGGTTGTACTTACGCTACTAAACTTATTTTATTTTCACGGATAATAGTCTAACTACTCTTGTAACCGTGAAAATTATCATGTTTCTAATATGAAAATTCTCTTGTTGGACCAAAAAACCCTAAAAAAATCCCATCACGTCGAGCCCACCCCAACCCACACAATCCCCTTCCTTTCACGTGTTCGGGACCCATTAGTTTTTTTTTTCTCAGACTTCCCCTCCCCCTGAAGCCTTCCCCTTTCCATTCTCTTCTTCCTCGGTCCCACATGGGTCAACTTGTCTGAGACTTCCCTTCCCCTTCCCTTCTTCCCCAGACCCACATTATCATTTGTGACGTGACAATGCATAGAGGCGTCAGAGGAATGGAAGAAAAAATGTTGAACAATAGAGACTCAGTGCAGTTTTCTCTGATAGGAGAAACCGAGTGGAGAGAAAAGGAGAAAACAACCTTGGGCTGTTTCATTTTTTTGTATTGTTTCGATATTTGGATCCAAAACAAATATAGAAAATGATAAAAGTATGCGAAAAAATGTATATTTTTCATCATCATTACAAAAACGAAAAACAAATACTGTAAACGTACAGCCCCATACTTTCTAACTCTAAATTTTTAGAGCTAAACGAGAGAGAAAATACATAAGCATTGGGCATTGGACCTGATTCTAAACCTTGACATTAGACCTCATCACTAAACTTGTGACTATCGCTTGGGTATTCACTCCGCGCTTACACCTCCGTAGTATTGTCACTCCTCACATTTCGTCTAATTTGTCTGAATCTCTACCCTAACTCCTATCCTTGCTCTATCGTACACTATCATATTAGACATGTGATTTGGACTATACTCCTTATGGCACCTTCACGTGCATTGCAAACTCACTTTATTGACATTGCAAAGTATCGGACATGGACTACAGTGAATAGGAAGAGGAAGTATCGAGTGATATTGAATTGGGCAAATTACACTTATATCCCTGAGGTTTGGGTATAATTACAGCCAAGGACAATAGTTTGGTATAATTACACTTATGTCCTTTGACCAGACGGAATACAAAAATACATAACGATTTTGATAAAAAGACTATATTGCCCTCAAGTTATAAATCTATTTATTCAAATGCCATTTTCTTAAATTTTTCTCTCTTAAATTCTCTCTCTCTATTAAATTCTCTTAAATTCTCTCTCTCTCTCTCTCTCTCTTCCCCCACCACCCCGCACACCACTCCACTGCTGCTACCACCTTCCCTCCACCCCTCCCGTTGTTACGCCTCTCATTCCCCACCGCGACCAACCAGCCACGGCAAGGCAGCAGCCAGTGGTGGCAGCGAGATCGGCGGGATTGTGGATTTGCGAAGGGATTGTCGGGATCGACGAGATCGTGGGTTTGCGAAGGGATTGACGAGATCGGCGGGATCGTGGGTTTCCGAAATAGGGTTTTAGAGAGAGAGAGAGAGAGAGCTGCCGGCTGTGTGGGTTTGCGAAGGGATTGACGGCAGCGTGGTGTGGGGAGGGGATTGTAGGCGTGGTGGGTACGGGGAGAGGCTACCGACATGGTGGGTGGTGCGGGGAAAGGCTGCTGGCGTGGTGGGGTGGTGTGGACCGGGGCTGCCGGCGGCGAGGGGCCGGGGAAGGAGGGACTGCCGACGGCGGGGGCGGGGGAGGGAGGCGACGGCCGGCGGGGACTTCAGATTCACAGGCAATGGGAGAGAGAACATAAAACCCTAATTTGCAAATTAGGGTTTCAAGAATATCCTATCCTAAAACTATAATTGATAAATAAATCATATATAATAATAAACAAATATTTTTCAATATATACAGTACAAGGGGTAGTATCGTCATTTTAAAAATACATATTGATGACATCATACAAAAAGTGCAATTTTTGGATGGAACCCTAACGGATGGACACGGCTGTTACATTTTAAAAGTGTTTGGTCACGGAATGTTACATTTTGAAACTCGTTGTCCTTGACTGTAATTATACCCTAATATCAGGGATATAAGTGTAATTTGCCCTATTGAATTTGAAATGGAGAAAGTAAGAATGAGGGAAAAGGGAGTAACGTGTATTTGGATGCATAAGTGATAATGGGATTCATGTACATAACTTTGGAGTTGTTTGGTTTTCTCCGAGAGGGTTTAGCATTGGATTATAAAGTGTACTCGAAATAAGATTTAAATTTATCCATAAAACTACTTCTACATATAATATACGAGTCAAGCTACATATACAAAATAATCGAACCGAGTTCTTCACGAGCTTTTCGTGTTCGGCTCGTTTGTTATAAAAACCTTTAAAATTATATTTTTGAATCATTTATGTTGTGAATGATCGTAAATGAACTTTAAAAGAACAAACACAGGTTTTGCACATAAAAAGTTCGATTCACTTACAGCACTAGTTTTGCACAAACATGATTTTTTCCGTTCGGTACTTTTACCGTTTTGTAATGAACGGAAAAGATCGTGTTTGTTCCGGGGCCGAATTAGTCGGATTGTAAGAGGGCTGAAATAAAATTTTCCTGCAAGAAAAAGGGCCGATGATGTAATTAGTCCCAACCTTTAACTGGAGTGAACTGAACTGGTCATTTTTGTCAAGCACAAACGACAGCCCCTTTTTGTCGGTTTATCTCTACTGAAAATTGCCTTTGAAAAATCTGTCTGTTCATTTTTGTTGGCAAAGCAAACATCCATTCAGGAATCTTTTCTTCTACTCAAGAGGGAGGGGAGGTGAGAATTTTTGCCAAGAAATGCGGACGATACCTTTGGGAATCTCAGTAGTAAACGGCCTCTCTATCAATTTCAAGAAACTGCCCACTTCTCCTTCCAGGGTCCCTCGCTTCGCTGATGAACATTCTCTCTCTCATCTCTCCAGATCAGGTTACAACCCATCTCCCCATCTTTTCTCTCCTCTTTGTGTGTGCGTGTTTGTATGTTGTTTTAGTTGGCATTCGTTAAAAGATTTGTTGAGGTCATCTAGTGATTCCTTCTCAGAATTTGTTATGGTTGTTGCGATAGATTTGTTTGTGGGTACCATGTGATTTTGATTTAGTCATTCTTTTATGGTTAATGGGAAAAAGAAATGAGATTTTACCAGAGTAGTTGTTGCTTCCAATGTTCAACTTGCTTTATTTGTGTCACTCTTTTCGGGCCGACATCTAGTAAGTATTCAATTACCTTTCTAATTCCATGCGTTCAGCAGACTTATGGATAGATTGCCTTTCCTGCTAATTCTTTGTGAATTGTGACCACTCAACTGAGTTTCAGGGACTTTCTTTCTAAATTTATACTTTCAAATTCGATTCTAGGAGCTAGCTCAGAATCAAAGAGACTCGAAACTTGGACTTGAGGGAGTACAGTTCTGTCTGAATCATTAGAAATTAAACTTTCTGAATCGTTCTGTTTCTGAGTTTAGGGGCCTGCAAAGCGAGTCAAGTGGTCGAGCTCTTTCCTACTGTCTCACCCGAGGTTGTAGTTCGGGAGGCCAGGTTAGAGGACTCTTGGGAGGTGGCCGAGACCCATTGCAGCTCCTTCTTCCCAGAGTACTCCTTCCCTTTAGATTTTGTGTTGAGGATTGACAGGTTGATGGGGATGCTATTGGGATTCTCAGTACCTAGTGGTTGCCGGAGAACCTGCTTAGTTGCTGTGATTGGCACTTCGGATGAAGATACCTTCTTCTCGGGGAGTGAAGATCTCAAAATTGGAGGCTTTGATGGAAAGTTTAGTCTTAATAAGGGGTATGTAGCTGGGATATTGACAGTTGATACTGTAGCAGATTTTCTTCCAAGAAAAGGACCGCTCCGCCAGAGAAGGTGAGTAAGTTCTATTATCTCCTGGTTCATGATGCCATTTTGACATGCATACTTCTTACATGGTTTGAGCTTGCAAGAACCACTGAACTTAACCAACGGGCAACAACCTTTGAGTAGTCAATTGTTGTAGCGTTCATCTCGATCGTGGAAATGGTGTCTTTTCCACTTGACTGTAGTCTTGCGTCATTTCTGGTTGTATAATTATCATAGAGCACAGCAGTTTCAAAAGATTTTGGCCAAAAACAGTAACACGTATCTCTTTTGAGTGCATACTCATCTCAACTTATTTGGTTTATTACTTGTTAATTACTAAATCATGTTCCACCCAGTTAGTGACCCTTATATAACAAGAACTTGATTTCTTTCAGCAAACTGACCGCTCCTCCAAGTACATGAGATTGGCTTAGGGCTCATGTCCTTAGCTAGTTATCCATCATGGTGATGTCCTAGATGTCCTGGGCATTGAGTGGTAATCACCATGATTGTTATAGATTCTTCCCACCCCCATAACTACCCTACGACTACCGAGCGTTGCAGCTTCAGCGACTACTTCTTGCGAAAGGCATACCAGGTTGTCGATAAGCAGATGGCACTGCATTAACACTTATTGACATGCTAACATCATCACCATCTCCACCTTTTCTCAGTTTTCTTGGAAGTGCTCTGAACCGCTTCTAATAAACTTAATACATAAGCCCGCTTAGATTTAAGAGAGGTTGAGTAGTGATTCCAGCTTATTATCAAAGCGAATATCGAACAGCAATTCTGTTCTGATGATTTTTACGCATATATCTGAATTTTTTTTCAATTACACTCAGTGATACTCGCTATGTTGTGGAACAATGCTCAATTGATAAAACTAAAAGTTCATTTTGTAGCTAATTAGTAAAATAATTTTGGGCCTCTTATTTAAATCATTGAGTAGTAGAGTACCTGAACTTTATAATTCAACAAAAGATAACTAATCATTGTCTGACTACCGTTCACATGAAGTATTTCATAAGGATGTAAATTGGGTGCTGCCGTGCAATGAGCTTTAAGGAATTTTTTATTAAATGCTCAAATGTAGGCAATGGAAACATACTGTTTCATTGGAGCCAAGAAGAAGCATTTTCGAGTTTTGAGTGAATTTTTTTTGGATAATAATAATGCAATGCTCCACGCCTTGACAAGCACTTAAAACTGTTGTCGCGTGCTTATATATAGGTATTTTGCTTTGCGCAAGTTCTCTAGTAAACAAAATTGTGCAAGCGTACTGTACATTTCGGCACCTCGAAATGCTTGAGAGACTAGATAATAGTTCTGTAGCATGTTAAATAGTTGCAAACAGAAACTAAGGAAACAAAACATTGTAAAAATGCTTTCTGCTGCAAAAGGGGAAGTAATTGTTAGGTTCCAGTCACCCCTTGCTAGCTACTTTGAGCCTTTTAAAGCTGGAAATTCGTTAAATTCTAAACTAAAACATAATCTGGAGCAAGGAGCCTGATATTCATGCTGGTATCTCATCTAGTGAGGCCATTTTTGCTGCCTTTATTCTTGGTTCTCAAAGTTACTATTTGGATCTCAGAGTTGTTGACTGTGTGACTCTTGTTAAAACCAAAGGATTGTTAGTTAAATTTGGCAAAGACGATGTGTATTATGACGTTTGCATGAGCAGTTTAGCCTGCACCGGGGGGAGGGGGGAGAAGAGGGAGGGGGTAGGGGGGGGGGGGGCTGGGTATTGGAGTATCTTAGTATTGTGTGTTTTCTCACAATTGCTCGTCTCTAAACAGATTTATTGGTATTACTACTAATGCAGGACAGGGATTGCATACATATCTAACGTTGCAGTTCGGGATAGATTTCGACGGAAGGGAATTGGTAAAAGGCTCGTAGCCAAGGCAGAAACCCAAGCACGAAATTGGGGATGTCGTGCCATTGCGTTGCATTGTGACCTGAATAATCCTGGGGCTACGAGGTTGTATAAAAGCCAAGGTTTCAGAAGTATCAAACTGCCTGATGGAGCAACCTGGCCTCAACCCAAGACCTCACCAGATATCCAGTTCAACTTCATGATGAAGCTCTTAAACACCCAAACCAATTTTTAGGTACTTATAGGAACAGTAAAGCATTAAGAAGGCCACAACTATCGAAGACAAACGTAAAATAGGAGATGTGGAATTTGTTTGTATATATTTGTAACTGAATGGGTAAGCTGAAACCAAAAATGAAGAAGGGGTAACCTGTGCTTGGTACATTCGATCTGTGCCATTAACTTCTCTGTCTGTATGATAGATCCAATTCCTTCCCCTAATCTTTTCCAATATGGAGTAAGTGCAGAATGTTTATCTAGTTTTAGTGCCAAAGTAAAGGAACAGAAAGAAAAAAGCTTAGGCTAGCAGATTTGCAGTCATATTGTAATCTACCTGGGTAGCCAATATAGACTGATCAGAAAGCTAGCAGCAATTGGAGACCGGAGCAACAAGAATCTGGATAGGAAAGGGTGTGAACCCACAAAGCGGAGGTAGGGGTGAGCACGGTTCGGTTGGTTCGGTTTGAAGGCTGAATACCAAACCGAACCGACCACCATCGGTTTGGAAGAAAAAAAACCAAACCGTAGTTGAACGGTTCGGTTTCAACGGTTCGGTTTCGATGGTTTGGACGGATTGACTGGTTTCGGTTAGTAATTAATTTTTGGATTTTTTTGGGCCTAAATATTGATTATTTAGCATTATTTATACACATAATAACTAGTTTTTTAGAGCCTACCTATTGAAATTAGGTAGAGTTTACACATATATGTGGTGATTAGATCATAAGTATAGCAAAAATTAAATAATGACTAGGACTAGATAAAGATTTATAAATTTTTGGTTAGATATATATAGGTTCGGTTTAGAACGGTTTCAAAAAAACCAAACCGAACCAACCGAACCGAACATCGGTTTGGTAAAAAAAAAACCAAACCAATTGTTTCTTTAAATCGGTTTGTGATCAGCCGGTTTGGTCGGTTCGGTTGGATTGGTTTGAACGGTTTAAATGCTCACCCCTAGCAGAGGGGAAGGGAGGAATGAAAATCAATGGCGAAGGAAAAATTTCTTGTTTAGAAAAACTAAGGCCCGTTTGACTGCCCCCCTCCTTTGCTCTTTTTTGGCCCAGTTTTGAAAATTTTCAAAAGCCCATGAAAGTTGGGGTGTTTGGTTGGGTTCTCTTTTTAAAAAGGGCCCAAGAGTTTTTAAACTCTTGCCCATTTCCGAAAAGAGCTCAGAGCTTTTTTTTTGCTCTTTTTCACTCGGGGCTGAGGCTGGATTAATGAGGTTGAGGTTTCGAGCCTCACTAGCAACATCAGACGCATTTTTTTGCTCTGGGTATAAAACCCTTCTTCACCTCTTTCATCACCATTGACTCCACAGCCTGTCGCCTCCAGCGGTCACCGCCTCCACCGGCCACTCTTCGGTCCAAGATGAACACAACCAACCATTCTTCGTCCCTTCCCACCCAATTCCTGGGAATCGGTACCTTCCAAAAGTGGCGGCCTCTGCCGATCTGCCATTGGAGATGGGTCTCGTACAGTTGGGCTTAGTGGCGGTCGGTGGTCGTCGTTGTGCCGGTACGTTGTTGTGGGTGGCTGTGGGTTGCCGTAGGTTGTTGTGGTTGTGCTGGATTTACATCGGCAAATGGTTGCCTTCATGGCAGGCGGTGGTGGGTTGGCGTGATGGACAGATTTGATTGATGCGGTGGTGCTCTAGGTGGCGGACAAGTGGGTGTCGCCGGAGCCGTTGCCGGCAAAAACCCTTGGATATTTTGGATGTGAGTAGTGTTTGTGGGTGGTCTTGGGTGGTCGTTTGTGCGGTGGTGGGTGTTGCCAACTAAGTTGCCGGCGGTTTTGCTGATGGGTGATGCCGACGGGTATTGCCGGCAAGGAGTTGCCGAGATGGTGTCAACTGTACGAGACCCATCACTGCCACGTTCGTCGATGCATCCGGCAACTCCCCATTGGAGAATTATGTTTAATTATTTGAAGACATATTTGTAATATATTTGTTCCACCATGTGAAAATGTATATTTATAAAAAAAAACCCAAAGAACGGTCACATCAAACGCTTACTCTTTTCTGTCTTTTGAAAAAATAAACTCTGTCAAACGTCCACCAGTTTTTTAAACTAGTGAAAAAAAAAACCACAACTCTTTAAGTTTTCTTCCAAAAAAAAAAGCTGAAACTGAAAGTGTTACCAAACAGAGCCTAAATGTGCTTATATGCAAGTTTACCACATTGCAAGACAGCAATTCCATTTCATGTAAAAAATGGTGCTCAGAAGTTTCACAGTATTACCATTAAAGTACTTCCTCTAGAAATGTTGACGGAAATATCCTCAATTCCGTATATACACTGCTGCAGCAGAAGCCGAGAAACAAGTTCTTACGATGAAAACATTGCAAGATTACACCATATTCCTAACAATATAGCTTATCCCAAAATTGGAGATGCCATCCTTGTGTTATACACATTTTTGTACTTTCTTTTGAACAGAAAATTTTGCAACGCTTTGTTTTCAAACAGTGTCATCAGTTGATGTAAGCTATTGAAACCTGAAGCTCCTAATTACACAGATCCAGTTACAGGAACACAACAGCAGCCAAGACTCCAGTTTTATCATACTTGGAGAAATTTGTCCAAAGCAGATGTATCCAGAGCTGGGAAGTCATTCACAGCGGCAAGAACAGCAAGTCCAAGCTTCACAGCATCATCGTTGCTTGGTGCCTATGGTGTCATAATTTTTAATAAAATGTGAAACCTTTTAAAAACTGTAAAGTTCATGTGACGCTTGGAAGATTTTTTATACCTCGATGTTAAGGGGCAAAACGGGGTCATGAAGCGAGAGCCTCAGAAGGAACCACCCACCATAACCAGAAACCCTAACCTGATAGCAAAGCAAATTCAAAAGTCTGCAGTATTACAAACAAAGAACATATAATCTACAGTTAAATCATTACAAGCAAAACAATGAACACCATCCCAGAGGGATAGAGAGTAAGAAGCAAAACCTTCTACCGACACCGTCAAGTTATTGGACCCAGAGTTGGCCCAAGCAACTACAGAAGGAATTCATGTCATTCTAAAATGTAATCTTTGAGACTGACCATGGACTGGAGCCTACTTAGGTAGGAAGAGAAGGAAATTTCATTGAGCTAAGTTTATATTCAACCAAATTTTGGGGCAGAGGAAATCCTCCACAACAACCTCAACTAGTCACAACTTAGGTATGAGACGTAAAAATTCGTCGTAATCACAATTTGTTGGACAAACTAAAATATGTCTTCAAGGGATAGCTGACCATACAATGAGAATGACCTACCTCGCACATTCAGCTTATACAACAACAGTTAACACCTTTTCTTTTCAGCTTGTTGGGGGTAGTGGGTGGGAAATGATTCTAAGTCAAGCCATAATATGAGCTTAAAGGAGCCTGTACATATTCGCTAGCACATCACAGAATGTCGTGGCGTTTTTTATTCATATAACCCTTTCGGCTTTCATTTGACACTTCTCTTTTCTTTACATAGAGGTGGGTACAAGATGGAAAAAAATGTTCGGGGATAGGGAAAAGAGCCCTTTTAAGCCTCAGTCCCAGCCTTATTCTATTCCGATTACGGAATAGCGGTGCCAGTAGTTGTAGCTGTGGCGTGGGTAGGGCAGCCTTTCTCTTATATATGATAGCACTGCCTTAGTTGCACAAAGCGGGGGCGGGGGCGGGGGAGCGTAAGCACCTGAAAGAATCTGAGGTTGGGAGCGGCTTGGATAAATAAATGCGTAAAAGAGTATTACCATTTGCTGAATATAGTTTACGCGAGGGAGGGAGGGAGAGGGGGAGAGAGAGAGAATTGAGTCGAAAAGGGTTTGATTATTCAGGTACTCTTTCACTTGTTCCATGCATCTTTGTCCAGCTAACGGGATCGAGTTCCCATATGAGCTTGGGACGAGATCCCATGGAGCTCCTAACTTGGGATCGCAAAAGCGAGTTTCCGAGAGAGAAGCGTCACCATATGAGGAGTTTCCTGCAACTAAGAGCACTGCTGCCACGGCCGGATAGCTACAATAACTCCATACGAGACCCCTTTCAGTTACTAGTCCTTAACTTGGTGTTCGGTTCTAGATTTCAAAGTGGAACTCAAAGCTTGTGTTTAAGATGGATGTTGACAAAGCATGTAATCATAACATCTGGAGAAGGGAGTTTTGCATCTCGATTGGCAAGTATGGTTGCATCCCAAATATTCTGTCTTCTTTTCCTATTTCAGTCTGTGATGATGAAGGTAGTTCAGTCTACAGACCGACCAATAGGAGGGCGATTCATTCAAGGGCTTTCTCGCCGAAGATATGTACATGCGACAGTCTAATAATACTTCAAGTATTGACTGCTATAGTTTTAATCTACAGCTAGAAGTGCAGACGTCCAGAAAGAGATGCATAATAAAATATTTCTAAAATAATTTAAAGCATAAAACAAAGATCTTGTCCCAAAAGTTACTGTTGGTCATGTTTTGACATTCAGCCCTATCTCAGACTCTCCGCTACTCACTCACAGAAAAGGAACTCTGCTTTTAACCACAAAGTATCATGCATTTTTACTCCTTTGGTTAGCAGCAATTTGGGCTTCCATTTCCCTACAGTTGCCACCAATATTGACAATGACACTCCTTCACGACAAAGTGGCCTTTGTGTCTGTCCACCCATCTCACAAATTTGCTCATCCGATATTCCATAGAGTAGTTGTAACACAAGTCCATCTCAACATTCACATTACGCGACTTAGAAAATTTTATTCCAAGTTTCCCATCATTGTGTCTTACGGATTATGACTGGTCTTAGAACAATCCTACTACTTTCTCCTTCAACCTCCCGAGTGCATATCCATCACAAGACATGCCAGAAGCACTTTTGACTTCACCCCTTAACCAACCTGCTTTACCATATTGTTCGTTGTTTCATATGCCTTGGTTCGTTCTTTACTATCTTTGAGGATTACTTGCTATGAATTTTCTGTATGCTGGAGTTTCTATCCGTACTCACTAGTCTTACTTGTTGCTGTTACAGTTACATCAATAATCAATGTAATCAGCACTGAACATTTGAAACGGGGACCTCATGTTCCACGTGTCAATCGACTTATCCAAAATTTAAGCAAGAAGATCTTAAATGTTACTTTTGATGATATCATAGAACTGCAATACTGATCTCAAGGTCAGAGAACTTACGCCTTCATAGTTAACAGGAGCTTTCTGAAGCTTTGGATCTGAATCGGTGATGTTCTCCAAGTGCTTAAGTACAGCCTCTCCATACTCCCGGAATGATCTGAAATCACAATACTAAAAATGTCACATACTTAACATGACAGGCATCATCAGCCAACAAACGCCAAGGACGGTTTCATACCCTCCTTTAAGATCTGCACGATTCTGATCAATCTTTAATCTCAATTCCACAGCAACAGTTGCTTCCTGCAGACCCTTCACCAAATCAGTCAATACTTTGCTGCCACCATCTGCTCCCGAAGCTCTAGCTGATGCTAGCTTATTTAAAAGTTTGACCTGCATGTAACGCCAGATGGACATAATACAAGAAAGAGAAAACAAAAGTGGTGAGCTCCTTAAGATGGAGAAATTTTAACCGACTCACCCCCAATAGTATTGGTAATTCCCACAAAGTTGTGTTCTATCTTTGATCAACTGCCAAAAACCTTTTACTCTATCCCCAAAAATAAAATAGTACGAATACATACAGCTAAGATTGCAAATAAAGCCTACCATAAGATATGCACCATCATCTAGCCAATGATTCTCCTTCAGTGCTCCATGGCCACTGGTTTCGATAGCCAAATGTGACTCCTCGCCAACAGAGTTCTGCAAAGGATATTTAATTCAATAAACAAATTTGTTTAGGAGCTAACTGAAAGCGTGTTGCTTCTTCTGCTAGGCTCTCACATAAGGAGCTGAGGTAGCTAGTTAAAGATATCTCATATGAAAATGAATAAAAACAAAAGGATGCCTCGATGCCAGAGCACTCAATTATTTATTACCAGTTGACCCCTAACATTACGAAAAAAGAAGTGTGCTAACCTTTTAGTCATTGACTCATTGGTCAACGAGAGACAATTTTTTTTTATTTCTTCTCTTTATTTGCCTTAATATCTTGTCGTTACTGCTTAAAAAAGGCCCATAAATTATATTTGAGTGAGACAACAGCAAAGTGGCCGGGTGATAACCATACTCGATAATCTGTCCTTAGTCAAAATAGTCCAGTGTTTTTGCAAAGCACCCTTGAACTACTCCTTTCTCTTCATATTATGTTTTTACACACATATGACACCTAAAGCTTACCCCTTTTCCATTTATTGCCTAATTTCCTCTTTTAAATGCCCCGAATACTTTCTCTGACCCCCGACACTTTTCTCAAAAGGATGGCATGATAACCAGAAAAGAAAGGGAGATTTCAACTACACAAATGAAATCAACACCGGAAAAGGAAGTACAACCCAAACTCAAAAGCTATACTTGTAATACAGCAAGTGATCCTAACCAAACCCTATCAATGGCGCTCATCTTAATCAGTTGCTGATAGTTAATAGACCTAGGGAGAAAGTGGAAAACCACAATGTTCAGAAGAATCAATTCTCACTTTTAATATAATAAAATAAAATATCTCCGCAACTGTAAAATCCTGCACTGTTTTCTATAATGATTTCTAGTAAATAGTATTTATGCCCTTCCGTTAATATTGGAAAGTTTTTGTGGGCTTTGAGTAATACCTAACCTTTGGGGGTCTTTGTGCAGTTTTCCACTTTAGGTTTTGATCGAGTCATACTATTGATTCAGCAGCCTCCTTCCTTGCTGCTCTTTATTACTCCTTTCTCCATATTCGTGATAGACCAAGGCTCGCACCTCGGTTTGGTATCCAATCTCCTAATTCGGTATGTATTACCTATCCGTCTATATAAGTTATTGACAATACATGCTTGTACATTTTTCTTGGACGTTTGGGTTAAACCCTAAAAATCTTTTGGTTTTGCCTTAGGTTTTGCACGTGTAAGTTGCGTCACGTTGCGAGGGAGTTTAGCTTTTACCCAATTGCTCGAATAAGTTTCTAGCTTTTTGCTGTGGTGAAGGGTTTTATTTGATTCTCTTTAGAGATGTTCTTTGTATTTGTACCAACTCAAAGCATATTTGCCAGACCGTGGTTCAATGTTTGTGTCCCTCTTGTTGGTGGTGAGACGTGATCATTAAATTTGGTCTATCGTCCATGCTTTTTTGGTGGCTTTCCACGCCAAAACAGGCGCAATTAGTTTGGTTTGTTACTTCTTTATTTGCTTATTCTTACCCAGGAATTATTGCACACCTATGCAGTGAGATGGTTTCCAATACCATTTCTTGATACCTCCATCATAAGATACACCTTGCTTTGCTTTGACTTTACCCAGTTGGAGATTGTCCTCTATTTATTCTACTTACAGTAACATGTTAGATGCTAGGCAGCCATATTCTCTTCTCACTAACCTAATAGCCTAGTTATAATTTCTTTGCTGTCACATTTTCTCAGGCGGCGTGCTTAAATTACGAAGTTCTTTTGCCATTTAAACCTTGCACCTTTAGTGCCACCTTGTTATGGGACAGTTCAGTGACTTGAATCTTTGATCTGTTTGTATTGCTTATTCTTTTTGGCATTTGATTATAATCATTAAGATGAACTACTCATTTATTTAAGCGGAGTGTTTTAGACTTTTATAGTTACCTAGTGAGTTTTAGAGAGCCCTTTTGATGATGTCCATTACACCACTGGTATGTGTTTTGTACCTTCGGGTCTCGTGTCAGCTTTGCTTAGGACTGTTTAATGATCATTTTGTAAATTTGCTGCGTCTCATTTGTTGCATTGTCGATTTGTGTCACTTGCTCGTCAATTCTTTGGCTTAGTTTCTGACTCTAATTACTATCGTTTATCTCTTATCTCCATTTGGTTCTCCCTTACTGGGCTATTTGTGCTCACCCTATTCTTTTTCCATGTCCCTTGCCACAGGTGAAAGAAGTGATTAGAGGCTCTAACAAGGCTCGGAAGTTTTGAGCATCTTTTATTCGAAATAATTGAACTACTTAGTTTTCTTTGAGATATTTACGCGAGGCCGGTGATTTGGTTCAGATTTATAATTATATGGTTCGATTTAGCCGCCGCATTTATTACTTCATTTTGGATGGACTTGGAAGAGAATAATTTTCTTTAAACGTTATCTGTGGAGGTATATTGTCGTTGACGGTCTTAGATGCTCTGTTTTATACCTGGCGTAACAGGAAATCTTAGGACTTTAATTCTATTCACGGCTTCCAAAATTCGGGGCGTGACAACAACACCCTCCCCCGCACGTTCGACATCCAACTTAAGGCGACAGATATGGATCCTCTGCAGTAACTGCAGAGATGTAGTCCCAAAAGTGTCACTCAAGCCCTTTGTTGCTAAAGGTCAGACACATCATTTCTTCATTGACCAATCATTTTTTAGCGAAAGGGGACTTTAGGTGATAAATTTAAATCTGCAGTACAGCAGAAGATTCTCTTCCCAAAGAGACATTAATCAAATGAAGTATTACCAAACGAATCGCTTCATCAATGACATTTTTGTAGCCTCTTTTGAAGCGATGGTGCTTCCCTCCTGCAAAGTATTAAGGAAGATAAGCATGCTGAGGTGACAGAAGAATATCAGGCTTCTTACATTTCACTTACCTAGTTTCTTTTCAATAAATGTCGTTAACCCATCTGAAGTCACACTGTCGGTGACGATAGTTGTTCCTGGATGCTGGTAAAAACAAACAAAGCAGAAAGTAACTTTGAATTTAGGTAACAAGCAAAATTTATACAGACAGTGGTGTACAATGATGACTTACTTCCTCCAAAACGATGGCGGACATCAAAGCAATTAGACGATTCCGATTAAGCTCACGACCAGTAGAGTCCACAGCAGCAGATCTGGTAAAGAAGAGTGATATCAGTCAAATGTCCAACAAATATTCCACTAAATGAACACTCTAATTTCAGAAATCATCACCTGTCAACATCTGTATCAAAGATAATTCCCAAATCAGCCTTGTTATCCAGGACTGCCTGGGTGATAGCTTTCATTGCTACTTTGTCCTCCGGATTAGGAATGTGATTTGGAAATAAACCTGGCAAGAAAAAAAACCTTTTTTTTAATCATTCTAGACGAACTCCAGATTGTCTCAATAAGTTCCAGCTTTATACGTTACCATCTGGCTCCAAGAACTGACTGCCAGAAGTTGCAGCACCTAGAGGCTCAAGCACTTTCCCCTGGTAGACAATCAAAATGATCAATCCGGTGTCAATTGGTGACAATGGAAACTACGTTGCAAATATCTGACAGTTTCCACTGTAAAAGGATATTATGTTTCATATCTTAATGCAGATGAAGGTTAAAACGCCAAGGACTGGGTGCTCAAGGGTTGTTAGAGAACATAAAGTTCACTTTTTCTCTGTTCACTGAATTAAATGAATAACCTACATGCGCATATACTGTCCAAAGGCAAATCTATCATAAAAATCACGGTGATTTGAACCAGCCGAACCCCAAATAACTCCGGGTTAGGGTCAAACTTCAAACCAACCGGGCCTACAACTACTTGATATGCCAACTGCAATTACATGTATAGAGTATATTTCCAGAACTTTTTCCATTTCGAACATAAATATCATAAAAATTCAGACATCATGATCTCACTGTCTAGAAGGCATTGTATTAACCTGCAGCGTTCATTATGAATATAATAATAACTGAAGGCTGGCACAGAATGGACTTCACCCTTAGGGTTCATTATGGGTTTGACTGCTGCAACCTGATGTAATATTCCTCAGAACAAACTTATACAAGAAAAAAATTTAACATTAAAGCCTTATATAACCTTTTTGAACAGCTTTGTCAATTATAATACATCTCCTGCATCAATATTCAATTCTATGAGAACAGGAACATCAATTACAAATTTCCTATCCAAGAATCCTTTCAATGATGATCACCTTTATCTCTAATTTACTGAACGACCTACAACTTCAAGTTCGGCATCTAGACATTGAGTTCCATTATTATGATATATATGTCCCCATGGTTTGATTGACAAATCATTTAATATTGAATGAGGGTTTCAAAAATAACATACTCTAGTACAACATATAAGTGAATGCACTAGTAAATAAAACAATCTCCTGTTGGAAAGAGAATTTCCAGTAACTCAACATTTATGCATATAAAAGGATGCTTTCCCATCAGGGATTTCAGATCCTCTTCAAGGAAGTCGATGGAAACAAATGTCGAATTTACCCCTTACAAAATTGTGCTCCACCATCATCATCGTCCCAAAACCCTAACATTTATCAGCGAGCCAGCCATAGATATTTCAATCCCATCGAACCAGATCTGAACAAGGCACAGATCTTAAATTATTGAACAGGCCATTGCAATACTCAAAACAAATCTGGCCGTGGTGGACGGGGGTGGGTTTGGTCGTGAAAGTGAGTGGTGGTTTTGGATGGGGCTGGGTTGGTGGTGGACGTGAGTATTAGCAGTGGAAGTTACTGGTGGTGGTAGAAGGGGCTGGGTCAGTGGGGGAAGTTACTTGTGGTGTCAGGTGGGGCTGCGTTCGTGGGGGGCAAGAGTGGCGGCGGTGGATGGGGCTGGGTCAGTTGTGGAGTGAGTGGTGGTGTTGCGGGGCAGGGTAGGTGGTGGGACGAGTGGTGGTGGTGGATCGGTAGACAGAAGAAGTGGTGGTGGATAAAAGTGGGTTGTGAGTGTGGCACCTAGGGTTAGGGTGGGTTGGAGTGGAGAAGAAATTGGGACATGAAGGGGATTATAGTCATTTCCACAAATTGACTTGCCTGAAACGCACTTTTTACGAGCATGAATATCACGCCCCGTCAATTTGAACGATTTTTCTAACGGTTGCAACACAATTGGCACCACAGGGGGACATTTGCAAAATATTGAAGCAGGGCTGCGGAGGTGCTTTTTGCAACTCGCCGAAACCACGACAGGTCTGTACGCAAATTACCCTAAAGCTGAATCCATTTCTACTGCATTCAGAAGTTCTCCTAAATGAGAAATGAAGAAGCGTTTTATTGAATAAGAAAAGGATAACAATGTCTTACACCACGAGAAGGACATGGATCGAAATTTGTAAGGAATTCACCTAAAGGAATTCCTGTCGAAATACGTATCAAGAAGAGGACACCATTGGAAGAAGCTTGGGAGCAGTGAGCAGCTTGGAAACACTGAGGTACACGCGGGAAGAAAAGGCGTAGCAACAGGCGCGTGAACTCTGGGCTTTTAAAGTGATTGAAGTGCACGCGAGCAACAACTAAACAGAGAGAAATTAAGGCAAATCTGTGGGGAAATGGAATCGAGGCCGTTGATGAAAATCAAGAAGATTTTGTGCCTGAAGTTTTTTTGCATTTAATTTTCAGTTAATTGTATTTCTGTTTCATTTTTCAGTATTTTCATTTCTCCGAAAAAGAAGGAGGTTTGCTAGACCTCCATATAAGGAAGAATCATGAGGTTACTGAGCATGCTATTAAGCAATAGAAACCAAATTTTCTCTCTCCGTCTTCTTCTTCTTGCTCTGTTTTCTTTCTGGCCAAGAAATTGGGCTCTCCTCTCTCTGAAAAATTTCCTCTCAAATTCTCAAGCCAAGTCTCAGGAACCAAGTTAAGTAGCTCTTACTTGACAAAATTAGACACATAGCGCCTAAAGACATTACGTTTCTGTATTTAGGATACCAACATACCAAATGAATTTAACTACATTCAGGAGAGGAATGACATATCAGAAAGATCACCAACAGAAAACAGTATGAGATTACTAATAACTTATAATGTCCAGAGACATCTGTCAGATCCATGGAATTGGAAGCTCATAAGGTGTATCTTATCCATCAATTAGTGAATTGCAGCAATATCCCACAACAGAGGAGAAAAAGGTAAAGAGAATATGTCAAAGATTATATTGAATTATAAAGTATTTTTAAATGTCAAACTCACAGCAAAAAAACCTCCTGCTCCATTCCCTGCGTCAACGACTATGTGGAATCCATCCAATGGCTTTTCTGAGAGTTCAAGACAACCAGCAAGGATAAGCAGGCAGACTTTGCCAAGTTAAAGAGGGCAACCATAGAGTAGCAAGTATACTGTAAGTTGTTGCAAGAGAAAACTAAGTAACTCAGTTTCAGTGAAAATGTACCAAATATGGTGAAAAAGGATGTTAATCTCCAAAAAATTTGCAAACTCTAAGCTAAAGCCAATAATCAGATTGTAACTTCTCAAGCCATCTCAATAAGGACTTGTGCCAACTATTTGAGGCTAGATTGAAAAGTCTGTCTTTGGCATTCTGCTGTCTCTGGAGAACTTTCTGGTAAATATTGTAACTCAAGAAAAACTTACCTATATTTCCTGAAGCTTTGCGAACGGCTGCTACGAGGCCACTCGTATAAACAGTCATGTAGTCAACTCTCTTTACAGCTAATGAAGCTTTTTTTCCCGCATCTATCAAAACTTCCACTGTAAAATTATTGTATATATTTGCAGCATGCTCCAAAATGTCTTTGATGTCAGGTTTCCCAAGTCCTCCAGCATTTGTGAAAAACTTAAATCCGTTCCTGTTGTAAGGAAGGTGACTAGCTGTTGGCAGACAAGTTAAAAGGCTTCATTAGGTACGGAATTATCTACATGATAAGTACTTTCGTATGCCCAGGATTCCAGCACAACCTAACATTTTGCAAGATAGGTAAAAGTGACACAGACCCAGCCACTTAAAGCAAGATCAACTATACTAGTCCTGCCTAAAAGAATTTACAACAAGATATTTAGCTAAACAACCTTAATGTATATCCTGGCAGCTTTAGATATATACCTGTTATCATGATGGCTCCGTCAACAGGACATAGAAACTCGTCACTTTCAGTGAGGGTGCTATTGAACATTGCTGGGGTGGACGCTAATCTACAAAAACAAGACCGAATAGTCACCGCCGTTTTTTTGTCAGAAGAAAATGAGGCAAATTTTCAGTGTATCCATCAGACTCACAGGAAGATCTGTTTGCAAAAATACAGATTAAAAGGGCAGACCGCAATGTTCTATGTATCAACTTTGATTTTTCTCTTACCCTCACCCCTGGCTTTCTTTTGTCTAACAAGCATTTCCATAGGATCAATCCAAGCCAAACCCAGAAATACAAAAGCAAAAAAAACAAACATAAAAGGGAAATCCCTCCGAACTGTATATATATTGATGCTGCACCTTCACAATGGGCATTTAGCATTACTGGGGTGGACATTAGTCTAATAGAGCAGGACTAAATTAATCACCTTTATGCGTAATCCGGTGGAAGTTAAACTAAGCAAATATTCATTGTTGGTATGCATCAAACAAAGCCACCAACTGGGTGAAAAACTATGGAGAGACATAAAAGGCTAAGCCACGGTGGATATTTTGCTAACTTACTTCTGTATCCTTATTCCGGTTATTTAAAATTACAAGGACACATTATCGATGATAAGAAGAAAAGATACAATTCCTCCTATAATAATAAACTTCATAAGATAAGTGATTCAAGCATCTCTTTCTTGACTTGCCTTTAACCTGTTCCGTTCACCTCGTGCCGGGCAATGGTCATGTTTTCAGCTTTATGGGCTCATTTATTCTAATGAAATTTTATATAGAGGAAATATTCTGTGTTATAGCGAAGAGCAAGGTCTAGAGAGAAGCTCTAACTTTGAAAGTCATGCTTTCAATGTACTAGTCGTTAGATGACTTTATGGTCTAGAGTCCGAACATATCAGGACTTGAACATATCCTCAAGTACAGAGAAACTATAATACTTTCATATTGAAAATCACACCCACCCATACTGAATAACATCCAGGCCAGCACCAGCAAGTCCTCGAGAAACTGCATCCTGAAAGTTAAAGAGTCCAAATCTTCAGTTACTAGAGGAAAAAGTAGACATAAATACTTTCAAACACACCTGATATGCTTATTTTTCTTCCCAAAAGAATGATAGTGTCATTTTGATCATCTTACTGATATATTCAGAAATCAGCAAGGGACATGTTCTCCTCCCTCCCCTGGCCTTCTCTTCTCTTTTTCTTTTTGTAGTAAAATTAGGAGTAGAGACCCATTAGGGAAGCATAAAAAAAAAAATTTGCATGACGAGTGACACTACCATTAAATGTTATGAGTCTTTTGTATAAATGAAAATGCTCAACGTATGAATAGCTGGCCACCTACCTGAAGCTTTTGTGCAGATATTCTAGAATCGTGACCAATAGAAACTTTTAGACGGCTAGATGCATCAGGTTTCTTTTTTTCCACAAGCCATGCAGCGAAGGCAGCTGCTATTGCTTCTGTAACAGGTTCAGTGAGGTTAACAGGTTCTCCCTCAACGCCAGCGACAGCAACACCTCGTATATCACTGCATGGAAGAAGATTAGTCCACAGGGACCAATACCCTGTTTATGTTCTTGACTACATATGCATCCCTATAATTGCTTATATATTCATGTAATTTGGTGCAGGTCTGCAGGTGACAGGAATACTCTTTACTAAATACGGATTTATAGATTGAGAGTTTGCATCCTAAACCCACCCCATGCTCTTAGATGCCATCCCAACATTTAAATTACCACAATACTGCACCATAGCAGATACTTGAACATTTAGTGCTACCATATTATCATGTACGTAAACTCCCATTTTAGCCCTCTTTTCTAATACAATCTTTACTTTTTTTTGGTACAATACAATCTTTACTTGTCCAGAAAACCAATGCCACGGCTACAGCATAGCAGATTAACACCAGATCATCAAGAATGACCATTTGAACAGTAAGAAATTTTATTACTCTTTGTCGGGTCCATTAAAAGATCAAATCTGCTAACCACTCGTCTTACGTCAGAACTAGCCACTAGATCAACTGATAGACATCTAGCTTCTAGCTGAAGTGAACATGCACAACATGGAGTCGTTGTGTTCATCAATAAACAAAAATTGCATACCAAAAACAGAAGACATTATTACTGTAAGTGGTAATAAGTATGATACTACTTGTGATGGTAGGTTATAGATGGGTAAACTACAGAACTGCTACCATGAAAAAGTTTTGCACGAAGGAGTTTAGAGTGTATCTTTAAGCATGTGCTATCAGGGCATCATTTAATACCTGCCATTCTGAAGCTTAATAAAATCGACTTTTTCCAGAGTGGGTGGCACTGTAGCAGATGGAGCAGCTGCAGCAAAAGTCAATGCTAAGCTTATTTTGTGATGGACAAGATGGTAGCAAATTACAGTCATACTAATTTAAATTGTCATTGCAACAGAATTTACTAATTTAAATTGTCATTGCAACAGAATTAACATTAATTAAACTTTTAACAAGATAGGAAAAAACCATTATCGAGCTGAGCAGAAATCTTAAAGTATTTTGGGGTTTAAAAACCTAAGGTTGCATTTAATATCAACCTGGATAGTAAGAGTCTAGAACAGACCGTTGCAGTATACAGTTGCTCGGTTAAATTTTGACAAGTTGCGCAACTGCATGGTGGAGATGCCAGAACATGCCAACTTCCCTCCTTGAGAGGAAAGCAAGTTGCGGCCAGTAGGGGCATAACAGTCCCTCTTACTTTGGGTGCTGAACTGCCTATTCTTCTGGCAGCATTGCGCAATCAAAACATTTTGGACAATTTTTCCTGACACAGCTGCATAAAAGTTTGATCAGATTTCAAAAGTTTAAGGTTTCTTTTAGTTTCAAAAGTGTTTACAGTACCATACTTGAAAATTTTCCCCATGTTAGGCTAAAATGAAGTTGAAAGGAATATCATAAGCATGCTGTTTCCATCAGATACACTTGTAACGGAGTATCCATCACTTGAATAAGCTTAATTTACTTGTCTCAGTAGTCAGAGTGTCACTTTCAAGAAGTTAGATTATTTCCCAAAAGGGACACAAAGGCAAAAAACCAAAAGGGAAAGTTAATTACAATTAACACATCGATATTTATTTGAAAGTTTCACTAGCAACATTCAAATCCTGGACTGCTAATTATGAGGCTTTTACCTTTCAGTTAAGGATTAGGTGATAAAGGCAGAACTTTTCAGATAACATTTCAAGATTGTTGTATACGTAGATAAACTCCTTAAGTGGGAGATCCTGTACTCTAGGCAATCGCTTGCATGCTCTATGTGTAACATAAACTTTGACTTGAAAATGTCCTTCACACTATGTTAGATGGACTCTTTAAAATGGTGAAGTACCCATGTTGGACACTCAACACTTGGACATAGGTATGACATATGTTTCCGACACATCTCATTGGATTTGCCACTAAGAACACTATCTTATAGTGTTTTTTTTTTTTTTTTCAGTTCGTTATTGCTTTGAGATGATATAAGTTTTAAAGTAAAACAAATGCGCAAATACAAATACACCAAAATGAGTACTGATACAATCGGTTCCTATAGAACCTACCTAACCTAACTAAGGAGTAACTAAAATTAACAATATATTGGAATATTCTGCAGTGTCCGCATGTCTTGGTTTTTGAAAATTAGACGAATCTGACACTTGGACACGTATCCGACTCGGACACTCCTACCTAGTCCATGTAACATGGCCTTCACGCATGACAAGGTTTTCATCCTAGAACCATTATGTTTCCAGTAAGCCTGTGAATCATTTATTAAAACCTTGTACCCACTAACAAGCAGAAAATGCAAGAAATATCTACTGATTACTGAAAAACCGTTTGGGGTGTTAATCGACATTGAGAAGTACGTAAAGAGTCCTGGTTTTGTTTATCAAGAGCTTTTCCTGCATATCTTTATAAATAGGCATTTCCATCACAAAGTCTTCTTTCTTTTAAAGAGGTTTTCATGACATTTAAACACCAAAATTCTGAACTATGTGATTAACAAGGAGTTGAGTTTCGCAACAGGGGACCAAATGTGTTTGTGAACCGTCAACTGTGCCTTTTGTTCACTTCATAAATCACATATTGGCATTCCACAATATGTCAGGGTTGCTAAATGGTCCTTAACAATATAGAGGCTCTTTTACAGACTCTTAACAAACTTTGTAAGTGACAGGAGAGAATGGAAAAAAAGCTCTTTCTATCATTTGTATAGAAATGCTTGCATCACAGCTTGGTTTGATGTCATTTTGTATGACACCCACTGATGGCATCTCAAAACAGTGATAACAGAATATCTCCTTTGATCCATGGGCATATGCAGGATGCAGGCTTGATAAAGGGCTTGAGTTGATGTCATGCGGTGCTGCATAGCTTCAACATCATCTATTTTTGTTCACTGATACACCCTCTTTTCCAATGCTGCCCTTATGCAGGAATTACCAAAAATTAAGTTTTTTTTTTTTCAAGTGGGTGTGAATATGGCTTACCAAACTTGTGGTATTAGTGCAAACTTCCATTTTCCAGAACACGTATCATCTTTCAAAGGACGGACGGGCATCTTTCAAAGGACGGACGGGGCAAGTACTCGCATAACACAGAAGCCTAGAGTGAAATTACCCAGCTGAGGAATAGAGGCTGTTTCCATCTTTCGAAAGCAACCTCATGGGCGAACCAAACTACTCGTTGCAACAAGATCTTACGCAGAGAAAGATAACCACGTGGTACTTAACTTAATCGAAATCCATTTACATAAACTAAAGTCCTCATCTCAGCTGACGCAGATTAATAGATGAAGGTATACCACTGCTTAACGTAATTTCACATTGCAATCTACATAAACAGGCGTCAAACTTATTCTAGTACAACCTGTTATGTTCCGCGAACCCCCTCACTCTAATTCAAGCACGGGAATTCACACACACCTGACCAGAAAACCCCGGCATAGCTCGATTGTGCTCAATTCAGTTACCCTTCCATTTCAATCTTTTGTGACGATAACAATTATTGGCAATAAGCGGCTCGGCCACATTGCGGATTAGTTAGAACTGTAGAACTTTTACTAATTCCAATCCTCAAACTACTTGCATATTTGCCGGGTAAAAGATATGGAATGGAGGACAGTAGCAACACAAGTGAAGAACAAAGAAACATGGAAAAGAAGTGGATTACCTGCCATTTGAGTAGCCAAATTGGGTGAACTGAAATTGTGTGTTGTGATGTATGAAGAGGGACAGAAGGGGCGTGGGGGGTTGGTTGGACTTGAGAGGTTGGTGGTGGGCGGAGTAGGCAGAGGGGAAATGGATTTGGAATTTAATTCTGGATTATTCTATGTTCTTCTGTTTTTGTTTGTCCGTCGCTGGGCTAATTATTAATTTCCGAGAAGAGGGGGAAACGAGGGAGAGCACGGTTCGGTTCGGTTCGTTCAATGGTGACCTTTTTTTTTTTACGAAATATCTCCGCTTTGTTGACTCTAACCTCATACTCTAAATTCATAATCAAGTTATAAGAGTTTAATTTTGGTCTTTCTTCTCATTGGACCTCATAAAGGGTGTTTATATCATAATGCCGTGAAAGCCTACTTTAAATTTAATGTCGTCTTTCTTTTTCCATCTTTGCTACAGCAAAGGATTCCTGTGGGTTCTCGTATTTGAAATCAGTTAGTTATAGGGGCTTATTTGAATTTGTCAAAGTTTGGCGGGTATGCTTCATAATTCTCAAAGCTTTTGGGGTGTTTTGAAGCATTAGTGGCCTTATGCCGAAGATCATTATTCGTCGAGGCGGCCACAAAGACCGTAAAACACGAACACGAAAATTCCACCCCCACAAAATCTTTCGATTGACGAAGCAGAGCCTAGGGTCAGGGTTTTGCGAGAAGGACAATGATCGAGGTGGTGCTGAACGACAGGTTGGGGAAAAAGGTGAAGTATAACGTGGAAGACACCATCGGAGGGCCTCAAGAAGTTGGTGGCTGCCCAGACGGGGACCAGGCCGACAATATACGCATCCAGAAGTGGTACAACACCTACAAGGACCATATCACCCTTAAGGACTATGAGATCCACGACGGCATAGGCCTCGAGCCCCACTACAACTAAAGCCCAGGTCCTTCCCTTTTCTCTATCCATTCTTCGTACCCCTTTTTGCTTGTTAGAAAATTAGTTTGTTTGCTGATTTGGTCAATTGCGGTTTCGAATTGGTGGATAATCTTTTCGTATTCCATCTAATTAAGGCATGTTAATCCGGGATTTTAGACAGCAGCTTGAATCGGCTGCTTATTGTACCCTTTTAAGCATGAATCATCCTTTTGATTGATTTGCTTAACTGCGGTTACTAGTTAGTGGATAATTTTAAAGTATTGAAGTATCTAATTTCTCATTTATTTGCTTATATGATAAATTCATAGATTAGGTTGGCTTTGTCGTGCGTGCTGTCTGAATGGGATGGCAGTAATGGAAGATGCGTTTTACTAAATATCAATGGATACCGATGGATCACTCACTCTTTTTCACTATTTGAAACTCACCCACTCTATTATACTTAGTGTCGTGCTTTCTTATAGTTCGCAGAAGTGGCCTAACTAGTATCAACTCTCTGTTATAAGCCACTAGTGGCTCTTTAAGTCCCGAGCAAGACTGAGGTTTGCATCATGAGATGCTTGGGCATTCCTTGCAAAAGAAGTGGGAATGTCTACCATGTGGTGACTTGTTCAAATACTTGAGTGACCTTCTCTTTTCTTATGTGCAACGTGTATCATATATACCCTTAGTGACATCTCATTAATCTTCTCCTTTTACGAAAGCGTAAGGAGTGCAAGTATTGTGAGTGTCCTGTGGCTTGTTGCATGCAATTTTATGGTAGATCATGCATAATCCCTTTGCTAGTGCGGAGTTGGTGATGACATGGCAAGCGAAATGATCTATATCATCTCTTTGCGCTCACAGGCCGGTGAACGACACCGCTGACAGTAGGTTACCAGGGAAACACGTTATTTCTGTTTGAGGAAGTTACCTTCATTAAAGAAGTCTTGTTTCTAATTATATGCCGGTCCGGTTCCCATCAGTTCCTTTGTTATAGTTGATAACCTCGCTTAATGTGCGTAATGCGATAGAAGCATGGTAACAAAGTCACTTTCTTCATTTGTTACGCACAATTTATATGATTCTTTTCCTTCCTTTTTGCGGGCCCATTTTTCCGAGTAAGGTTGTAGTGAACATTCTCAAAGTTTTGGTCTCCATACTCTCATATTTCATAGCGCAAAGAGGACCTGATTCATAATCTATGATATGTGCAAACCTCCAAACTTTTCAACATTTAGGTGGTTATGGCAACTCCTTTGTAGGTCAGCCACTAGATATCATATATAGGGTTACCACTAGAAAAATCATGGGAGGAAAGGCTTGGTTGGAGCACAATGGTACAAGGAACAATATTTGTGTGGAATATTTAATTTAGACACCTTTTCAGGGCCAGTTTGACATTACTTACGTATATTTCCTTTTGAATAATTGATTATGGAAAATGCAATTGTGCCAAAAGCAGCCCTCCACCTGCTTATGCCAAAACATAGATTTATGTTTTTTGAGTCCGAAAAACGCTATCTCACTTGGTTTTACAGACTCAAAGCACTTATAACCCTCTCAAAAAGCACTGAAATACTGGGCCTCACTACAAGAAAATGTAGCTATAGAAGCGGTCAAAAACCGCTGCTATAGCTTGAAAGGCCGCTGCCAAAGGTTGTGCCAGCGGCCACTGACCGCTACTGTAAGTCGTGTTGTCGTAGACATATAGCAGCGGTTAAGCGTATTTATCGCAGCGGTCAACTGCTGCTATATTGTTTTCCAAATTTGCGCTTAGAGCCCCTCTATAGCAACGGTTGTACTAATGGCAGCGGTCCTAACTTGGAAATAAAAAAAGTTAACTTTTCAATGGTGGTGTTTTTTTTTTTGACGAAATATCTCTGCTATGCTGACTCTAAATTCATAGTCAAGTTATAAGAGTTTAATTTTGGTCTTTCTTCTCATTGGACCTCATAAATGGTGTTTATATCATAATGTCGTGAAAGGCTACTTTAAATTTAATATCGTCTTTCTTTTTCCATCTTTGCTACAGCAAAGGATTTCTGTGGGTTCTTTTATTCGAAATCTTTTAGTTTTAGGGGCTTAGTCAAATTTTTCAAAATTTGGTGGGTATGCTTCATAATTCTCAAACCTTTTGGGCTCTTTCAGAGTTTTGAAGAATTGGTGGCCTTATGATGAAGATCATTATTCGTCAAGGCGGCCACAAAGACCGTAAAACACAAACAGGAAAATTCCACCCCCATAAAATCTTTCGATTGACGAAGCAGAGCCTAGAGTTAGGGTTTTGTGAGAAGGAAGATGATCGAGGTGGTGTTGAATGACTGGTTGGGGAAGAAGGTGAAGGTGAAGTGCAATGAGGACGACACCATCGGCAACCTCAAGAAGCTGGTGGCTGCCCAGACGGGGACTCGAGCCGACAAGATCCGCATCCAGAAGTGGTACAACACCTACAAGGACCACATCACCCTCAAGGACTATGAGATCCACGACGGCATGGGCCTCGAGCTCTACTACAACTAAAGCCCAGGTCCTTCCTTTTCTCCATCCATTCTTCGTACCCCTTTTTGCTTGTTAGCAGTCGCGGTTTCAAATTGGTGGATAATCTTTTCGTATTCCATCTAATTGGGGCATGTTAATTTGGGATTTTAGACAGCAGCTTGAATCGGCTGCTTATTGTACCCTTTTAAGCGTCAATCATCCTTTTGATTGATTTGCTTAACTACAGTTACTAGTTAATGGATAATTTTGTTTGGATTTTATTTTATTGTTCTGTGTTTTGCTCATAACTTGGGGAAAATTTGAGATAGGCTAGCATATTGAAGTATCTAATTTCTCCTTTCTTTGCTTATATGATAAATTCCTAGATTAGGTTGGTCTTGTCGTGCGTGCTGTCTGAATTGGATGGCAGTAATGGAAGAGGTGTTTTACTAAATATCAATGGATACCAATGGATCACTCACTCTTTTTTACGATTTGAAACTCACCCACTCTATTATAGTTAGTGTCGTGCTTTCTTATAGTTCGCGGAAGTGGTCTAACTAGTATCAGCTCTCTGTTATAAGCCACTAGTGGCTCTTTAAGTCCCGAGCAAGACTGAGGTTTGCATCATGAGATGCTTGGGCATTCATTGCAAAAAAAAGGCCTTGAAAATTGTGGGAATGTCTATCATGTGGTGACTTGTTCAAATACCTGAGTGGCCTTCTCTTTTTTTATGTGCAACGTGTATCATATAGACCCTTAGTGACATCTCATTAATCTTCTCTTTTCACCAAAGCGTAAGAAGCGCAAGTATTGTGAGTGTCATGCGGCTTGTTGCATGCAATTTTATGGTAGATCATGCATAACCCTTTGCTAGTGCAGAGATGGTGATGACATGGCAAGCGAAAATATATATATCATCTCTTTGCGCACACATGCTGGTCAATGACACCGCTGACAGTAGGTTACAGGGAAAACACATTATTGCTGTTTGAGGAAATTACCTTCGTTAAAGAATCTTGTTTCTAATTATATGTCGGTCCGGTTCCCGTCAGTTCTTTTGTTAGAGTTGATAACCTTACTTAACGTGCGTAATGCGATAAGAGCATGGTAACAAAGTCACTTTCTTCGTTTGTTATGCACAATTTATATGATTCTTTTCCTTCCTTTCTGCGGGCCCATTTTTCCTAGTAAGGTTGTAGTGAACATTCTTAAGTTTTAGTCTCCATACCCTCATAGCGGAAAGAGGACCTGATTCAAATCCATGATATGTGCAAAACCTCCAAACTTTTCAACATTGAGGTGGTTATGGCAACTCCTTTGTAGGCCAGCCACTAGATATTATATATAGGGTTACCAGTAGAAAAATCATTGGAAGAAAGGCTTGGTTGGAGCACAATGGTACAAGGGACAATATTTGTGTGGAGTATTTAATTTAGACACCTTTTCAGGGCCAGTTTGACATTGTTTACGTATATTTCCTTTTGAATAATTGATTATGGAAAATACAATTGTGCCAAAAGCAGCCCTCCATCTGCTTATGCCAAAATATAGCTTTATGCTTTTTGAGTCCAAAAAACGCTATCTCACTTGCTTTTGCAAACTCAAAGCACTTATAACCCTCTCAAAAGCACTGAAATACTGAGCCTATGCATCTTCATCTGATCATACCTTTGATTTGACGAGCTTTCCATACTTGTCTTTACGCGTTGCTTCATTTTTTTGGTCAGTTGCTCTCCCTCTCCCTCTCCCTCTGATGCACATAGCAAGGACATAGTCACATTACTTTTTTTACAATTTGCTTCGTCGAGTCATATGCTCTGATCAATATTCTTGACACTGTTTTATGCTCCTTCTCTCCCAAAACTACTGCTCATATTTCCTTTTTTGGTTGTTCCCTATGAAGCACGGGTGCTTCAAAAGGGGGGAAGTACTGAGGTCGTGTATGCATCGCGTACGGGTGCTGGTCGGGTGCAGGTTGGGGCGTTGCGGGTGCAGATCCATTCTTTTCCTTTTATTTCCTTTATTTTTTGAATTTCTGGTACGGATCATGTGTGGATAAGGTACGGATCAGGTGCAAATCCAATTCATGGGTAGAAAATTTTGTACTAACCTATTCGGGCAAATCGAATTTGAAGAGTCTGAGAGAGAGACCAGCGGTGCCTCTTCGTAACCACCCAATGACCACCAGCGACACTGACGACTACCCTCGACCACCCGCAACTTCCCGCGACCACAAGCAACCACCTGCGACAACCCGCAACCATCTGCGACCATCCGCGACCTTCGGCTACCACCGACGACCACCCGAGAAGACGTCTAGTCACCTCTGGCAGCATTTCTCCAAAGATAAGTCTATGTCTTCCTCTCTTCTGTCTCCAAATCTCTCTTTGCTACCTTTTGTGACTTGGATGTGGATTGTTAATCGGAAGTTGGAACCAATTTTGGTTGAAAGTCCAAACTTTGTTCTCTTGGAATCAGTTATAAAAAGTGTTTATTGTTTAATATGTGTTAAAGGCTTAAAGCAGTGGTTCAATATGGTTCAATATAATGTCTGATTCATGGTTAAAAATTATGGGATGTTGAAACCAATTTTGCTTGTTGGATAGTTGGAAATTTGATGCTATATTGCCACTTTTATTACGAATATGATCTATTTGGTGGTGGTTATTGTGTATTTGATGGTATTGTATTACTGTTGGGTGGTTGAATTAAATTGCACTACGTCTTTTTATGCACTTTCTTAAGATCCAAATTGTTTAGAAATTCAATACTAATTGTACATAGTAAAAAAAAGATATAAAATATTTGTCGTATCTCAGCCGCACCCGTATCCTAAAATTTTCAAAAATTATCCGCGTATCCGCACCTGTATCGTATCCGCACCGAAATCCGTGCTTCTTAGGTTGTCCCAAAATTATTATTCACCTTCAAATTTTTGGAGTTTTTTGTGTTGTTTTTCGATTTTGCCCGCCTTTTGATTTTCTGATGTACAATCTCTTCCATCCGATCCACTTTTCTCTTCCTCTTTCCATCTATTCATCTATTTCCTATTTCATCTCCCACGGCACCCAAATTCTCTATTAAGTTTCTTCCATAACCACCAAATCCTGGATTGCTAATTATGAGGCTTTTACCTTTCGGTTAAGGATTAGGTGATAAAGGCAGCATTAATCAAATGACACTTCAAGATTGTTGTATATGTGGATAAACTCCTTAAGTGGAAGATCATGTACTCTAGGCAATCGCTTGCATGCTATGTGTAAACGTGGACCGATAACATAAATTTTGACTTGAAAATGTCCTTCACGCTATGTTAGATGGACTATTTAAAATGTATGAAGTACTCATGTCGGACACTCAACACTTGGACGTGTGTATGACATATATGTCCGACACATCTCATGAGATTTGTCACTAAGAACACTATTTTATAGTGTGTTTTTTTTTTACTTGACTCAATAGTCAGAACTGTCACTTTCAAGAAGTTAGATGTATTTCCCAAAAGGGACACAAAGGCAAAAAAACTAAAAGGGAAATTTAATTACAATTAACCAGGTTACATCGACATTTATTTGAAAGTTTCACTAGCGACATTCAAATCTTGGACTGCTAATTATGAGAGTTTTACCTTTCAATTAAGGATGGTGATAATGGCAGCACTAATCAGATGACACTTCAAGATTGTTGTATATGTAGATAAACTCCTTAAGTGGAAGATCATGTACTCTAGGCAATCACTTGAATGTTATGTGTAAAACGTGGACCGATAACATAAATTTTGACTTGAAAATGTCTTCACGCTATGTTAGATGGACTATTTAAAATGCGTGAAGTACCCGTGTTGGACACTCAACACTTGGACATGGGTATGACATATGCGTTAGACATTTGCCACTAAGAATAATATCTTATAGTGTTTTTTTTCCAGTTCATTATTACTTTGAGATGATTTAAGTTTTAAATTAAAACAAATGCACAAATACAAATACACCAAAATGAGTACTAATACAATCGATTCCTATAGAACCTACGTAACTAAGGAGTAACATAAAATAACAATATATCGGAATATTCTGCAGTGTCCACGTGTGTTGGTTTTTTAAAATTAGAGGAATCCGACATTTAGACACATATCCGACTCGGACACTCATACCTAATCCACGTAACATAGCCTTCACGCATGACAAGATTTTCATCCTAGAACCATTATGTTTCCAGTAAGCCTGTGAATCATTTATTAAAACCTTGTACCCACTAACAAGCAGAAAATGCAAGCAATATCTACTGATTACTGAAAAACGGTTTGGGGTGTTAATCGACATTGAGAAGTACGTGAAGAGTTCTGGTTTTGTTTATCAAGAGCTTTTCCTGCATATTCTTAATAAATAGGTATTTCCCTCGCAAAGTCTTCTTTCTTCTAAAGAGTTCTTCATGACATTTAAACAACACAATTCTGAATTCTATGATTAACAAGGAGTTGAGTTTCTCAACAGGGGACCAAATGTGTTAGTGAATCGTCAAGTGTGCCTTTTGTTCACTTCATAACTCGCGTATTGGCATTCTGCAATATGTCAGGGTTGTTAAATGATCCTTAACAATATAGAGGCTCTTTTACAGACTCTTAACGAACTTTGTAAGTGACAGGAGAGAATGGAAAAAAAGCTCTTTCTATTATTTGTATAGAAATGCTTGCATCACAGCTTGGTTTGATGTCTTTTTGTTTAACCCCACTAATGGCATCTCAAAACAGTGATAACAAAATATCTTCTTTGATCCATGGGCATATGCAGGATGCCGGCTTGTTAAAGGGCTTGAGTTGATGTTATAAGGTGCTGCATAGCCTCAATATCATCTATTTTTGCTCCACTGATACACCCACTTTTCCAATACTGCCCTTATGCAGGAATTACCAAAAATTGAGTTTTTTTTTCAAGCGGGTGTGAATATGGCTTACTAAACTTGTGGTATTAGTGCAAACGTCCATTTTCCAGAACACGTATCATCTTTCAAAGGACGGACGAGCAAGCACTCGTATAACACATAAGCCTAGAGTGAAGTTACCTTGCTGACTATGAAGCACGGGTGCTTCAAAAGTGGGGAAGTATCGGGGTCGGGTGCACGTCGGACACGGATGCGGCTCAGGTGCGTGTCGGGTGTGCATATGTTATTTTCCCTTTTTTTTAATTACTAAATTTAGGGTGCGGCTTGGGTGCGGATGGGATACGGTTCGGGTGCGGATCTAACACTTTTGGGTCAAAATCATAATTTTCAGAAGATGTTTCGGGGGTTGAAACATATAATCTCATTTTTATGAGGGTGAAAACATAAAATCAATATTAGTAACACTAACCAAAAATTAGGGCAGAGGAGTCTGATAGAGAGAAAGAGAGATAGCGGCAGCGGCAGTCGGATTCGCAACCACCCGGCAACTCCGGTGACCGACCGCGACCTCCCTCGACATCTGCGACCTCCCGCAACACCCAGCAAACACCCGCGACCACCCACGACACCAGCGAACACCAACTACTAACCGCGGCCATTGGCGACCACCCTACTCACCTCCGGTAGCATTTCTTCGAAGGTATATCTCTGATCTTCTCTTCGTCTTCCTCTCTGTCTTCAAATTATTATTTTTTTCTGTTGTGACTTGGACGTGTGGAATGTGGATTGTAAGGTGTTTTAGTTGATTTCTGGTCTTACTTCTCACATCACAGTAATTTGGAACCAATTTGTGACAGTGCATTTTTATTGTGCTAAAGGCTTAAATTAAAGCAGTGGTTTAGTGATTATGTCTGATTCATGTCTAAAATTTTGTACTTTGATGGAGTAAATTACTTGTTTGATAGTTTGAACCAATTTGTGAGAGTGTATTGATGGAGTACTTTGCTTGTTTGATAGTTTGAACTTTGATGCTACATTGCTACTTTTGTTATGAATATGATGTATTTGATGATGGTTATTATGTATTTGATGGTATTATACTATTGTTGAATGGTTAAATTAAATTGCATTATGTCTTTTCTTAAGATCCAAATTGTTTAGAAATTAAATGCTAGGTGTACATAGTAAATATATATATATATGGGGGCCGATCCAGATCAATCGGTAGATAATATCCACCCAACCGCAACACTTTGTTGTGGTTGGTTTTCTTCTTTCCCCACCCCCCCACCAACCGCAACAAAGTGTTGCAGTTGGGTATCATTCCCTTTTTTTTCTTTTCTTCCTACTTTTTGTGGCCCCCACCCCCCATTCGCAACTGTCCTTTACCCCAAACTGCAACAAAGTGTTACGGTTCCCCCAATCGCCCCCTCCCCTACCTGCCACGTGGCCATCCCCCCTTCCCCTGCCTGCCATGTGGCCATTGCGGGACCCCCAGCCCAAACCGCAACACTTTGTTGCGGTCCCCCTGCCCAAACCGCAACACCTTGTTGCGATCCCCCCCACCCAATCCGCAATACCGTGTTGCGGTCCCCCCTGCCACATGCCCCTTTCCCCCCTGCCATGTGCCCCTTTCCCCCCTGCCACGTGCCCCTTGTTGCGGTTCCCCCTTGTCCTTTTTCCAGATTTCTTTGTCTTCTTTCTTCTCTCCCTCACTTTTCTCTCTTTATAAGCCCTTCTCCCCGAACCTTTTCTTCCACTCTCCATCATCTTTACCAACTCTCTTCATACTCCATATCTCACCTACATAATCTCCACAACAATACAAACAAAAAAAATTTACGCTAGAAGATCGGTGGATTTTTCTTTAAATATATCAAGTTAAAACAAGTAAATATTTTGAATTTTCTTATAATTCAATGTTAATTTCAAATTGTTCTTACCAATGATTTGTTTAAATTGTGTTATGCTTAAATTATTCTTACCATAGTCTAAAATTCATATTTTTTGAGAGTTTGAAATTAGGGATTGAATTAGCGTTTATTAGCGAATATTCATTCGAAATCCAAAAATAGTCATTGTAGACTCAAATCGAAGATAACGAAAATACAAATGGAACGAAACAAAAACCAGATCAATCGGAGATCGGAGGAGCGGTTTTTTAGGGCGTCAAAATTAGGTTTATAGAAATCAGGGTATTACATTTATAGATTCCAAAATAGCGATTTTTTAGGACGTCAAAATTTATATTTTTCACGAATTTATAAAAAATAGCTAGAGCTAGATTTTGCTAAAGTGAAAAAAAGAGACCCTAGTTATTTTTAAAAGATCTATATCAGGGAAAAATTTCAGATTTTTCCAAAGACTGGAAAAGGGTCAACTGATACGGGGAACCTTGTAACTTTGCAGTGTAATTTAAAATATCAAGCAAGCGCAATTTCACGCGAAACTTTTATGAGAACCCTAGGATGTTGGGAAGTTCCGTTTCCCAGGAATTTGCCCCATTCCGATGTCGTTAGCTATTTGTTTGGCCGAACGGGCTTTTAAGCGCTAGATCCGGACACCGGTTCGGGATTTTTGGGCAAAAAATCCCGAAAAATACTTTTTAAATCAAGAATGAATTCAGGAAGCTTAAAATAGCATTTCAAAGCACTTTTGAGATTTTTCGATGCCAGGGGGCATTTCGGTAATTTGCCACCCCGAGAGGGGTATTTTGGTAATTCTACAATGTTAAGTTTTTCAAACGAATTTTTAGTCCAGAAATGTAAGTAAAACACCTAAAAGGTTGTGTTGAAGCTGATTTGGGGGCGTTAGGGTGATAATGAACCCCCGGGGGCATTTTGGTAATTTTTCTCTCAAAATTTTCCCATAGGGCCTTTAGTTCGGGAAGGGGTGTATGACACCCGAAAATTTATTTTAAAGTTGTTCTGAGATGTTTCCAAAGACTGGAAAGGGGTCAACTGATACGGGGAACCTTGTAACTTTGCAGTGTAATTTAAAATATCAAGCAAGCGCGATTTTGCGCGAAACTTTTATGAGAACCCTAGGATGTTGGGAAGTTCCATTTTCCCGGAATTTGCGCCATTCTGAAGTCGTTAGCTATTTGTTTGGCCGAACGGCCTTTTAAGCGCTCGATCCGAACACCGGTTCGGGATTTTTGGGCGAAAAATCCCGAAAAATACTTTTTAGATCAAGAATGAATCCAGGAAGTTTAAAATAGCATTTCAAAGCACTTTTGAGATTTTTCGATGCCAGGGGGCATTTCGGTAATTTGCCACCCCGAGAGGGGTATTTTGGTAATTCTATAATGTTAAGTTTTTCAAACGACTTTTTAGTCCAGAAATGTAAGTAAAACACCTGAAAGGTTGTGTTGAAGCTGATTTGGGGGCGTTAGGGTGATAATGAATCCCCGGGGGCATTTCGCTAATTTGCCGCTCATCGAGGGTATTTTGGTAATTTTTCTGTCAAAATTTTTCCACAGGGCCTTTAGTTCGGGAAGAGGTGTAAGACACCCGAAAAGTTATTTTAAAGTTGTTCTGAGATGTTTGTTGGGGCGATGGCTGTCAGGGGGTATTTTACATAAGTTGGGGGTGTTTTGGTAACTTTGCCCTTTAAAATTTTTTGAAAAAATATTTGGTATATAATTGATGTAATACATTTAAAAAGTAGTTTTATAGCGGTTTTGAGGTGTTGGTGGTGTAGCGGCCATCGGGGGGTATATTGGTAAATTGCCACGTTGGCTCTAAATTTTAGGGAACTCGCATAATTAAGCGTTCGGAGTGGTGAGAAGTGAGGAATGGTGTTAATACATTGAAATAATGAGATAATGACTATTGATAATGCGTTGATAAGCTAGGTTAAAGATCCAGTAATAGTTTTCGAATGTTAATATTATGGACGCTAAATTGGTTTACGATTATATTTTGTTCTTAGAGATATGAATTTTAACCCCGGACCTCATGATACATCAATTCTATACGATGACGATGACCACGTCGCGAGGCACGTATTTGCTGGTGTCGATAGGGGTGTTTTGGAAACAATTCAAAGCACAAGTCACCTCGAAGAGTGGGTACTAAACGAGGAACAAATACAAATATTACACTGTCAAAATTTATCTATGTTCACCGATCTTCATCATTGGTCTCGGCACGACGATTGCCTTATATCCGCTCTAGTTGAACGATGGAGGAACGAGACGAACTCATTTCACTTCCGATTTGGTGAAATAACTATTACATTAGAGGACGTCGGATTTATACTTGGAATCCCATGTCACGACAAACCCATTACTTCGAGCAAAACGTCTGTATAAGGCTATGAGAAAGGGTGCCAAGTCCATTGCCGCCTGCCTGACTCTATTACAGGTATGAGCATTTATATTCTTATTTTGACGTGTCAATATATTCGTGATTAATTACTAATTCCATATAATGTTTGCATTCACAGGTTTGGTCTTACGAGAGGCTACCCACTGGTCGTCTACAGCCGCGAGATGATTCCGATGAGACGTGGCCTAGGGTGTGGGCCTGGGGGCCTACGACCAACCGAAGGAGACGGGTAGACCATCACCACCATCTGAAGTTCTATCGGGGGGAACTAGAGATACTGGATGCATCCCAGGTGACGTGGCAGCCATATGGCAAGGTGATGCATCAGTTGGATGAGTGGTGTTGGCAACTTCCGATTTCGATCGTGCTGGCAGGTTTGGTTCGGGTGCCGCTTATTCACTTCGAAGTATGTGAGTTTCAGATGCCCGATCGAGCTATGAGGCAAGCTGGCTGTCTACAAGGGATACCAAAACCCGCGGTAGACATGCTGCCATACAGGAGTGGTCGAGGTCCGAACTTCGAGGTGCCTGATGCCTTGAATTTGTTGAGCGACGAGGTACAATAGTGGAATACTTGGCAAGAAACGTATGATAGCCTTGTATCACTGAAGGACGACGGCATCAGTATCGAGGAGTACCTGAAATGGTTTCTCAAGGTGACGCGCACGAGGGTGAATCGCCCTTCCCAGGTGAGGAAGACATCGTGTGCGCCACGTGAGGTCTATGACCAGTTCTGGGCATTGAACATTGTAAGTCATGCACTCTCCATCAATTTTTATTTGCGCACCTTATCGACCATGCCTGAAATGATTAGCCATATTTTCTATGCATGTTTTTTAGGTTGACCAGGGCACTGAGGTGTTCAAGCAGCTGGAGGGGTTTGACTGGTTTGTCGCAAAGTCTCCTGACAAGCTCAAGAGGTCCATTGAGAGGTACAAGACTGAAGTTCACAACTTTAGTCTTGCGTACCGGGGTTACCAAGGGGAGCCGTCTAGTCGCTTGCCTCCTGACGCGTACGACTCTCAGCCCCAGAGTCAGGTGTGGGAGCCGTCTAGTCGCTTGCCTCCTGACGCGTACGATTCTGTGCCCCAGAGTGTGGTGTGGGAGCTGTCTAGTCGCTTGCCTCCTGACATGTACGACTCTTTGCCCCAGAGTCAAGTGTGGGAGCCGTTTAGTCGCTTGCCTCCTGACGCGTACGACTCTCAGCGCCAGAGTCAGGTGACCCAAGTAGGAATCTAGGCCTCGCGCCCAAGAATCCGGTCGGATAAAGGACAACCGACGAAGCCATTGAGTCTGGCCAAACGGGATTGGATCGACCGGCACTACTTCGGGCATGAGCCCGTCGATTCAACAGACTTTCATGTTTCGGGATTCATAGGTCACTCTGATATAAGACTGTTGGCACCGGACACAGATATTTTGAACTGGGTCATGGACGCTTATATAGATCTGCTCCGTGTTAGAGAGCTAAATTATAACCCCTCCCAAACTTTGAAGCTCAACATGTATCCCTCTTATCTTGTCCCCATCATGGTGAATAGCATGAAGGAGTTCACAGCATGGAGTAGGATGCGAGGGACAAGCAAGGCTGAATGGCGACCGTCTAAAAACGTGCTTTCCTTCTTGAACCTGAACTATCAATGTCACGCATCTGAGGCGAACCTAAACATGATACCTTGTCATCATGCAAGCCACTTCTTCCTATTAGTTCTCTTTCCAGATAATAAAGTGGTCCACATATACGATAGCCTAAGGGAAGACGGACCTGGTCGGCAGCTGGCGCAGATGTACTCCACGTACATCAATGCGGTGGTTAGTTTATATTTCTTGACCTTCGCTCATAGTCTATTCTGCTTGTTACATAGGCTTGATAACCTTTTTTATTGTTGGATGCAGACTACTATCATTCCACTAGCGTGCCGACATATTAAGGGGGAAGTCATCACGAGCAAAACAATGATAGAACCTTGGACGGTCGTGATGATACAAAACCGACCAAAGCAATATAATAGTCATGATTGCGAGATTTACGTCCTCAAGTACATGGACTACATAGCTCGCTCGGATGTGCTCGAATATACGTCGTGGTCTCGAACGGATGCTTTGACATTTAGATATAGGATAGCCTGGGAACTGAAAAAAGGTGTAGCTAGATGCCTTCCTTACTATTCCCCTGAGATGTAGTAGACGTTCGTATGGATTATTATTACTATTGTTGGATTTTGGATATTAAGGTTTGAAATTGAATTAGCCTTATTATTACTAATGTTTTATTTTGGACAACGGGCTAATTAGCGTGCATAAGGTGCAATGAGCAACAAAAAAGTGAAAAAAGCGTGCCTAAAGTGTGCGCAAATAGGCGCGTCGTAGGAAAACTCAAAAAAAAAAAAAATAGTCTCGATTTTCGCCGAAATTCATAGAAATTGGCTAATTAAAGTGCCTAAGGTATATTAAGCAAAAAAAAAAACTGACAACAAAATATACAAGATTTTTCGGAAGCTATGAATTGGGCGATAAAGTGTGCGCGAACAGGCCATTCATAGGAAAATCAAAAAAATTATTTGTCTCGATTTTCACCGAAATTCATAGAAATGGGCTAATTAGCGTGCCTAAGGTATATTGAGCAAAAAAAATGACAACAAAATATACAAGATTTTTCGGAAGCTATGAATTGGGCGATAAAGTGTGCGCGAATAGGTCATTCATAGGAAAACCAAAAAAATTATTTATCTCGAATTTTGCCAACAATTCATAGAAATAGGCTAATTAGCGTGCCTAAGGTATATTGAGCAAAAAAAACTGACAACAAAATATACAAGATTTTTCGGAAGCTATGAATTGGGCGATAAAGTGTGCGCGAATAGGCCATTCATAGGAAAATCAAAAAAATTATTTGTCTCGATTTTCGCCGAAATTCATATAAATGGGCTAATTAGCGTGCCTAAGGTATATTGAGCAAACAAAAACTGAAAATAAAATATACAAGAATTTTCGGAAGCTATGAATTGGGCGATAAAGTGTGCGCGAATAGGCCTTTCATAAGAAAACCAAAAAAATTATTTGTCTCAATTTTCGCCGAAATTCATAAAAATGGGCTAATTAGCGTGCCTAAGGTATATTGAGCAAAAAACAACTGACAATGAAAATTTACAAGATTTTTCGAAATCTATGAATTGGGCGACAAAGTGTGCGCGAATAGGCCTTTCATAGGAAAATCAAAAAAATTATTTGTCTCGATTTTCGCCGAAATTCATAGAAATGGGCTACTTAGCGTGCCTAAGGTATATTGAGCAAAAAAAAACTGACAACAAAATATACAAGATTTTTCGAAAGCTATGAATTGGGCGATAAAGTGTGCGCGAGTTATTTGTCTCGAATTTCGCTGAAATTCATAAAAATGGGCTAACTAGCGTGCCTACGGTGCAATGAGCAAAAAAGGAAGTGATAAAAAAATTACAGGATTTTTCGGAAGCTATGAATTGGACGCTAAAGTGTGCGCGAATAGACCCTTCATAGGAAAATCAAAAAAATTATTTGTCTTGATTTTCGCCGAAATTCATAGAAATGGGCTAAGTAGCGTGCCTAAGGTATATTGAGCAAAAAAAAACTGACAACAAAATATACAAGATTTTTCGGAAGCTATGAATTGGGCGATGCAGTGTGAGCGAATAGGCCTTTCATAGGAAAATCAAAAAATTATTTGTCTCGATTTTCGCCGAAATTCATAGAAATGGGCTAATTAGCGTGCCTAAGGTATATTGAGAGAAAAAAAAACTGATAACAAAATATACAAGATTTTTCGAAAGTTATGAATTGGGCAATAAAGTGTGCGCGAATAGGCCTTTCATAGGAAAACCAAAAAAATTTATTTGTCTCGATTTTCACCGAAATTCATAGAAATGGGCTAATTAGCGTGCCTAAGGTATATTGAGCAAAAAAAAAATTTGACAACAAAATATACAAGATTTTTCGGAAGCTATGAATTGAGCGATAAAGTGTGCGCGAATAGGCCCTTCATAGGAAAACCAAAAAAATTATTTGTCTCGATTTTTGTCGAAATTCATAGAAATGGGCTACTTAGCGTGCCTAAGGTATATTGAGCAAAAAAAAAAACTGACAACAAAATATACAAGATTTTTCGAAAGCTATGAATTGGGCGATAAAGTGTGCGCGAATAGGCCCTTCATAGGAAAATCAAAAAAATTATTTGTCTCGAATTTCGCTGAAATTCATAGAAATGGGCTACTTAGCGTGCCTAAGGTATATTGACCAAAAAAAAACTGACAACAAAATATACAAGATTTTTCGGAAGCTATGAATTGGGCGATAAAGTGTGCGCGAATAGGCCCTTCATAGGAAAACTAAAAAAATTATTTGTCTCGATTTTTGTCGAAATTCATAGAAATGGGCTACTTAGCGTGCCTAAGGTATATTGAGCAAAAAAAACTGACAAAAAAATATACAAGATTTTTCGGAAGCTATGAATTGGGCGATAAAGTGTGCGCGAATAGACCCTTCATAGGAAAATCAAAAAAATTATTTGTCTCGAATTTCGCTGAAATTCATAGAAATGGGCTACTTAGCGTGCCTAAGGTATATTGAGCAAAAAAAACTGACAAAAAAATATATACATGATTTTTCGAAAGCTATGAACTGAGCGATAAAGTGTGCGCGAATAGATCCTTCATAGGAAAACCAAAAAAATTATTTGTCTCGAATTTCGCCGAAATTCATAGAATGGGCTACTTAGCGTGCCTAAGGTATATTGAGCAAAACAAAACTGACAAAAAATATACAAGATTTTTCGGAAGCTATGAATTGGGCGATAAAGTGTGCGCGAATAGGCCTTTCATAAGAAAACAAAAAAAATTATTTGTCTCGAATTTTGTTGAAATTCATAAAAATAGGCTAACTAGCGTGCCTACGGTGCAATGAGCAAAAAAGGAAGTGATAAAAAAAATTACAAGATTTTTCGGAAGTTATGAATTGGGCGCTAAAGTGTGCGCGAATAGACCCTTCATAGGAAAATCAAAAAAATTATTTGTCTCGATTTTCGCCGAAATTCATAGAAATGGGCTAATTAGCGTGCCTAAGGTGCAATTTAAAAAAAACTGACAAGAATCCACAAACCAAATCACAAATTTAAACATTATAAAACTTCAATTTAAACAACTGAAACATTAATTTAAACAACTGAAACATTAACCCTAACACTCTTTCTCATCATCGTCCTCCTCTACCATACTGTCAGGTTCGATACCTAGCACTTTACAATGGTTTCTCTTGTCATTATCAGTCATCTTATTACACAACGCACACTTTCGCAATTTTTTTGACCCGTTGCTTTTTCAATCGGATTCTTCATACGTATTGCACGTTTTCGCCCTTTTGTTTGAGAAATAATTGGATCAAAAATATCGTCCTCCTCACCTTGCAGGCTAGTGCCTACGGTGACTGGCTATGAAGCTCGAGTGAATCTACCGGCTGGAGTCGCCCGAGTAGTCGAACTGTCCCGTCTTTCTGGTAATGCCATCCTAAAATGTGCAAGGTTAGCCTTATCCCGTGCGACTGCTTCAACTTGATAACTGTACCCATCAAATGTTGACGCTGCATCCAATGATAAACCGTGCATGATGTTACAAAGGTGATTATATCGCAGCGTCTCAGATTATTCGAAATCAACTGAAACATTGGGCACGTAAGGAAAATGACCGTGGACTCTATTGGCTTCCTTCGTCCACCGATCCAAGATATACTTTGGAGGGATTTCACGAGCATTCTTGGCGCTAAAATACCTCAAAGCGTGTCGACAGAGTATACCTTTATGCTCAAACAGTTGACAGTTGCAATTAACAAACCCGGTCTCCATACACACTGCTACGGTAAAATGTCTTCTGTTCTTCGGAGCCGACGAAGAGCACGGATTGGCAAAATTCGTCACATTTGTCAAAGCATAAACCTTGAGATATCTGTTGCATAGCTCGTGCAACTTTGTCATGCTATATTGATTCGACTTTAGTAGTTCATCCTGAAACTGTCTAAACATTTCCTTGGTATAGACTTGAGCCGCATGAGCCTCCAAAGGTGAAAAAACTACTATGACTATTTCTCTGTAAACTGTAGCCGCGTCGGCTTCTCTCTCAAGGAAAAATTGCTTGTCAAGGGCTTTCTGCATCTCCAGTACGAACTCTGTTATACTTGAAGAAGAGCGTATGTACCCATCAAAGAATGCATTCATACCTTCGCTTCTCGAGGTCGTAGTCATTCCGGCTGTAAAAAAACTTTTTGGTGTAGGCACTGATCCACTGTGTCCTGATCTCATACATCGCTTGCAACCATTCATGACTATGCAAATAGTAGTCATCCACTAACTTGGCCCACCTATCCTCGAACACGTCTACCGTCAACGATTTCTTCACACATGTATTAAAGTCACTCTTGAATGTCGGATGGTTTGCATATACATTGGGAAGCCGTTCGGGATATTTGTTGCTTATGTGCCATGTGCACAGGCCATGGTGAGAATCTAGAAGGACCTTAGCGATTGCATTTTTCATTGCCAGATCTTGGTCGGTGATGATGGTCTTTGGAGGAATATGATACATTGCTTCAAGCCACGTTTCAAATAACCACATAAATGACTCCTCCGTTTCATCTCTAAGGAGGGCAAAGCCAAACAAGATTGACTGATAGTGGTGGTTCACCCCGGTGAACGGCGCAAAAGGCATATAATACTTATTTGTGCGGTATGTGGTGTCAAACGTCACAACATCGCCAAAATTTTGGTAAGCAGCTCTAGAACGGGCATCTGACCAAAATATATTAGTAATGCGGTTCTCGTCATCCAGTTGGAGACTATAGAAAAAGCCAGAATTCTCACTCTGAAGGCGCCTGAAGATATCAAGTGTAGCTTGAGAATCACTCCTACAGGAAGACTCTCTCCTCTGAGCACGAAGTTCATTTCGGAGGTCTACTTCGTTGAAGCTCAACTTGTCAACCCCCCCCCCCAGCCTGGCTTGAGAAAACCCCCATCATTCTAGAAGGTGGAATTTTAGCCTCGGCCATTGTAAATATCAGTTGTCTGTGTGCCGCGCTTATTTCTCGGTGCTAATGAATTTGACCAATCTTACTAGGGGTCATCAACTGATGGTTATGGCTCAACTCCACTCCCGTCACAACCCAATGGTTTTCATTTTTCCGGTGTACTGCATACACATGGGCCTCGCAGCCGGTACCCGGAAATGTGTCCCGTTTTCTTTGTCTTGATGGCCCTTCGTCACTAATCTGAACAACCGGGGGTACATGCGGTGCTCCTCTATGACACTCAAATAGTCTTCCACAAATTTGATCTGTATTCGCCCATTTTCTAGTCATCTTAATTCTAATACCGAAACCTATCGTTTTCGAATATGCTCTATAGTATACTTTAACTTCGTCCAGTGTTTGAAAAACTTGACCCAAGTAAGGTGGATCAGAATCTTCACAAAAATTATTTCCTCCAGTCGTATCCATATTTATACTAAAATCTAAAAAATAAAAATTATATCATTCTCAACAAGTCATAGAATTAAATAAAATAAAACTAAAAATTATTTCCTCCAGTTGTGTGGAAAATTTTGACAGGAAAATTACGAAAATTCCCCCGATGAGTGGCAAAATACATGTGTCCCCGGGGGTTCATTATCACCATAACGCCCCAAATCAGCTTCAAAACAGCCTTTCAGGTGTTTTACTTACATTTCTGGACAAAAAAGTCGTTTGTAAAACTTAACATTGTAGAATTACCAAAATACCCCTCTCGGGGTGGCAAATTACCCCCTTGGCATCGAAAAATCTAAAAAGTGCTTTGAAATGCTATTTTAAGCTTCCTGAATTCATTCTTGATCTAAAAAGTATTTTACAGATTTTTTGCCCAAAAATCCCGAATCGGTGTCCGGATCGAGCGCTTAAAAGCCCGTTCGGCCAAAAAAATAGCTGACGACATTGGAATGGGGCAAATTCCTGGGAAACGGAACTTCCCAACATCCTAGGGTTCTCATAAAAGTTTTGCGCGAAATCGCGCTAGCTTGATATTTTAAATTACACTGCAAAGTTACAAGGTTCCCCGTATCAGTTAACCCATTTCCAGTCTTTGGAAACATCTCAGAATAACTTTAAAATAACTTTTCGGGTGTCTTACACCCCTTCCCGAACTAAAGGCCCTGTGGGAAATTTTTGACAGAAAAATTACCAAAATACCCCCGATGAGCGGCAAATTAGCGAAATGCCCCCGGGGGTTCATTATCACCTTAACGCCCCCAAATCAGCTTCAACACAACCTTTCAGGTGTTTTACTTACATTTCTAGACTAAAAAGTCCTTTAAAAAACTTAACATTGTAGAATTACCAAAATACCCCTCTCGGGGTGGCAAATTACCGAATGCCCCCTAGCATCGGAAAATCTCACAAGTGCTTTGAAATGCTATTTTAAGCTTCCTGAATTCATTCTTGATCTAAAAAGTATTTTACGGATGTTTTGCCCAAAAATCCCGAACCGGTGTCCGGATCGAGCGCTTAAAAGCCTGTTCGGCCAAAAAAATAGCTAACGACTTCAGAATGGGGCAAATTCCTGGGAAACGGAACTACCCAATATCCTAGGGTTCTCATAAAAGTTTTGCGCAAAATCGCGCTTGCTTGATATTTTAAATTACACTGCAAAGTTACAAGGTTTCCCGTATCAGTTGACCCCTTTCCATTCTTTGGGAAAATCTGAAATTTTTTCATGATATAGATCTTTTAAAAATAACTAGGGTCTTTTTTTTGTACTTTGGCAAAATCTAGCTCTAGATATTTTTTATAAATTCGTGAAAAATCTAAATTTTGACGCCCTAAAAAACCGTTCATCCGATCTCCGATCTCCGATTGATCTGATTTTTGTTTCATTCCATTTGTATTTTTGTTATCTTCGATTTGAGTCTACAATGACTATTTTTGGATTTCGAATGAATATTCGCTAGTAAGCGCTAGTTTAATCCCTAATTTCAAACTCTCAAAAAACACGAATTTTAGACTATGGTGAGAACAATTTAAGCATAACACAATTTAAGCATAATACAATTTAAACAAATCATTGGTAAGAACAATTTGAAATTAACATTGAATTATAAGAAAATTCAAAATACTTACTTTTTTTAACTTGATATATTTAAAGAAAAATCCACCGATCTTCTAGCGGTTATCCACCGATCTTCTAGCGTAAATTTTTTTTGTTTGTATTGTTGTGGAGATTATGTAGGTGAGATATGGAGTATGAAGAGAGTTGGTAAAGATGATGGAGAGTGGAAGAAAGGGTTCGGGGAGAAGGGCTTATAAAGAGAGAAAAGTGAGGGAGAGAAGAAAGAAGACAGATAAATCTGGAAAAAGGACAAGGGGGAACCGCAACAAGGGGCACGTGGCAGGGGGGACCGCAACACGGTGTTGCGGATAGGGCGGGGGGGGACCACAACAAGGTGTTCCGGTTTGGGCAGGGGGACCGCAACAAAGTGTTGCGGTTTGGGCATGGGGGTTGGGGGAACAGAAATGGCCACGTGGCAGGCAGGGGAAGGGGGGGACCGCAATGGCCACGTGGCAGCAGTGGCGGAACCAGGATTTTATCCCCGAGGGGCTAAAAATATACCGAAGGAGATAAATATTTTTATAAGTAAAATAACACATAAAAACAAAGTGCACTTTTCGATAATACACAAAACATACTAAAAAACATCTAAAAGGTCTTATTAAGTTTCATGAGAGCCACTAAGAACTCTTTACAACAGAAAAGAAGATAATACAAAATACACATTTTAGTGTTTACAAACGAAAGCACTAAATAACTACTCGATGAGGCGCCGAAAATTAGTAGCGTTTGATAATTGCCTCATTTGTAATAGTTTTGAAGACATTCTTCTCGATGTAACAAACCAAGCTATCATTCATCCATTCGTCTCCCATGCGATTCCGAAGTCGAGTCTTTATTATCTTCATTGAACAAATATTTTATTCTTTTACTTTTTCAGTCATGTTTTATTATCGCGTTAACTTAATTAACTTAATTTCACCCCACCATTCAACTAAATCACATATCCGACATCTCAATCCAATTGGGTCCCATCCTCCATCAACCATCTCAATTCTCAAATGCTCAATGCACAATTAACAACATATAATCAGCATAAAAATAATTTCAATTTTTAAATGCACAATTAATACAACCTAAAATTATCAATCAAATAATCAATGCTCAAATGGGATAAAAATCCAATTGGGTCCCATCCTCCATCAACAATCTCAAATCTTAGTGCTCAATGCACGATTAACATCCATAAAGCATCAATTAGTAATCTAAATTATCAACTACACAACTAACAACCTAAAATTATTAATCAAATAATCAATACTCAATAGCAAAAGAAATTGTTCAAAATGCACACTGACCTCGGTCCTCAGAAATCAGAACGGCGTCGTTGTCGCAATGTTAATCAAATTGTTCAAGCGCCGTGACCGCCGAACGGCAGTGGCGAAACTTCCTGGGTTCGTGCGCCGGCTCGTAGACGGTAGATCTAAGCTAGATCTGCCGCCTAGATCTGTTCTGGCCGGAGTCACCGGAGTTGGGTGGGGACCGCCGGACTGAGGAGGGCCTTCGCCGGCTTCGCGCGTCGGAATCGGCGGGCGGACGCCGTCCAACTGATGAGAGCGCAGCTGAGACAACGACCGGTGGCCGTGGGTCGGTGGGTGGTGTGGTGCCGGCAGCCGGCGTGCGGGCGGTGAGCCGCGGGGCCTGCGCCTGCGGTGGCTGAGGCCTGAAAGAGCCGAGATGCCGGCGTGGCGGCGACAGCGATGACGTGACGGTGACCGACGACCGGTGACGGTGAGGGGGGGACTATCTGACTGTGTCTGTGAGTCGGCCGAGAGAGGAGGAGAGAGAGAGAGAGAGAGAAAGGAAAAGTGGAAAATGAAAAAAAAAACACTATATATATTTTAAAATTTTTTTTTTCAAAATCTCAAGGGTGGCTATAGCCCCCCCTCGTCCAAGCTCATTTCCGCCCCTGCGTGGCAGGCTGGGTAAGGGGGAACCGCAACACTTTGTTGCGGTTAGGGGTAAAGGACAGTTGCGGTTGGGGGTGGGGACCACAAAAAGTAGGAAGAAAAGATAAAAAAAAGGGAATGATACCCAACCGCAACACTTTGTTGCGGTTGGGGGGGGGGGTGGGTGTAGAAAGAAGAAAACCAACCGTAACAAAGTGTTGCGGTTGGGTGGATATTATCAACTGGTCGATCTGGATCGGCCCCCTATATATATATATATATATATATATATATATATATATATATATATTTGCCGTACCCAGCTGCACCTGCATCTAAAATTTTCAAAAATGCCGTATCAGCACTCGTGTCGTATCCGCACCTGCATCCGTGCTTCTTAGCCCGCTGACGAATAGAGGCTGTTTCCATCTTTCAAAAGCAACCTCATGGTTGAACCAAACTACTCATTGCAACAAAATCTTACGCAGAGAAAGATAACCACGTGAGAAAGCCTCTTTGATAAAAAAAAAAGGAAAGAAGAAAAAGAAAAAGAAGACGAAAACGAAAAAAGAGGAGGATGACGAACCCCAAAAAAGTATCTAAACCCGTGTTATCAAAACCGCTAATTACTTGAACCCGTTTGGATACCATTTCTATTGATTTTAATTTTGCGTTCCTAAAAAGTTACGTTCGTTTCTCCTATTTATTTATATTTACATTATCTATATCTATATTACCTATAAAAGTATGAATCTTGTAAATCATTTTATTCCGTTTTTGCCCTTCGTTAATCACTCCAATAACATTCCTACCCTTTCATAAATACTATTATTAATTACTAATTTTGTAATCATTTTCGGTTTTGTCCTCTGTTAGTTATTCCAATGACAACCCTACCCTTCCCTAATTAGTTTTTCTGTAACGCGTTTAATGAACATTAGGTCATAAATTTAATCTAAACCTACATTTACACATTGGAAAAAAAAATGTGTGGTTGTAATAAAAAATAAATATACATACACACACACATACACACACTACCTATAAAAGTATGAATCTTGTAAATCATTTTATTCCATTTTTGTCATTCGTTAATCACTCCAATAACAATCTTACCCTTTCATAAATACTATTATTAATTTCTCATTTTGTAATCATTTCTGATTTTTCCTCCATTAGTTATTCCAATGACAACCCTACCCTTCCATAATTAGTTTTTTTGGTAATGTGTTTAATGAACATTAGGTCATAAATTTAATCTAAACCTACATTTACACATTGGGAAACAAAATGTCGTAAATCATTTTTGGACGATTATGTCATCCGTTAATTAAAGCAATTACATTCTTACCATTCTTTTATCATCCCTTTTAAATTTTGATGAAATTAAAAGAACATTGGTAATGGATCTATTCTATATATTGGAAAATGAAATATGTGATGAGAAAGAAAAATATAACAAAGAAATTCCTTTATTATTCTCTTTTTAATTTGGTTAAAATGAAATAAACATTATATATTGAATTGGTTAATGAGAACTGTGATTTTTTTTTCTTCCAGTCTTAGGTTAGCAAACAATTAACCAATTGAAAAGCTGGAAAACAAAAACAAAATAAAGAGAAATACGTGAAAAATCAATTAAGAAAACAAAAAATTGTTGGAAAAAAAAAACAGAAAAAAAAACGAAAAGGGATAGATATGCATAAAAAAAAGGCTTAAATATGGTGTCAATTTGAACTGAAAATATGTTCAGTTATTGCAGTTGAAGACCGAGTGTTTTGCATTTCTTATTGATGAAATACAAAGCATCTGGTCTTAAAAATTATAAATTTTAACCATAAACTAATTTAACAGATTACAACAATGAAGAAGCAGATTCATTCTTTTAATTTCTCTATTTGCTTTTATTTTCAGCAGTACCATCAAACATATTTTCAATCCAGAAGCTTACAAATAATATTTTCAAACATTGAATTGATTACAATTGTAAACATCAAAATATATATTTCTTCTAAAATAAGTCACAAAAGAAACAAGAACATAATTGAATTACATTATTTTGATCCCAAAAAAGATATCACCTCAAACATTACTCTCGACTATATCCACGTGCAACGCACATGCTTTATATATATATATATATATATATATATATATATATATATATATATATATATATATATATATATATAGGGCTAATTACACCTATGTCCCTGATGTTTGGGGGTAATTACAGGCAATGACAATAGTTTTGAGTAATTACACTTATGTCCGTTGACCAGACGGAAACCTAAAAATCCTAACGGTTTTAATGAAAAGACTGTATTGCCCCTAAGTTGGAACCTTATTTTTTTTCTAATGCCATTACTTCATTAAAAAAAAGACTTTACTTTATTTTGCTCTTAACACCCCCCCCTGCCCCTTTCTCCCCCCAACCCCAACCCCAACCCCCGCCCACCCCATCTGCATCCTCCTTCCCCGTCACCCACCCATAGCGTCTTCCTCCCCTTCCCCGGCGCCGCACCCCGCCGGCCTCCCCTTTCCCCGTCACCCCGTCACATGCCCACCTCGTTTACCTCCTCCTTCCCCGTCACCCGCCAACCCCGTCTTCCTCCCCTTCCCCAGCGCCGCACCCCGCCTGCCTCCCCTTCCTCATCACCGCCCACCCCGTCTACCTCCCCCGTCCCCATCACCCGCCAACCCCGTCTTCTTCCCCTTCCTCGGCGCCGCACCCCGCCTGCCTACCCCTTCCCCATCACCCCGTCACTGCCCACCCCGTCTACCTCCCCCTTCTCCGTCACCCGCCAACCCCATCTTCCTCTTCTTCCCCGGCGATGCACCCCTCCTGCCTCCCCTATCTGCGGCGCTGCACCCCGACCTTCCTCCCCCGTCCCCGGTGCATGTGAGCAATAGTAAGTGGCGATGGCGATAAGAAGTGGAGGGCTTTGAAACCTTAAATTGGAAATTAGGGCAAGGATTTCAAATTAGGATTTTGGAACCCTAATTTTCAAATTAGGGTTTTGGAACCCTAATTTTCAAATTAGGGCTTTGAAACCCTAATTTGGAAATTAGGGTTTTGATCAGATTGGGAAATTGTAAATTGAGCCCTAATCCTTAAATTAAAGCTTAAAATCTTAATTTAAAATTTTAAAAATATTCATTATATACAGCACAAGGGGTAGTATTGACATTTAGAAAATACGCATGGATAACATCGGCAAAAAAATACACTTTTTGGACGGAATCCTGACGGATGGACACGGCTGATACATTTGAAACACGTTTGGTCACGGAATGTTACATTTTGAAACTTTGTGTCCTTGACTGTAATTACCCCCTAACCTCAGGGACATAGGTGTAATTAGTCCATATATATATATATATATATATATATATATATATATATATATGAGAGCTGATCTGTTGAGAGCGTTAGCAAAATAGGAGAAGTTGCAAGCGCGATCTGGCCGTCCATCCTGAAAGATGGACGGTCCAGATCGTGCCTTTTTCGAATACTGTCAGTCGTCCGCGATACAGTATAGCGGACGGACTTTTTTACCTTTTTGCCCTCTGACCCGTCCGCTATACTGTATCGCGGACGGTCCAAATTTTTTTTTTACGTTTTTTTTAAGTTCGTCCGCTACATAATGTAGCAGACGATTTTTTTACAAAAATAGCCTCTTGTTCCATCCGCTACATTATGTAGCAGAGGAGTAAGCATGCATTATTTTTTTTTCCAGTCATTTCTCTCATTAAAATTCTGACATGTTTCTCTCTCTCTCATTTGTCTCGTCAATTTCTGACACACTCTATTTCCTCTCTCTCTCTCTCTCTCTCTATCTCTCATCAATTTATGACGCTTTCTCTCTCTTTTCTCTCACCATGATTTCTTTTATGGGTTCTGGATGTAACACATAATGTAAATGGTATGCATGGGTAAGGGAAGGCTGAATTTCAGCCGTGTCATGTTGGTGCATGGTGAGGCCGTGGAGTGATGGCAGCCGTGGTGGAGTGCGGCTGGGTACGGGGACCTTACGTAAGTGTATCGGAGCCAAAAGTTTGGAGAGAAACAGCCTTGGGGAGGCTGTCAAGTATGCTGTTGACATGAAAAGGACCCACTGCCGTGAGGCAGTGTGTGTAGATTGGACAATAACAAGCCACTGCCGTGAGGCAGTGGCTGCTTTGCTGTGATTTGGGTTGAGAAGATTATGCTTTGGAAAGAAAAATGAAGCGAGGGCAGTAGCTTGGAGGGAAACAAAAATTTAGTGAATGAAGGAGAAGATGATGGGTCTAGCTGTGGGAGTTGGAGAAATTGGTTATATGCATATGAGTATATGTATGTGTATATTAGAGAGTTACAAAATGGTGTAGTGTGTAGTAAGTATGGAATGTGACATTGGATTTGTAAATGGGTACCTGTGTGTATATTAGTGTGAATAGTGGAGTGTAAGAAGCAAATTGAAGGCAAGGCAAAAGAAGAAGAAGAATGGGGGGAAAGGACAATGGGGTGGCCCATCTTTACGCGGGTATGTTTCTGGAGAACAAAAGAAGAAGAAGAAGAATGGTTTCTGGAGAACAAAAGAAGAAGAAGAAGAATGGGGGGAAAGGACAATAGGGTGGGGCCCTTCAGCAAATCATGCCAACCGCAAATGTGTGCCTGCCTACTCCTCCGCTACATAATGTAGCGGATGGAACATGAGGCTATTTTTGTAAAAAAATCGTCCGCTACATTATGTAGCGGACGAACTTAAAAAAAACGTAAAAAAAAAAAATTGGACCGTCTGCGATACAGTATAGCGGACTCCTCCGCTACATAATGTAGCGGATGGAACAGGAGGCTATTTTTGTAAAAAAATCGTCCGCTACATTATGTAGCGGACGAACTTAAAAAACACGTAAAAAAAATTTTGGACCGTCCGCGATACAGTATAGCGGACGGGTCAGAGGGCAAAAAGGTAAAAAATTCCGTCCGCTATATTGTATCGCGGACGACTGACAGTATTCGAAAAAGGCGCGATCTGGACCGTCCATCTTTCAGGATGGACGGCCAGATCGCGCTTGCAACTTCTCCTATTTTGCTAACGCTCTCAACGGATCAGCTCCATATATATATATATATATATATATATATATAGACACACACACACACACACACACACACATATACATATATATATAGGAGCCGATCCACACCCACCGGTGGAGAAATAACAATTTATCCACCATAAATCTGGCCGTCCACGTGTAGTCGTGGATGGTCCAGATCTATTTTTTTTTAAAGTTGCAACCGCCACTCTTTCAAGCGTTTGCAAAAATGGACAAAAATTCCCCGGAAAGCTGAAAAACCCCAACCGCAAGATAGACTAGCGGTTGGGGGCCCACAAATTTCCTCCCAATCGCTACAAAGTGTAGCAATTGGGAGCACACCCAACCGCTACACTTTGTTGCGGTTGGTGATGATTGCAATTTTTTTTTCTTTCTTTTGGCCGTGAGACATTTTTTCTAATGATTGCAAAGCACAAGCCCAACCGATATACTTTGTTGCGGTTGGTGATGATTGCATTTTTTTTTTCTTTTGGCCGTGAGACATTTTTTCTAATGATGCCCAACCGCCACTAAGTGTAGCGGTTGGTATCATGACACTTTTTTTTTTGCAGCCTTAAACTTTGTCATAACAAGACAAAGTGGCCCCACCATAGTCCCCAATAGCGGTTGGCATCCATCCGATTTTTTTTTAATGCACAACTTACCTTCTTTCGTTTGACACAAGGACAAAAGGGCCACCACTCAGTACCCAACCGCTACTAAGTGTAGCGGTTGCCATCATCAAATTTTTTTTTTGTTCCAGTTGTTTTGTGTGACACAAGGATATGAACCCTACAAATTATTGCCCCACCTACCGTAAATAAACCCCCAGTTACCCCACAACTACTCCACAAATACAATTAAAAACCCTAATAAAAACCCCAGCTGCCCCCACTTACCCCGATCTGGCGCAATTAACGCCCCTTTCCCTTTACTTTACTATCAGTCTTTTTCTTTCTGGCTATATCTCTCTCTTTCTTTTTCTTCCCCACTTACTCACTATCGAACCACAAAAAAAAATAGCATTAAAATCGATTCATCTGCAAATAATTCTCGATGTGAAAACACAGAGACTGATTCACCTTTCTTGCAGATCCTGTCGAGAAACCTTGACCAATGTACCTTGTGGCTATCCAAATCACCAGCATAATCGGAGTCCAAGCACACACTGCCTTAGCGGTAAAGTCCATTCAGAGTAAAGGTCCCCGAATTTATCCGTTGTATTCGCGGCTTGGAAGCAACCTGCTATCTATCGATCAAGGTAGGTCAAAAGAAAGAGCAAGCCTTTTTCATTGCTTTGCGAAATGAAACTCTAATACCCTAACCATTTCTTCATCCTCTATAACCCCTAAACTCCCATTTTTTCATCAAACAAACACTCAAAAATTCTTCCAACATCACAGACTTTTAGTGTTTGCTTGCACTATCTTGAAATCAATTTATCCAACTTTGGTGATATTATCAAAAAAGCTAATATTGGAGCAATTATCTTGAAGGAGGAGGCAATTGAAAGCAACAATACTACATTGTAAGTTTTGTCTTTTTCATTTCATTTCATTCCATTTTATTTTTGTTTCTTTACAAAAAATTTCATTTAATTCTATGACTTGTTGAGAATGATATAATTTTTATTTTTTAGATTTCAATATAAATATGGATACAACTGGAGGAAATAATTTTTGTGAAGATTCTGACCCACCTTACAAAGGTCAAGTTTTTCAAACACTAGACGAAGTTGAAGCATACGATAGAGCATATTCGAAAATGATAGTTTTTGGTGTTAGAATTAAGACGATTAGAAAACGGGCGAATACAGACCAAATTTGTTCCCGACTATTTGAGTGTCATAGAGGAGTACCGCATGTACCCCCGGTTGTTCGGATAAGTGACGAAGGGCCAACAAGACAAAGAAAAAGGGACACATTTCTGGGTACTGGCTGCAAGGCCCATGTGTATGCAGTACACCGAAAAAATAAAAACCATTGGGTTGTGACGGGAGTGGAGTTGAGCCATAATCATCAGTTGATGACCCATAGTAAGATTGGTCAAATTTATCAGCACCGACAAATAAGCGCGGCACACAGACAACTGATATTTACAATGGCCGAGGCTAAAATTCCACCTTCTAGAATGATGGGGTTTTTCTCAAGCCAGGCTGGGGGGTTGACAAGTTGAGCTTCAACGAAGTAGACCTTCGAAATGAACTTCGTGCTCAGAGGAGAGAGACTTTCAGTAAGAGTGATTCTCAAGCTACACTTGATATCTTCAGGCGCCTTCAGAGTGAGAATTCTGGCTTTTTCTATAGTCTCCAACTGGATGATGAGAACCGCATTAGTACTATATTTTGGGCAGATGCCCGTTCTAGAGCTGTTTACCAAAATTTTGGCGATGTTGTGAAGTTTGACACCACATACCCCACAAATAAGTACTTTATGCCTTTTGCTCCGTTCACCGGGGTGAACCACCACTATCAGTCAATCTTGTTTGGTTTTGCCCTGCTTAGGGATGAGATGGATGAGTCATTTACGTGGTTATTTGAAACGTGGCTTGAAGCAATGTATCATATTCCTCCAAAGACCATCATCACCGACCAAGATCCGGCAATGAAAAATGCAATCGCTAAGGTCCTTCCAGATACTCACCATGGCCTGTGCACATGGCACATAAGCAACAAATATCTCGAACGGCTTCACAATGTATATGCAAACCATCCGACATTCAAGAGTGACTTTAATACATGTGTGAAGAAATCATTGACGGTAGACGTGTTCGAGGAGAGGTGGGCCAAGTGAATGGATGACTACTATTTGCACAGTCATGAATGGTTGTAAGCGTTGTATGAGATCAAGACACAGTGGGTCGGTGCCTACACCAAAAAAAAATTTGCAGCCGGAATGACTAGTTAGCCCATTTCTATGAATTTCAGCGAAAAACAAGATTTTTTTTTTTAATTTTCCTATGAAGGGCCTATTCGCACACACTTTAGCGCCAAATTCATAGCTAGCAAAAAATGTTGTAATTTTTTTGCTCATTGCACCTTAGGCACGCTAGTTAGCTCATTTCTATGAATTTCGATGAAAAATGAGACAAATTATTTTTTGAGTTTTCCTATGAAGGGCCTATTCACGCACATTTTAGTGCCAAATTCATAGTTTGCGAAAAATGTTGTAATTTTTTTGTCACTTTCTTTTTGCTCATTGCACCTTAGGCACGCTAGTTAGCCAATTTCTATGAATTTTGGCAAAAAACGAGACAAATTATTTTTTTGGTTTTCCTATGAAGTGCCTATTCTCGCACACTTTAGCGCCAAATTCATAACTTGCGAAAAATATTGTAATTTTTTTGTCACTTATTTTTTTGTTCATTACACCTTAGGCACGCTAGTTAGCTCATTTCTATGAATTTCGGCGAAAAACGAGACAAATTATTATTTTTTTGCTCGTTGCACCTTAGGCACGTTACTTAGGATAATGGTAATGAAGGCGTCCAGCTTCATTCTTTTTCAGCTCCCAGGCTATCCTATACCTAAACGTCAAGGCATCCGTCCTAGTCCACGACGTATATTTGAGCACCTCCAAGCGAGCAATGTAATCCATGTACTTGAGGACGTAAATCCCACAATCGTGACTGTTATATTATTTTAGTCGATCCTGTATCATCACGACTGTCCAAGGCTCTACCGTCGAATTCCTGGTGATGGTCTCCCCCGAATAATCTTGGCACGCTAGCAAGAGGATAGTAGTCTCCATCCAACAATAAAAAAGGTCATCAAGCCTATGTAACAAGAAGAATATACTATGAGCCAAGGTCAACAAATAAAAACTAACCACTGCAGTGATGTACTCGTTGTACATCTGTGTCAGCAGCCACCCAGGTCCGTCCTCCCTTAGGCTATCGTATATGTGGACCGCTTTGTTCGCTGGATGGAGAACTAATAGTAAGAAGTGGTTTGTATGATGACAAGGTATCATGATAAGGTTCGCCTCAGCAGCGTGACATTGATAGTCCGAGTTCAACAAGCCTAACACGTTTCCAGATAGTTTCCACTTACCCTTGCCTGCCCCTCTCCTCATCCATTCTGTGAAATCCCTCATGATGTTCACCATTAATCCCACAAAATAAGTGGCATACATGTTAAGCTTCAAATCTAGGCAGTTGTTATAACGTAACTCTCTATTCCGGAGCAGATCTATATAAGCGTCCATGACAAAATTTGAAATATCTGTCTCCGGCGCCAACGTTCTCATATCCGCATGACCTATGAATGTCAAAAGAGGAAAGTCTGTTGTATCGACGGGCTCAGGCTTAAAGTAGTGCCGGTCGATCCAATCCTGCTTGTCCGGCCTCAATGGCTTCGTCGCTTGTCCTTTATCTGACCGGATGATTGGGCGCGGCGCCTGGATTCCTACTTGGGTCACCTGACTCTGGCCCTAAGAGTCGTACACGTCAGGAGGCACGCGACTAGACGACTGCCACACTTGACTCTGGGGCTGAGAGTCGTACGCGTCAGGAGGCAAGCGACTAGAAGGCTCCCATTGGTAACCCCGGTACACAAGACTAAAGTTGTGAACTTCAGTCTTGTACCTCTCAATGGACCTCTTGAGACTGTCAGCAGCCTGCGCGACAAACCAGTCAAACCCCTCCAGCTGCTTGAACACCTCAGTGCCCTGATCAACTTAAAAATCATGCATAGAAAATATGGCTAATCATTTCAGGCATGGTCGATAAAGTGTGCAAAAAAAAATATTGAAACAACACTACCATGACTTACAATGTTCAATGCCCAGAACTGGTCATAGATCTCACGTGGCGCATACGATGTTTTCCTCACCTGGGAAGAGCGATTCACCCTCGTGCGCGTCACCTTAAGAAACCATTGCAGGTACTCCTCAATACTGATGTCGTCGTCCTTCAGCGATACAAGGCTATCATACGTTTCCTGCCAAGTATTCCACTGTTGCACCTCGTCGCTCAACAAATTCAAGGCATCAGGCACCTCGAAGTTCAGCCCTCGACCACTCCTGCATGGCCGCATGTCTACAGCGGGTTTTGGTATCCCTTGTAGACAACCAGCTTGCCTCATAGCTCGATCGGGCATCTGAAACTCACATACTTCGAAGTGAATAAGCGGCACCCGAACCAAACCTGCCAGCACGTACGACACCGGAAGTTGCCAACACCACTCATCCAACCGATGCATCACCTTGCCATATGGCTACCACGTCACCTGGGATGCATCCAGTATCTCTAGTTCCCCCCGATAAAACTTTAGATGGTGGTGAGGGTCTACCCGTCTCCTCCGGTTGGGCGTAGGCCCCCAGGTCCACACCCTAGGCCACGTCTTATCGGAATCATCTCGCGGCTGTGGACGACCCGTGGGTAGCCTCTCGTAAGACCAAACCTGTGAATGCAAACATTATATGGAATTAGTAATTAATCACGAATATATTGACATGTCAACCAAGAATATAAATGCTCAAACCTGTAATAGAGTGAGGCAGGCGACAATGGACTTAGCACCCTTTCTCGTAGCTCTGTGCAGTGCTCGATATAGGTGCACAAGGACAGCTGAACCCCACGAATACGAGTATACCTCCTCAAGATCCTCCAAGAACACCATATACTTCGGATGCACCGTGTCTTTCGAATGCGTCAGAAGTAATATAGCTCCAATAATATACAGAAGGAATGCCTTCGTATACGTCACCAAATCGTGAGGAGTGTATTCATCCGGTAGCACGCCATACTGCTCTCTCAGCCATTTAAGTTTGATGCCGTTTGTTGTAAGAGCTTCCCTCAGAATTCTCAGAAAATACTGCCTAGCCATCTTCGCTATGGATGCAGACGTTTTGCTCAAAGTAATGGGTTTGCCATGACATGGGATTCTAAGTATAAATCCGACGTCCTCTAATGTAATAGTCATTTCACCAAACTGGAAGTGAAATGAGTTCGTCTCGCTCCTCCATCGTTCAACTAGAGCGGATATAAGGCAATCGTCGTGCCGAGAGCAATGATGAAGATCGGTGAACATAGATAAATTTTGACAGTGTAATATTTGTATTTGTTCCTCGTTTAGTACCCACTCTTCGAGGTGACTTGTGCTTTGAATTGTTTCCAAAACACCCCTATCGACACCGTCAAATACGTGCCTTGCGACGTGGTCATCGTCATCGTATAGGATTGATGGATCATGAGGTTCGGGGTTGAAATTCATATATCTAAGAACAAAATATAATCGTAAACCAACTTAGCATCCATAATATTTACATTCCAAAACTAAATGAGAACACATAATCCTAAAATCCTAATTTTGAAGCCCGAATAAATCGCCAATTTCGAAGCCCTAATAAAATCTAATTTTGAAAATCATAAAAAATCATAATTTTGACGCCCTAAAAAATCGCTATTTTGGAATCCATAAATGTAATACCCCGGGTTTTTGGGTACTTGTGTAAAGAACAATTAAAAATTATTATATTTTTGAATTTTTGACATGATGTTCGTTACTTTGAAGTAACGATCTAAGATAAACATGAGATTTACGACATGATATTCGTTTTATCGAAATAAGGGATTTTTACGCCGTCTTTTCATTTCATACACGAGAATCTTTCCATCTTCGTTTGATTTCAAAATTGAATTTGCTTCTGAGCCTATTGTTGATCATCACGCTTTTTGTAACGTTATCAATTATCTTATTTTACTGTCTTGTAAGTTGCGTTAAAGACAGTTCTAATGTGATTTATAAAATTATGTGTTCGTTTTATCGTAAAAAGATGTTCACCATAAGTTTGTGCCTTTCCGTTCTTTGTTCGGGGTCAAAAAGTTACTTTCAAAAATTTTAGTCTCGCGTCTCTCTTCAATCGGTCTTTGACTTTTTAAAAAAAATATATAAAATCCTTACGAACAGTCGAGTCGAGCTGTCGGTTTTTTTTTTTAAGAATAGTGGCCGTCTTTTCTCTAAAGAAAAGGATAGTTGGCCTTTGTCCTTTTTTATCTTAAATTTATAAGTTGTCCTTCGTGAGGGATTGATTTCAGAATTTATAGAGAAAGGACACGCCACGTGTCACTTCCGGATGACTATTTCTTTTAAATTTTTTTATTGATCTTCGTGTTATTAAGTTTTTATCTAAAATTTTTGCTCAATTCATAACTCACTCATCCGATCTCCGATTGATCTGATTTTTGTTTCGTTCAATTTGTATTTTCGTTCTCTTCGATTTGAGTCTACAATCACTATTTTTGGACTTCGAATGAATATTCGCTAATAAACTCTAATTTCGAGAACCATAAAAAACTCTAATTTTAACGCCCTAAAAAATCGCACATCTTGAATAAACTAAAAACTCCCAATTTTGAAGCCCTAAAAATCCTAATTTTGACGTCTTAAAAAATTTCGAATTTTGAATCCATAAAAAACCCATAATGTTGGAGCCCTAAAAAAACCCCAATCTTGAAAAAAATAAAAAAAACCCTAATTTCTAATATCAAGTAAGCCTCTAATTTCATAACCTAAACGCTAGTTCAATCCCTAATTTCAAAATCTAAAAACATGAATTTGAGAATTTGGTAAGAACAATTTAAGCATAACACAATTTAAACAATCCACTGGTAAGAACAATTATGGTAAGAACAATTTGAAATTAACATTGAATTATAAGAAAATTCGAAATACTTACTTGCTTTAAACTTGATATATTTTTAAAAAAAATTCACTAATCTTCTAGCGGTTATCCACCGATCTTTTAGTGTAGAATTTTTTTGTTTATGTTATCGTGGAGATTATGTAGGTAAGATTTGGAGTATGAGAAAGATGAAAGAAATAGTTGGGAAAGATGATGGAGAGTGAAAGAGAGGGTTCTGTCCAGAAAGAGTTGGAGAGAACGGATTATAAATAGAGAAAAATGAGGGAGAGAGAAGAAAGAAGACCTGTGAGTGTGTGTCAGTGAAGTGGACAATAATTTGATCAAAGTAAGGCTGCAAAGCACCATTTTGGGCAGGCCAGAAAAATTTGGGGACTATTTGGCTTGTGATACCAACCTCCGCACTATGCTAGGTGGGGCCACTTTGTCCTTTTGTCCTTGTGTCACACGAAAGAAAGTAAGTTGTGCATTAAAAAAAAAATTGGATGGATGCCAACCGCTATAAAGAGTAGCGGTTGGGGACTATGGTGGGGCCACTTTGTCTTGTTATGACAAAGTTTAAGGCTGCAAAAAAAAAAAAAAAATGTATCATGATGCCAACCGCTACACTTAGTGGCGGTTGGGCTTGTGCTTTGCAATCATTAGAAAAAATGTCTCACGGCCAAAAGAAAAAAAAAATTGCAATCATCATCAACTGCAACAAAGTGTAGCGGTTGTTGGGCTTGTGCTTTGCAACCATTAGAAAAAATGTCTCACGACCAAAAGAAATTTTTTTTTTGCAATCATCAACTACCGCAACAAAGTGTAGCGGTTGGGCTTGTGCTTTGCAATCATTAGAAAAAATGTCTCATGGCCAAAAGAAAGAAAAAAAAATTTGCAATCATCACCAACCGCAACAAAGTGTAGCGGTTGGGTGTGCTCCCAATTGCTACACTTTGTAGCGGTTGGGAGGAAATTCGTGGGCCCCCAACCGCTAGTCTTTCTTGCGGTTGGGGTTTTTTCAGCTTTTCGGGACATTTTTGTCCATTTTTGCAACCGCTTGAAAGAGCAGCGGTTGCAACTTAAAAAAAAAAAAAAACAGATCTGGGCCATCCACGAGTACACGTGGACGGCTAGATTTATGGTGGAGAAAATTGTTATTTCTCCACCGGTGGGTGTGGATCGGCTCCCACACACACATACACGTATATATATATATATATATATATATATATATATATACGTGTGTGTGTATGTATGTGTGTGTGTGTGTACTTTTTTTACCTAAAAAGTATGAATGTTGTAAATCTTTTTTGGACGATTATGTCCTTCGTTAATTACGTCAATTACATTCTTACCCTTCTTTTACTATTCCCTTTTAAATTTTAATGAAATTAAAAGAACATTAGATAATGAATCTATTCTATATATTAGAAAATGAAAAGTGTGATGAGAAAGAAAAACAGAACAAAGAAATTCATTTATTATTCTCTTTTTAATTTGGTTAAAATGAAATAAACATTAAATATTGAACTGGTTAATGAGAATTGTTGAAACTTTTTCTTTCTTACTTGGCATACTTATCATTATGCTTTCTGACATTCAGCAAATCAAAAGAATTTTACATTTTTCCCTCTTCCACGTCAATATGTTCCACAAATTTAACAAACCTAATCTTTGCCGTTTTATTTCATTATAAGTGATATACATAGAATATGTATGTGTGTATATACACATTTATTTGTCTTATATTTTATTTTTTCTTATATTTCACATCTTTTTGTATTCTTCTTGGTGAATTTTATTAATACAAGCCTCGACACATAATAACTATTACTCCTTCATCCCGCATAATTTAATCAATTTTCTATTTTGGACAGTCGCACAAAAATTGCTCATTTTCAAATTAAGAAAGATTTTTCCTCTTTACACTTTTTTTTATTCTATTTCTCTCTACATTTAACTCTCTATCGACTCATTTTTCTCTCATCACTTACTTTCTCACACTTTTTTTTATACATTTTTCTCTCCACATTTAACACTCCACTAACACATTCCCACTTTCTTTCCCTCATCTCTAAAGGGTAGAATGAAAAATACGCAATATATCATTTAATTCCTTAATCTGCGTGCAAAAAAAACTAATCAAATTATGTGGGACAGATGGAATACTGTTAGAAAAAACTATTTCAACTATTTTCATATTTTACTTCTTCATTCGTTGCTGAAAGAATAAAACTAAAAGTGATTGAAACTCCGTAAAAAGATAAAAATAACATCATTATTTTACTATTTATTTTGTTAGTATGATTCAACATATAAATATTAATTTTTTACGAATATTTTGGCAGTAAACCCGTCGACACCGAAAGTTCTCTTTCATCGGCTCGTGGCTTAATTCTCAGCCACCAGAAAAGCCCCTCTCTCTGCTTGGCCCCCAGGTTCTCTCTCATCCAATTGAGGTATATATCTTTTTCACTCTATTATTATATAATCTTTGTAATCTAATTCTCTCTTTTACGTCGAACATATGTTTGATTATTGCACCATGGAAGAACGATTGGTCAGATTCATTGCTCATTCGATCAGAATTGGGTTTATTTTTTAGAATTTTCTTTTGCTTGTGGACGATTGGAACCCTTGTATGTGTAAAATCTCGGTTTCTTGTGGGCATATATATATATATATATATATATATAAAGACTTATTGAAGCTCAAAAGTTATTTTTATCAAGCCGTGCAGGGGGAATTTGTCTGGCTAACTAATCCCTCTATATTGGGGAATTGAAGTCCTTTTCGTGGATCTGACTTTCTTGTTTTGGAAAATTGTTAGTAAATGGCATATCCTTTGGTTTAGTTGAAGGTCCAGAGCAATCCTAAAAAAGCAATCCCGAAAAGCAAAAAGAAAGTAGAGGTGATGGGTCTTTCGATAACCAGTACTGTTCTTGTCTTATCTTGTTCTCCTCAGACGTGCTCGGGCCTAATCCCATAGGCTTTTTGTAGTTTGGTTCTTAGTTGCACAAAGCGGGGGCGGGAGCGGGAGCGGGAATGGGGGCGGGGGAGCGTAGGCACCAAGAAGAATCTGAGGTTGGGAGCGGCTTGAATAAAAAAATGCGTAAAGAGTATTATCATTTGTTTAGTATAGTTTACATGGCCAGCAACAATAGACAAGGGGGCTTTAAGGACTTGAAGGAAGAGAGAAACAAGGCAATGAGGTGAAAAGGGCTTGATTTTCAGGTACTCCCTCACTTGTTCCATGCATCTCTATCTCTCTATCCAGCTAACGGGATCGAGTTCCCATATTAGCTTGGGACGAGATCCCATGGAGCTCCTAACTTGGGATCGCAAAAGCGAGTTTCCGAGAGAGAAACGTCACCATATTAGGAGTTTCCTGCAACTAAGGTTGGGTTAAGGGAAAGGCTTTGTTGAAGATCGAGAGCGATGATTTGTGAAGCTCTTGAAGGTTTTATTTTTATTGTGATGGTACGCTACTAGAATTTTGCAGTTGGTACTTGGTTGTCCTACTTGCAATTAGGCTGAATTCGAATTATGTTGAGATCAGTTGACAAGTTGAACGCTGGGAAGTACTGCGGTTCTAGTTAAATTTTGGGCCATAATTTTGGTGGTCAATTAGAATCCCTGTTGTGGCTTGAGGATCTTTAATTCATCTTATACATATCATAGAGCTGACTTGGCTGTTAGGTGTATGTGGAACTGCTTCCATGACTATGTATTGCTGAACAAATGGCTAATGATAGAGTTAATGTATTTTGTATGTTCTGCATGTAATGCAAACCGTATCCGCCAAAATGAATGAGAAACTTATTATGGGGATTCACTTCACTTATTAGATCGCTCTTATGAATTAACACATTCTCTCTTCTCTTCTTCGATTTCTTCTCCTCTCTGTTATTCCTCAAATTTCCAAGAAACCCATGTAACGACTCTTTGATTCGTTACAGGAAGATGATCGAGGTGGTGCTTAACGACAGGCTGGGGAAGAAGGTGAAGGTGAAGTGCAACGAGGACGACACCATCGGCGACCTCAAGAAGTTGGTGGCTGCCCAGACGGGGACACGGCCCGACAAGATCCGCATCCAGAAGTGGTACAACACCTACAAGGACCACATCACCCTCAAGGACTATGAGATCCACGACGGCATGGGCCTCGAGCTCTACTATAACTAAAGCCCAGGTCCTTCCCTTTTCTCTCTCAATTTTTTCGTACCCCTTTTTTGCTTGTTGGGATAAATTAGTTTGTTGGCTGATTTGGTTAGTTGCGGTTACTAATTGGTGGATAATCTTTTCGGACTTTATCAAATTAGGTCATGTTTATTCGGGATTTTAGACAAGGGCTTGAATCGGCTGCATTATTGTAGCCTTTTAAGCTTCAACTACTCTTTCGGTTGATTTGGTTAATTGCGGGTACTAGTTAGTCGAGTTTATTTCATTGCTTTGTGTTTGGCTTATATATTGAGGGAAATTTGAGATAGGCCAACATATTAAAGTATAAAAGTATCTAACTTCTTCTATCTTTGTTAATTTGATCGATTCCTATTAGGTTGGCCTTGTCGTGTGTGCTGGCTGAATTGGATGGCAGTAATGGAAGAGGTGTTTTACTAAAATATCGACTGTGCCTTGATTTATATAGTTACAAAAGTGTAAGCGAGAGGCCTTTCAAATGCCTAAGACATCGAGGAGCGGTAGTGAGAAATACTTCGCAGATGGTTAAATTAGGTCGTACTAGAGTACCACCTTGGAGCTGTAAAGAGTTGAGGGATGGAAACAGCACTCAGGATCCCTTGAAAGCTAGGCATAAGTGAGAGAAAACGCTGAGGAAGAGACTCACTTGAAGTGCTTTTACGGTGATCAGCAATTGGGGTTTCTTAATTGGTCCGGGGGATATTCATTGGACGGTAGGACATGATATCTTCCTCGTTAAATAAGGCCTACATAAGAACTTTCCCTAACTTATTAATGGGGATAAATCACTCACTCGCTTCTCCTTTCTTTGTTAATTTGATTGATTAACTCCTAGATTAGGTTGGCCTTGTCGTGCGTGCTGCATATGGCAATAAGGGAAGAGGCGTTTTACGAAAATATCGATGTCTATGCTTTAATTAATGTAGTTACAAAAGAGTGACTGAGGCACCCTTACAAAAGACTGACTGAGGCACCTTCTGAATGGCCAAGGCTTCAAGCAGTGAGAAATAACATTGCAAATGCTTAAACTACATGGTACTAAGTACCACCTTGGAGTTGTAGGAGTTGAGGGGGTTCTAGGATTAGGTGGAAATGTGCACTTGGGATTCCTAAAAAGCTAAACATAAGAGAGAGATACGTTAGGAACACTCTAACTTGAAGAGCTTTTATGGTGATCAGCATTTGGGACTACTAAGCTCCCTGAAGTATCTGTGTTATGGTTTCTTGATTGGTCAAAGATGACCAATATTAATTAGACGAAAGGACGTGACGTCTTCCTTGTTAAAAAACAGCTATTCCCCTATCTAAGAACTTTCCTTAAATTATTAAATGGGGATGGAAATGGATCACTAACTCGCTTTTTCACTATTTGAAACTCACCCACTCTATTATAGTTGGTAAGTGTCGTGCTTTCTTATAGTTTGCGGAAGTGGCCTAAGTAGTATCAGCTTTGTTCCATACAATGGGATGCCGTGCTGTCTCAATAAGATCAGTAACTGCCTACAGCCGCTACCATGTCGCTCAGAAACTAGAAATGCAGCGCCGCTTCCTTTCCCTGCTCTGCGACAGTTGAGAGGATTCATCAAAGAAGAGGAATTAAACGATATTGAACAAGCAAACTGATACAGATAGTATTTGATATGAGAAGGAAAGAAGTCAGCAACTCCACTTTATCTTCTACAAGAAGCACTTCAGTGTCGGTAGGGACTAAGAGAGCTGCCTTCACTTTTGGCTTTCCTTTGTAGATCTGCAAATGCTAATTCAGGCGGCAATTACAACCCCAAAAAAAAGATTCTCTACATATGGATTTCCTATTGAGTCTTTCTTTAGGGGCCTCTCCCCAGCCAGTCACTCTGACTTTACTCTCTTAAGAGTGATCACAACTATGTCGGAGCAAAGATTCTGGTAGGCTAGTTGATGCCCTCCCTTTCCTTCCAGGTTGGCAATAGCAGGCGATAGGGGGCTAAGGAAGATCATAGAGACTAGCTAAGGTGCGACTGCTCTGTATGATTAGCTGCTTCCTCAGGGAAGTACTGGCTGGTGAATTCACCGCCTTTAGTAAACAAGGAGTAGACAAGTGCTTCCTTTTCGCTGAACTTGTCTTACCACCTAAAAAAGTGAAGTGTTCTATTAAGGGGGGGTTTGGTGTCTGGGACCCCCCTCATTGAATAGAAGACAAGTTAACTAAGACGACTTTAGAGATCCTTCTAATGTGGGTATCCGTTGACTTCAGCCACATAGCGAAATCCTTGTCAAAACCTATATCAGACTGAGAGTCCCAAGAAGAAAACGATGAGCCATTAGTGGCTCGAGTCTGAGGCTTGCATCATGAGATGCTCGGGCACTCCTTGCAAAAGAAGGCCTTTGAAAATTGTGGGAATGTCTTCCATGTGGTGACTTGTTCAAATACCTGAGTGGCCTTCTCTTTTGTTATGTGCAACGTGTATCATATATACTTTTGTGATGTCTCATTAATCTTCTCCTTTCACCAAAGAGTAAGGAGCGCAAGTATTGTGAGTGTCCTGCTGCTTGTGGCGTTGCAATTTTATGGTATATCATGCATAATCCCTTTGATAGTACGGAGTCGGTGATGACATGGCAAGCAAAGTGATCTATATCATCTTTTTGCGCAAACAAGCTGGTCAACGACACTGCTGATAGTAGGTTACAGGGAAAACCCGTTATTGCTGTTTGAGGAAGTTACCTTCGTCAAAGAAGTCTTGTTTCTAAATATATGCCGGTCCGGTTCCCTTAAGTTCCTTTGTTAAGTTGATAAACTTGCTTAACATGCGTAATGCGATAGACGCATGGTAACAAAGTCACTTTCATGGTTTGTTACGCACGATTTATATGATTCTTTTCCCTCATTTCTGCGGGCCCATTTTTCCTACTAAGGTTGCAATGAACATTCTCAAAGTTTTGGTCTCCATACCTTCATAGCACAAGGGGGACCTGATTCAAAATCCATGATATGTGCAAAACCTCCAAACTTTTCAGCATTGAGGTGGTTGTGGCAACTCCTTTGTAGGCCAGCCACTAGATAATATATGCAGGGTTACCACTAGAAAAATCATGGGAGGAAAGGTTTGGTTGGAGGTAGGGACAATATTTGTGTGGAACGTTTAATTTAGACACCTTTCAAGGGCCAGTTTGACGTTGCTTACGTATATTTCCCTCCATCTGCTTATGCCAAAACATAGATTTCTGCTTTTTGAGTCCAAAAAATGCTATCTCACTTGCCTTTGGAGACTCAAAGCACTTATAACCCTCTCAAAAGCACTAGAAAACTGGGGCTGTGCGGCTGTGCATGTCCATCTGATCATACCTTTGATTTAACGAGCTTTCCATGCCCGTCTTTATGGTGCTGCTTCATTTTTGTGGTCAGTTGCTCTCCCCCGTCCTCTCCCTCCTAAGAAGCACGGGTACGGGTGCGGGTGCGGATACGACACTGGTGCGGATACGCGGATACGGCATTTTTGAAAATTTTAGGATACGGGTGCGGCGGGGATACGGCAAATATTATATATATATATGATATATATATTTATTTATTTTTTTACTATGTACACCTAGCATTTAATTTCCAAACAAGTTGTATCTTAATAAGTGCATAAAAAGACATGATGCAATTTAATTTAACCATTCAACGGTAGCACAATACCATCAAATACATAATAACCACCACCAAATACATCATATTCATAACAAAAGTAGCAACATAGCATCAAAGTTCAAACTATCAAACAAATAAAGTACTCCATCAAATATCTTAGGGTTCCATGGCCACAACATTTTCATCTTCGTCTATCTCTCCATCACCATCATCTGTAAAAAGTATGGCCTCCAACTCCGGCTCATCAAGTGAAAGCTCTGCAACCGCAAGTATACCAACATCATCCACGGTACCAAATTGATCTCCTCCAATATCCCACATTTTTGTAGGTCCTTGTGCATATTGTGGAGATCTTCTTGAGAGAAGACGGAGATTGCTATGAATGAAAACCAAGTCCTCTGCACGTTGTGGTGTCAACTTGTTCCTTCTCAAGGAATGCACCAAGGAGTAAGTACTCCAATTCCTCTCAGCACAAGACGATGAAGCGGGTTGTCGAAGTATTTTCAAAGCTAGAGTTTGTAGCATAGGTGCATGGGGACCGTGGCACGACCACCATTTATGAGGACTCATAGTAGCCCGGTCACTAATGGAATCCATATCACTGAACTGGTCGCTCCTAGAAGAAAAGTCGGCAAACTCATTATTGACCTTTGCATGATCCATCGGATTTGGAAAGAACCTCTTGACGCATTTTTGCCTTTCAAGATAAATCTCGGCATCCTTGTGAGGAGGAACACGAGTGGGATCCTCACTAAGCCATTTATCACTATAGTACCTTCATAAACACGTTAAACAAATAAATTAAAAAAAATTCAGATTCACGCTTTACTACTAAAAGATTCAGATTTGAACTTTGCTTATAATAGCATGAAAGTTACCTCGGATTCAAAGAATGTGCCATACAATGAAGTGGCGTGCTATTCTTGTTCCAACGATCGACAAGAATGGTATGAACCACGTCATAGAAGCTAGACCATTCATCCTTCCTCTTCCCCTCCTCTCTATATATTGCACATTTCACCTTTTCAATCATAGTATCCCACAAATCATAAACCAAGTGAAGACAAGGCGTATCCGTATCACATTGTCAAAGCATGTCATAGATAGGAGAAGTAAAAGCAATTATGTAATTGATCTTATCCCACCAAACTTGTCAAGAACCATATCCCTCACAAATCTTGCCCTTCCAACATCATCCTCCCGATACGACGACCAATCCTCGCTAATCACCATGGTTTGGAGACTTTGCTTCAAGAGTTTGAATCTCCTAAGCATCACAATAACACTAGCAAACCTTGTATCGGCCACCGAAAGCAACTTCATAGTAGAATACTTGTTAAAGATAGCTAAACTCGTGGAATGGTTCATGATGAAATTCTTGATTTGCATTACATCGCCATAAACTTCCGTGATCCAAGAGCATTCATCATAAGTTATTTGATTGTTATCCGCATTCTTTGCCGCACAAATGTTCTTCAAGGCAAGATTTAATGTATGCACCACACAAGGAGTCCAAAATATAGTAGGGAATTGTGCTTCTATCAATTGTCCGGCCGCCTTGCAATTAGGAGCATTGTCCGTAATTACTTGGACAACATTTTCGGGGCCCATGTCATTAATCACCTCCTTGAACAAAGCGGCAATGAAAAATTTGTCCTTAACTTCTCCCGAGCAGTCCACCGCCCTAAGAAACATAGGCCCACCTTCCGATACCGCCATGCAATTAATTATCGGCCTCCTTTGCGGGTCGCTCCATCCATCACTCACAAAACTCACGCCCTTTTCCTTCCATGTGGCTCGAATAGGTTGCAACAAAATTTGAATATTTGCCTTCTCCTTTTGTAAAAGAGTTGTCCTCAACAAGTTGTAACCCGGAGACAAATAACCCAGAAGAGAGTTAGAGGCGGCAAATGTATATGAACTCACGTAGTATGGATTCCTAGCTAGGTGAAATGGCAAACCCCCGGAATAATACATCCTAGCAATCTCGGAGTGCAAGCGATCTCGTTTAGCAATATTAAAGCAATCCATGATTGGATTGCTTCCTTCTTGACTTCCACTACCACTCTCACTTGTACCACCCTTTCGTTTCTTAAGGGGAATACCGCTTTGGAAAAATGTGCTTGTTCCACCCAAAGAGCTACTTGGTGGAAAAGGCGGAATCCTTGGAGCACTTTGCTTTATTTTCTCAAGCACGTTATCCTCTAATTTCCGCATTTCGTTGATCTCACTAGGTGACACTTTTTTACATGGTTCAATTCCCGTTCCTTTAATCTTCAACAAATGAGACCTAACCCGAGTGTACGAGCTATTAGAAACCTTGCCACATAGATTGCATTGCCATTTCACATTTCCACCCCCTTTACCATCCTTTTCAAGCCTACTCACATACTTCCACAATGGTTTTGTCTCATCATCACCAACACCAGAACTAGGGGCAGCAATACTATCTGAAGTTGACATATTTGGCTTTAATTTAAGCCTTTAAACCTTTAACACAAAAAAAGAACACTGTCACAATAAAAAAAAAAGTCACACCAAAATCAAAAAAACATGTGAGAAGTGAAACTATAATTACTTAAAACCACCAAACAATCCACATTCGAGACTCAGCAAGAAACCAAAATAAAAAAAAAAATTGACGGGAAACGAAGACAGAAGGAAGTCAGAGACATACCTGATACCTTTGAAGCAATGCTGCCGGAGGTGAGTAGGGTGGTCGCCGGAGGTCCCCGATGGTTTTCGGTGGTCGCGGCTGTTCGGTGAGGTCGTGGGTGGTCGCGGCTGTTCGATGGGTGTCGCGGGAGGTCGCCGGTGTCGAGGGAAGTTGCCGACGTCGAGGGAGATCGCCGGTGTTGAGGGAAGTCGCGGCTGCTGCGATCTCTCTTTCTCTATCTATGAGTCGTGTGCCCTAATTTGGTTAGTTAAGTTATTTTATGTTTTCACCCCCCACAAAAATTAAGTTTTATGTTTCAACCCCCGAAATATCTTCTATAAATTATGTTTCAGCCCCCGAAGTGTCGGATCCGCACCCGAACCGCACCCGAATTTCGGAAAATAAAAAAATTAATGGAAAATAATGGTTGCGCACCTGACACGCACCCGAGGCGCACCCGTGTCCGATGCGCACCTGACCCCGATACTCCTCCCCTTTTGAAGCACCCGTGCTTCAGAGTGACTCCCTCTCATGCACATAGCAAGGACATAGTCACATATACTTTGTTTACAATTTGCTTCGTCGAGTCATATGCTCTGATCAAAATCTCGAGACTGTTTTATGCTCCCTCTCTCCCAAAAGTACAGCTCATATTTTCTTTTCTGGTTGTCCCAAGATTATTATTCACCTTCAAGTTTTAGGAATTTTTGTGTTGTTTTTCCATCTTTGCCTGGTTTTGATTTTCCACTATACGGTCTCTTCCATCCGATCCCCTTTTCTCTTCCTCTTTCCATCCACTCATCTATTTCCTCTCTCCTCTGCCGCGCACCCAAATTCTCTATTAAGTTTCTTCCCTAACCACCAATCCACCTCCATCTATGACCACCTTTTGCTTCTCTTCTCTTTCATCTTGTTCTATTTTGTCTATATGTCCCTTCATATTGCTTCACCACCGTGCTATCTCCCTTCAACCACCGTCATCGGCTTCCTTCAACCACTACTCACCGCCACTGTTTTCCATGAACCGCTGGTCGAGTCATAATGTCATGTGCTCTAGTAATATTCTCGAGACTGCTTTATACTCTTCTGTCCCAATGTATTGCTCATTTTTCCTTTTCTTGCTGTCCCAAAATTATTGTTCAATCTCTAAATTTGGGTGTGTCTTGTGTTGTTTTTCCATCTTTGCCCTCTTTTTTATTTTCCCTACTCTCTCTCTCTCTCTCTCTCTCTCTCTCTTCACTCTGATCCAAACTTTTTTTCATCTTTCCAACCACTCATCTATTTCCTCTTAAGCACCCAATTTCTTGCTTTGTTTTCTTCCCCAAGACCAATCCACCTCCACTTTTGACCACCTTCCGCTTTTCTTGTCTTTGTTGTTTATATGTCCCTTCGTATTGCTGCGACCGCTATTGCTATCTCCCTTCAACCGCTGCCATGACAACCACCACGGTTTCCGTCAACCACGTCTCGCCACCAGTGTTCTCCATTAATCACCTACATAATGATTATGACCCAAAAACCGAGTGAATAGCGAATCATTCCTATTACATTATTCGATAGGTACGACCAATCAATTCTAATTCTAAAAATAGACAATTTTTCATCAAAGTTAAAGAAAGATCTTTCCTTCGAGGCCCCGTGGATAAAGATCCAATTGTTTTAAAACCGCTCTCGTCAACAACCACCGTGCACCTCCCATCAACCACCACCACCGCTACCCCGAACTTGAAGATAAAAGATTCTAATTTGATGTTTAGATTTAGTTTCATCAAGAACTTAATCTGATTGAATAAAGAACTTCATCACAATTTAGCTTTGATGATTTTGCAAACAGCCCACCACCAGGTAGACGCATTGGCTAATGACTATGCGACGTAGCGGAATTTTTTTTTGTGGGTAAAATAGTCCTTTTATTCCCTGAAAGCTCAAATCACTTTGTTATGTACAAGATTATACATCTTAGTCTTGGCTATTTACTGTAGCATGATTACAAGGTATATTGAAAAAATTCATCTACTTATCTATTAAGCTGTTAGGATGTATTCAGGGAGTCCCCATGCATGACATAGCTGCTTGTTTAAGCTGTGGGCAGGAGATTTCTTCCAGCTTAGCACCCTATGTTTAATCATCTGCTGGATTGTCTGGAAGCATACTTCCTCTGGCTTTTGCTCTTGCTTGAATATTCTCAAGTTTCTCTCATTCCAAATTGTATAAACTGTGACTGCCAACGCCAGTTTCCTTAGCCTAGCAGAGAAGCTTTTCCCTCTGAACATACATGAAGCCTGGTTTAGTAGTTGTTGCCAATTCATCAATGGTATTCTAATTAGCAGCTTCTGAAACACCATGTGCCACAGGTTCTTAGCAAAATTGCATTGCACAAATGAGTGGCTTCCTGTTTCCTTTTCAACATTGCACATAGAGCATCCATCTTCTGTGGTGTAGTTCCAGGCTTTCAATTTATCCCTAGTTCTCAGACCCCCTTTACATAGCATCCATAAAATTAGAGCACATCTAGGGATATGGCCAGGGAACCATAATAGCTTCCACCAGGGAGCTATATTAGCAGAGTATCTGAGCTCCTCCCAGGCAGAGTTAATGGTGAATTTCCCATTCCTTTGCAGATTCCACCATATTTTATCCTTAGTATTCACCTGAGGCATAGCTAGTCCAGTTATTTCTTCTTTCCATTTCCTCATAGCTTGTGATCTTACCTGAGGTATTTGCTAAGAGCCATTAGTTATAATAGCTGCTACCTTGCTATTTATAGGCAGTCCAAAATCATAGATCATTCTTTGGCCAAATTTCTCTAATAAAGGCCCTCTTGGTATCCAATTGTCCAGCCATAGCCATGTATTTGTTCCATCACCAATTTTGTAAGATATGTGGGACTTCATCATAGTCGTAAGCTTCAACAGTTTGCACCAGCTCCATGATAAGTCTGCAGGAGCCTTGAAGGTCCAGAAATGGTGTTGTTTTATGATGTAAGTATGGCACCATTTCACCCATAGTGAATCTTTCTTGCTAGCAAGGTCCCATATATGTTTGCAAATAGCTGCCCTATTCCATTCTTCCAGCCTTTTTAAGCCTAAACCACCTTCATTCTTTGGGAGACAGAGGTCTTTCCAAGCTACCTTAGCTTTAGTGCACTTTACATCCTTCCCATGCCATATGAAAGCTCTAATTTTAGCTTCAATCTGATGGATAATACTCTTTGGCAGTAGAAACATAGAGCACCAGTAGACTTGCATACTGAATAGCACTGAGATAGCCACTTGAACTCTTCCTGCATAAGATAGGTGCCTTGTAGCCCAACAATTGATCCTCTTTGTGAGTTTCTCTATTAATACCTGGCAATCCTTTGATTGTAGTTTAGTAGAAATCAGTGGGACACCAAGGTAAGTGACTGGGAGCTCCCCCTTTGGAATTTCAAGGATTTGGGTAGCAATACTGTCGTCCACTCCAGCCATGAAAATTGAACTTTTTTGCAGATTAGGGCTCAGCCCAGAGAACCTACCAAACTCATTAATAGCTTGTTTGACCCTTGTGACTGAGTGAGGGTCAGCAGCAGATAGTATGAACAAGTCATCTACAAAACCTAGATGGTTGATATGTAAGTCTTTGCATTTTGGATGGAATTTGAAATCATCTTGGGCAGTGTATTCATCCAACATCCCAGAGAAGGCCTCCATAACCAATAAGAATAGATAAGGGGAAATTGGATCCCCTTGTCTAAGCCCTTTTGCACTAGAGAAATATCCCTCCATTGAGCCATTGAGGTTTATTGAAAACTTGGCAGTATTGAGGCATAGCATAACCCAATTTACATATCTAGTAGGAAACTTGAGCTCCTCCATGATCTTCCTCAAAAAGTCCCAACCAACTGAGTCATATGCCTTTTGGATGTCTATTTTAATAACACATCTAGCCCCTCCTCCTTGTCTATGATAATTCCTGCATATTTCTTGCATAAGCAAGATATTATCTGCAATCTGTCTGTTCGCTACAAAAGCTGACTGCCTTTTGCTAATAATGGTAGGCAATACTGCTTGGATCCTTTGGATAGGATTTTAGAGATGCATTTGTAGATTACATTGCAACAGGCTATAGGTCTGAAGTCTTTCATAGTATTGGGGCAAGGAATCTTTGGAATTAAAGTAATTCCAGTATTGTTAAACACTTTAATTCCTTTACCTGTATTGAAGAACTCCAGGATGGCCTTTTCCACATCTTGGCCTACCAAGTCCCAGTTCTTTGTAAAGAATTCAGTGTTGTATCCATCAGGGCCAGGTGCTTTGTTGGACTTTAGAGAGAACATAGCTTGCTTCACATCCTGTGCAGTGATAGGGGCATTGAGCATTTGCTGATCTTGAATGGAAAGGTGGTTCTTCAATACTTGCTGCAGCCTTGTTCTAGTGTTGTGCTGTGTAGGCACAGGAGTACCTAAAAATCTCTCAAAGTGTTGCACTGCATGTTGATGGAACTCCTTTTCCCCCCTGATAGTCTCCCCACTTATGGTGTTGATAGAGAGCACTTTATTTTGTGCCCTATGAATCAACATTTTCTTGTGAAAATAAGAAGTATTGCTGTCTCCCAGTTTTAGATCTTTGACCCTGGCCTTTTGTTGGTAAAAAGCCTCTTCAGCCTGAGCCAACTGAGTATATTGAATTTTAGGCTTGATGATTGAGTAAACTTGGTGTTGTATATATTATGACTTACTTCTCTTGCGAAATTTTTTTGATCCACCACAAGCATAATGTAGTAAACAGCAAGAGAGCCAATAATGCAAGAAATAAACTAAGAGAGCTTGGAATTAAAAGCATAGATTACTAAAGAACTAACTGAGGAAATAAAGTTTCAATAACACATGAATTTGACTTTGAGTAGATTTGACAGCTACTTATGCGTATCTTGACAGCTGGAATCCACCCACACAAGACATCTTTGACTGTGTGGCCGTGTAGGTGGCCTAGATCTAATCAAGCTAAACCTCTTTTTTCCCCCCTACACCAACGTACATCTCGAAGTGACTGCAATTGATGGGAGAATCAATGCAACCTTCAAGAAATCAACAATGAGATAGCCTCCATGAGAAAGGAGTCATCCAAAGCTGCCTTCTTCACCATAATGGGCACTTACAGGCAATATGGTTTCTCTGTAACAACTTCATTGCGGATCTATTATTTCTAAGTTTTACTGTTAAGCCAATGACTTGGTGATAATGATACATAATTGACTCGTATATAGGTTTCGGTTTTCTCAAGAGCAGAAGCCGATCCAGTACGTCAATTTTTTACTGTATCCGCCGAGACTTTAAATCATGTGGAGATTAGGAGGCTAGGCCACCTAGGCGAACGCCGCAACATACACCACAGAGATTTTCACTAGTGGCGTGTCACGATATCAAGCTGGGAAACCCTGACGAGATTAAAACTTGAAGTTCTAAATTTTGGGTGTGAACAATAAGATCTCTTATTTGACCTATTCTTGCTTTGTTTCAATTTTGGAATTCGTACAAGAAAAAACTAGTAAGAAGGGCTGGGAAGTGGTAAAAGTCGTATTGCTTACATGTGTGGGGAGAATGAGAGAGAATGCCATATTCTTTACAGATGGTATAGTAATATAGGTAGAAAACTTTGATCACATTCTTAAACTTTGTACTAGTCAAATTTGAGCAATTATATTGGGATGGAGGGAATAATATTCCTTGCCATGAGTTGGTCACATATTGCAACCGTTGGCGCCTAATTAGGAATGTTTTGATATAATGCTACAATTATGTTACTGGTGAGCTGGTGACCTATTTTTGGCTGATTTTTCTGATGTTTGTCTCAAACCTTTCTGATTGTAGAAAGAAAAATAGAAGTTCTGCATTAGTTTTATCTGCTTATGACGATTAGATTCTATTTGAAAATGGCTATGTTTTTATTTAGAAGCTTATTGAACTTGTTCTCCTTTGTAGGGCTGGCTTGTTGCATTATTGGAAGCCGGAGATGTAGGATCTACTTAAGGCAAATAAAAGCAAGACACTACTGCTCTTGGCTAGTAATGCTTTCCTCTCCGTAATCTATGTAAAGATCTATTACCCATGAAGATGTACCTATAGTTACTTGAGGGTTACTTTGACTTGATTGTATATGTCTCTGACAAATCTTTTTTGCATGTTATATAGTATGCACAATCACTAGGTTATTCTTTCAACATTGCCATGCATCCTCATGAAGAACTGAACTTCATGTGAAGTCCCCCACCAAAAGAAATCCTTCAGTATGTTTAGGTTTGGAATTATGAGTGGAGGTGCTTTGCTTGTATAAGCCCAAATTAATGAGTAGGGAGAATACCACTGTTATCCGTGAGTTTAGGAATAATTACACTCTAGGTCTCGTATGTGAGGAGATATCACATGTTTTTGTTGACTAAAATGAAATACAAACCGCATCAACATGTTTGATGACTATTACATCCCGAGATCTGTAGGTGAAATCTTGACCGTCCATTCGATCCAAATGGACAAATCTTGTGTCTTATTTTTCTCCGGCCAAAATGATCCACAAGCACCCATGTAACCTACCTCCACCATAACCGCCACTTACACCCAACCAGACGTAGATCCCGATCGTGACCAAAACATTTGAGTGTGTAGTGATAATCAGGTCTGAATTCATGTCCACGGGGGGTTAATTAAATTGGTGGGTTCTATTTTATTATTATTATTATTATTTTGGCATGCGTTCTAATCCCACTAGGTGCACGTTCTTTCATTCTAGTGGTGGAAGATGAGAGGTGAAGGGTGATAGGCAGATAACAGTTTCTTGATCTGCATGTTCTTTATTGTATCTCATACCGTATAGCCAAAGTATTGCGTCAAACACATTTAGTTACCTCACCATTCTTGAGAAGACATAATTTGGAGATTGAAGCCTCACCTCTAGGGGTGGCATAATGGGTTGGTGGGTTGGGTTTGGGTTAAGATTAAATGGGTGGGATATAAATGGGTAGTTGACCCATTTAGTTATGGGTTCTCTGGGTCATCTCTTAAATAGGTTGGTTTAACCCATTAACCCACTAATGACCCATATCTCAATTTTTTTGACCTTTGCATCTTGATTCTTAACCAACCAACACCGAAGTCACATTGAACAACAACTACTATACCAAACCACCACACTAATAACAGCATTCACCGTAAGGCAACGACAACCACCACGGGCTGTCGTTACCCCATACCTGCAACCACCACCGACCATGCCTGTAACCACCACCGACTATACCTGCAACCACCATCACGCAGCAAACAGCCACCACCACTCAAAAGATGACATCCACCGTAAGGCAACCGCAACCACCATGAGTCCACCTCACCATACCTGTAACTACCACCATCGCCTAGCCATAACGCTACACCATCGCGCAGTAAACAACCTCCACGATTCCATCGTCGCAATAACTGCAACCACCACCATTGCCCAGCCACACAGGCACCACCATCACGCGGTAAACAGCCACCACCAAGTCAGATCTGTCGCCTCACCGCCATTGCCGCACCACTATCTCGCCATCATCACTGTACCATCACTGTGCCACTGTCTCGTCGTCATCACTCTACCATCGCCGTGCCACCACCGCCACGCCGTCGCCTCACCAACTCAGCCAATAACCAAAATGTTTGAAGATCACCCAGAAAATAGTAGATCTACATAGAGAAAGAGCAAATTTGAGCCGACGGGATGGGAAGGCAGCTACTGGAGACGGCGGCGGCAGCGACGGTTGGTGGAGAAGGTAGCGGCAGCGATGCCGACGACAGTGACTGGAGACTAAGGCGGGACAGATCATGACGGGAAGGCAGAGATGGGAGACGGCAGCGACAGCGACGACAGGTGGAGATGGTGGCGTTGGCGATGGCCGGGGCTGACATCGGTGGCGGCGACTTGGTCTTGTGTCTGGCTATTGCTGTGTAAAAATTTTAGGTTTCAAAGTTTTTAAGTGTCAAAATATTAATGGGTTGATGGGCACCCAATTAAAAACCATTTAAACCCATGGGTTATAGGATTTAATAAATGCTGACCCATTTAGACCCAATTATTTAATGGGTGGGTATGGGTGAATTTTAAATGAGCGAATTTGGGTGGGTAAAAGGGTTTGGGTTGTTATTGCCACCTCTACTCTCCTTGATGTTGATAAAGACAGATCTGGAACCCTAACCATTGATGCACCATTTACACCGTGCCATTACTGCATCCACTGGCCTCAATTGCGGAGATCCTTGCAAATAAGGAGAGGTATGAACCAATTTCGTAAAATCATTCTTCAGAATGATGTTTCACTGAAAGATGATTGGTGATATTAATGATGGAAAAAGTTAGGAGTTAAGAAGATGAAGCCCTGAATAAGAGAAAGAAGAAAATATTTCAGAACCAGGAGAAGAGGAGAGTGAAGAACCAGAAAAGATAGAGAAGGGATTGAATTTTGCTATGAGTCTCTAAGGGTGCTTTGATACCATGAAAGGGCCGGCGGACACCGTCCAGTGCCGACAACAAGACGCCCATCTAAGCCCACCTAAACCATTACATATACGAAACTCCATTGATGCCTCACGGCCCAACACATCACCACCATGTGTCGGACCTTACTGAACTACCGTCACAGCGATCGACCCATCAGAAGGTCGACACTCCCCCACCTCACCAAACCCTAATTGATCCCAACAAAGGAATTGTGTGGTGATTCAACTCACTGTCAATAGATACACGTTGTTTAGCAATTTTTATTTTGTTCGATGAAAAACAATCTCATGTTATTTTTTATAAGTCTTGGGGAAGATTGCACTTTGATGTGTGAGGCCTTTTTGGGCTGTTTGGGGGTTTTTTTGGTCATGTTCTCATTTTTTCGGTGTTGGCAAATTGGCAGGGCATTGGTGTGACAGAGCAATGTATTGATAACTGTGTAAGAGGTGTTATGGTTGAAGATATTATCAGATTTATACATCTTGGAAGAGTAAAGGATGATACTGACATTTTTTAAAATACCAGCTTCCCACATCAACCAACACCTTAAAATAATGCGACAGAACCTTTAATTGTCGGGAAATCTGATATTCTTTTTCTAAATTTTGGACACAAATGCACATTGGAAAAATTGATTCCTTGATTGTAATTGCACCTTAAATTCAGGCGTATAAGTTATATTATTCCTAATTAACATAGATCATTAATTTATAGCCCTTGGACAAAGTTTACGCATTACACTAACACGAGTGCTCGATTTTGATAAGATGCACTCTTTAACAGGCTAGGTTTGATTTCAATAAAATCCTCTTCCAAACTTCAGAGTTACTTACTGTTATGTCCATTGCTCAAAACAAACCTACATTATTGCATAGAAAAGTACTATCCTCTCTCTAAAAAACCCTTCCACCTCTCTAAAACTTTCACAGTCCAGCGCCTCCCCCTTACGCCGCCCCACCGTGCACTAGCATGCGTCGTGGTGGTGGTGGTGGGGGGGGGGGGCAGTCTCCATCGTAGTTATATATATATATATATATATATATATATATATATATATATATATATATATATATATATCGGTTGTCTTTAGAGAAGTCCACTGAGCGCCGGCGGTAGAAATGGTGTGTAGATGGAAGTGTCTCGGTTTAAGCACCTTTTTTTAGACTTATGCGATCGTGGATGGTGACTTAAAGGTTGTTGCTTCGATGTCGCCGGATCTAGTCAGATCTATATGATCTATTAAATCTATAAGATCAACATTGTTGTGACCGTGGATGGTTGATTAGTACTTATGCATGGAACAAGAAGCTATGATTTTGGGCTAGGTGTATCACTGTTGTTGGTGGTCAGAATCCTCGCCGGCAATTGGTTGAATCTGCCGTGGCAGTTGTCAAATCGTGCTGGGGTTCTAGATTTTCCAACTCAGTTCAAAATTTTCTCAATGTCGCTCTTTGCATTCGAGCGTTTGTTTTAGGGTTTATAGGGAGTGACGGGGTTCCAATACTAGGCTTGGGGGGGGGGGGGGGGGGGGGTGTTCTACAGAGGTTCTAGTTTCCTCTTGTTCACCCTACTTTTCAGTTTGTAAATTTTTCTTTTGGGTTGGCGACAATGTCCTTGGGGAGGGAGAGGTGGGGAGATAGGGCTCAAAGAGCTTTGGGGCCTTAAGGGGTGGGGGGGGGGTGTTAAGGCCCTGGGAGATAGGAAAGGGGTCTGGGTTAATTCGGTGGGTAAACTGGTTACGAGGTGGGGGTGGGATTTTATTCTGGGTTTTGCTCTCCTGTTATGTATGCTAGTTAGTATTTGCCCCTTCTTTAACAATAATTTTTAGTAGTGCTTGGGAGTGGCAGTGGAAGGTAGGAGAACCTGTAGCTAGAAAAGACCCTGTTTGTGTTGTAATTCCATAGGTGGTCAGCCTCGCTATTGTTTCATACAACAACATCCGTTGTCGTTTATTTCCTCTAATTATAGTTATGTGTAATAGTTATGGTCTGTCATGACTGTGTTGTTATCATTTTTTCTGGATCCATTGGGTTTCTGGTGTTATTTATAAATCTTTAGGGCTTGACAAGTTACTTTAAGTTAGGCTAGGCTAAAGTGTAGATTATGCTTTACCTTTGGTTTAGTTGTAATATGTACATGACCTATTAGGTAGCTCGTTATTATTTTGACTTTTAAGGTCATGTATACATAGAGTCACGAGAGTGTCGTGACCTTTGGTTTGCTATGAGGCAACTGGAAGACTCTGTAATCTTTATTTTCAATGCAATGCTCTTATTTACCAAAAACGATAAACCTAGTCTTCCTTCTACTTGGGTTAACGTCAATAGACCTATTATTAGGTAGAATGGTCCTCAAGTTCAGTTTTCTTTAACGAATTACAGTTATATTAATCCTGAAAATGCTTGCATGTGGCTTGAATGTCAATACGATGATTGTCGTAAGCAAATCAAGACAATCATCATATTTGTTTTGTGTCAACTAAGCAGTGTGCATATGATCATGGGCGGACCTACGTTTGAACGCGCAGGGGGGGGGGGGGGGCTAATGTACCCTCTCAAGTTCCAAAAAAAAAAAAAATTCATTCCTGGGCTGGAGACTAAGGGCCTGTATGTTTACCCTATATTGTTTTTGTATTTAGTTTCGTGTACTTTTATCTTTTTTCAATTCCGTTTTGGATACAAATATCCAAACAGTAGCGAATATCATGAAAACACCCTTGGGCTGTTTTCACCTTTTTCCAAAAATGAACTCAATGTCAGAAAAAAGCAAAAAAGTCAGAAGCCCGTCTGACACAAAATTCCGCTTCTCCCTCCCTCTCTCTCCTCCCTAGCAGCACCGTGCACCACCGTATTTGTCCAGATCCGTCACTAAACCACCACAAAGAAAGGCACCACAACCACCATGCCCACCACTCAACACTCAAACCTCGTATCCTCCCTAGCACCACCATGCACCACCCGCGTTTATCCAGACCCGTCACTGAACCACCACACAGACTCACACCACAGCCACCATGCCCACCACTCAACACTCAAACCTTATCTCTTCCAACCATTTTGTCGCCACACAGCCACCATAACCACTACATCACACAGCCACCATAAACCACCCTCCACCCACGATGGCCGATCTAACCATCGTAACCATTTCAAACAAAAGAGAGAGAGAGGGAGAGAGGTCTGGTAGGTGAAGAGCCTCGACGTCTCTGTGTATTCTTTGTGGAATCCATGAAAAACCGTCCATCTTGAAGAGATCTGGTAGGGAAGAGCCGAGATCTGGTAGGTGAAGCCTGGGCGTTCATCGATTGGAATCCATCTAGCAGTCTCTCATCCTGAAGCCCGTCTGGCAGTTGCCCATCTTGAAGCTCAGGCGTTCATCGATTGGAATCCATGTGCAGGGCGGCATTAGATGGGGAGGATCGTTGGAAAGGGGCGGCAGTAGACAGGCGACGGTAGATCTCGTTGGAAAGGGCAGAGAGTGGAGGGGGAGGCGGGGGACTTTGTCAGAAATGTGGGGTAGAAAAGTGAAAACAAAAATGATATAAGTACACAAATCCGACAAAAAAAGTAGCCAAAATGAATTGTGAAAATAATAAAAGTACAAGAATGAGTTTTCTATCTGAATACTAAAATCTTGAAAACAAAAACAGAATACAAAACGCGAAAAAGAATTGTGTAAGCGTGCGCCCCCTAAGGTTTTCCCTTTGCAACTCTCTCTCTCTCTCTCTTTTTCTTTCTCTGCGACTTTCCCTCCGAAGTCTTTCACCCACTCCTAGACCGCAGACGACAGACACCCACTCGGCCACTCACCGGCGATGGGCGATGGCGGATGGCGACACGCCGACAGGGCTCCTGCCTCCTCGAGTCAGCTCTCTTTGTTGAGCTCGACTCAGATCTGGACGAGTGGAATCGGGGAAGCGTCGACTGCCAAGGCCTGAGGACGTCTTCTTCTGTTCAGATCTGGAAGTATCAGTGACCCATGAGTGATGACATCGAGGTGAGGACTCCACCGGCCAAGAACCCACTGCCAACGACAACACATCGAGTCATTCCCAGCCATTCTTGCTCTCTTTCACCATAGTCTCCAACCCAGGTATAAATACGAGCATACCATGTGACTCAGATGATTTTATTCGAACCCTTGCTGTCAACTGAATTACTGGGGTTTCAGAAAGTAACTCGGTCCATTTCTACAATTTTAGCCTCCAATTTTCGAACTTTGGTTAGTGATAGAGCACCATGCTTCCTATCCAAAGAGTTTTTGAGTCCAAGTGAGAGTTCTTTCCTTCAAGAAGCCTTTCGAGAAAGTTTTTAACATCTCTTTAGTGGTACCTTAAAGACCCAAGGAGCATGTTCACCAAGTCTACTTGTTCACTCATACACCCAGTGGCGAGGCGATTTTCGCACTGCCTCTGATTCTTATAGTTGACCACCTAACATGCTTCTGGGTGACCAGGTGCATAGCGTAGCACTCTTGTAGTTTTGTTAGCGTATCCCTGGTCAATTTCCCACCACAAGTTTTAGAACAAAGTAGTTTAAGTGAATTATAAGAAGTAGAGGTAGTATGAAAATGGTCTTTGAACACCTTATGCTACCAGCACTAGTACACTGTGGGAGCTGGCTTGGTTGTGTTCTTTTGGTTGTATGGTGTTCTGAAGAAAACTCGCTTCTTTAGTTTTGTTAGTTTGTTGTTTCCCTAAATTGACTTGGAGGTTTCTGGAGAGGTGATCTCATGACCTTGGTTTATTTGACGGGCAAATACTCTCCCAGGAAATCTCATGACCAGTAATATTTGTTTTTTCTACTGCTAGCACCAATCATATAGATGCAAATTATTGTGTGATGAATATTGTACTGCTCGAGTATTGCAAGATAAAGTTGCACGTTCTTTATAGCTCTTCAATTACATTCCGGAACATCTGAAGTTTGTTCTATTTTTAAAAAAGTGATTTTATCCAATAAAAGCAACACACAAGTTCTTTAGGAAGATGCACACTCGAAGATGATGAAGTTGTATGTTCAAGTTGACGTAGCCGTCAACACCTTGTGGAAGCCCTTATTGTGCTCGAGTAGTTTGTCTCGAGGTGGCATGCGTACTTTAATTATGGGAGCATCATGAAAATCTTGGAACCAAGCGCTAAGCAAAGCCATGGTCGCTTCATCAATCAACTTCACGTCGGTAATCTCCTCAACAATTCGAGTCCAGATTCCCATCCAACAGATGGCAATGTCTGCAAAACCTATTGCTTCACCTCCAAAGAAGCGCTTCCCTTCTAGAGTGCTCTCCAGAGTCTTCAGATTCTCTCAAGCTTCTTTTGCAGCTTTGTCCTGCTCCTCCCCCACCTTAGAGAATGTGCTCATGACTGCTGGCACGCACTGAAAACCAATAGAATGTCAGATGTTCTAGTCTTCTAGAGTTTGAAGATGAAAAAAGTTATTCTCACTCCGTCCCAGAAAAAGAGGCCCTTTTCTTAAAGGAAATTAATAATCATACACCCAAACTGAATTAACTCACTTCATTGCGTCTAAAATTTAGTTATGCAAATTTGGAGCATTTTAGTGGATCATTATATCGGTGGAGGGCAAAAACATATTTGTATATGCGTTTAACTTGTCAAGAAATCGTTCTTTAACTTGTATGGAGCATTACAGGATAAGACATCTCTAAACCTTTGAATTTTTTTTTTAAACTAGGAAAGTCGTCTTCTTAAGAAAGAGGGCAACTGGGGCAACAAGAACATCACGCCAGATTTTATTGACAAACTTTTGATGAAAGCTTTATTCGTTTTAGAGAGGAATTATGAGGAACAAATCCTTGCAAATAACAAACTTTTTTTTATCGATGTTTCATTGGTTAAGTTGAGTTGCAGAGAATAACATTAGACTGTATATTTGCAAGTAAATTCTATAAGACCAAACTTCATCTTCATCAAAGACGATCTACTGTATGTTTGCAAGTAAGGTGTTAGATATACATCAAAGGGTGCACTCCATGTTTGTGTATTATTTTATTTGTAAAAAAAATTAGTGACTTCGATATATTTATAGTACCCCCTGAAATGAAATCTTGATTCCGCCACTGCATACGATGTTCATTCAGCTTTTGCTATCAATCAATATTTCAAAGCTTGTAGCCGGCCTTGCTCTCATCATTCCATACATATTATAATCCACATGGATTCGTACTTCTAGTGCTCAAAGTTAAGCGCGAGTAAGAAGAAAATTTTTAACACAACTACAACATTCTTTGATATGTACTTTGTTAGTATGGGCCCTTCATAGTTGCACCTTAGTAAGGAAATGTAAAAACTCATACTTCGCGGTTGAGATGTCTTGCTCAGTTTATGATGACATTGGAGCAGGAATCAGTGATTTAGTATCAAATCTTCTATTTGGACGTAATAATTTTGTCTATACTGTTGCTGCTAAAAATATGCTCCGCATAGATTGCAGAACCCAAGTCTGAACCGATGACCTGCAAGACAGAAAACGAGTGACCGCCGGGTGGGGTTCCCGGCGGAGAACTCTCTGATGCTTAAGTCAGAGCGCAACTACAGAATAATAACTCTGAAAAAGCACGAAAGACACAATGTGTATCTGTGTGTGTAGTTGTCCCATACATAGGGGTAGACCCCTTTATATAGGGGTAGGAAGAAGAGTCCTATTAGGACTAGGCTTTGATCAACTCTAATCAGAATCTCATTAGGATCCTAGGGGATCCCATATCAATCTTAGTTGATTTAGTCAGAGCTTCTTTAGGATTCTGTCCGGTGATTGATATGGTAAGTGCCATATCAGTAATGAACCAGTATAGGTTACGTGTCATAACTGCCACGTGTCGTCCGTAGATTGGAGGGGTATTTTTAGCTATATCACTGTAGTTGTACTTCTGCATAGACTTGTCTTGTTAAGGTTATTCTCCTAATTGAAAAAAAAACACAGTGTGGCCAGTTGCCTCGAAAAAACTCTCGGAAGGATTTTAACGGGAGTCGCCATCTTATTTAATTAAAAGATAATAAGAAAAATCTAGAAATGACTCTAAAGTGTCCAAAAAGGCGATTAGCTTATAGAAACCAAGAGAATGATTCGAGGACTAAGTTACGCAACGGGAAGGTGTTAGGCACTCGCCGTGCCCTTTCGGTCTCTACTTCATTGTTATTAAATTTTAGCCTTAAAAATATGCAGCATGCAAAAATATGATAAAACTAACCCTAAGTTAGTTTTTATGTTTTTAGCTTAAACTCGACATCGAGGGTCGAATTGCCTAAGTATCCGACTGGACTAATCAGAATCAAAACCACCGTAGTTCGACTCTGGTCATACGGGAAGTAATCTACATTTTGAACCTAGACTTAGTTCAGAAATGTAAAACACTATTTTCATGTTTTTGAATTGAAATGAGATCACGGGAAGGGGAAACAATCTATATGAGTTCCTGAGCTAGAAAAGCTATTAAAGATTACCTCTTGAAGTAGCTTCCCCTGAAGACCCGAAGATGTTTTTTGAATGATCCACGATGTAAAGAATAAAAAGACTTTATAAAGTGAGTATGAATGTGTAAAATTATCGAGAGAGACAACGTATCACTTCATGAAGAAATGATATACAGAGTCTAAAGAGAATAAGCTTTTTCTCATTGAAAATGAAGGCCAAGTCCCCTTTTTATAGTGATCAGGGTCGCAGAATCTGATAAGATTGTCAATCTGTATGACTGGAGATAAATCAGAATATGGGACAAAAGTAAACTAAGGGGCCGATTAGTCGAAAACCGGCCAGTTCACCCCATAAATTAAAAAAATTATTTTTACGAATTTTGAGACATTATCTAACCCTATTTTCAGTATTTATCTTTGATTTTTTAAATGAGATGTATCGGGTTCCGGATAATTCATTTTTTAACAATAAAAGAGATGGATTTCATTTCATCTTTGCATCAAAGATGATTCATGGATCATTTTTCTAAATTATCTAGACAAAATAAATCAATTATTTTGACTAAATCTAGACATTGGACTGGACCAATGCAGTTGGACTGGACTGATGGATTTGACATGTAACTGGGCTAGACTAATGGACTGGACGTGCAACTGGACTGGACTGAATTAGTCAACTAAATCACATTACTAAGCTTAGACTTAATAATGTCCTCTAATTAATAATAAACTCCATTATTTATTTAGTTAAAAATACCTAAAAAAATGGAGTGTCTACACAAAGCAAAATACTAGTGAACCTGCTCAGAAATAATTTGACAAACAATGCTACTACATTAGAAAGGAAAATGGAAAGCACTACGCATATAGTTGACAAAAAGAACACGCTTGCGACCCTTTCGGTTGGTTTTTTTTTTTGATAATAAGAGAATATCACTGATAAAAATAAATATTACATATATTTGTCACATTAGCCTTTTGGCTTTTACATCTTCAATTAAGTGAAAATAGTCATGACAACACATGACTAACTTAAACTAACATTTAGAAGAAACAAACTAACATCTAAACAAACGCGAGGAGGAGACATGTACACCAAATCAAACTTGCTGCTGAACAGTGGGACTTAAACCAAGCACAACAGGAAAGTACCCCACCCTTGCCATTGAACCTATCTATCATAAGTATTTTTTTATCGCAGTTGATGCTTTAATAATTGATATATACTAAGTTTATAATCACTAATGATAAATAATTTTGTGAACACCCACTTCCTTTTATTGGGTATACTACTTAATATATTTTAATACTTCACAATTAATAATTTTTCAAAAATCTCTTATACTTTGTTAATTATAACAGAGAAAATACTACATAGGTATGGAAAGGAAAAGGGTAAAAGTGCCCTATAAAAAATAAAAAAAAAACCAATAAAATAGGATTTTGTGAAACTGCTAAATGAAATTATTGTATCAATTTTCAGAACAAAAGCATCCAAAATTGAAACAGAAAAGAATACAGAGTGCGTAAAGGTTAGGAACGAGGCCCTTGGTGATTCTACTAGGATGAGTGCCTTATCTAATTGTCTATTACAGTGGTAAGTACAAAAACTCTCAAGATAATGGTAATGTTTCAGAGGTTATCACGCTTTGATATAGATGATAAGTGGTTCGACTTCTTAATTACACGAGTAGTTAGACTACTTTTCAAGAAGATCAAGATACATAAAAAGTAAATACTACAACCATAAAATACAAAAATTTGACCTTAACTCTTAATTGACCAAAACCGAGCTTAGACAGGCTGACCAAATCACACACAATTTCAAACGAAAATACTTGACTCTCTTTGTAAGGAAAAGAATTTCTTTACTTATCCATCACGTTTAGCTCTAGAGTGCTACCATAGTTATCAAGATATTACATTTTAAAGAAAAAGAAAAAGAAAAAAGTGTTTTAATGAGGCTAGTGAAGAAAGATTGAAAAGAAAATAAGTACTTTTTGTATCAACCGATGTTAGATGACGGACACAAATAAACATCAACCGATAAATATTAACATTCATACTGATGCAGAACTTATCGTAATTTGTGCCGTCTTTAACAAAGTCGGTACTTATCAAGAGTTACGATATTGATAACTACGATCGAAAATAACGAAAGGAGGTGGAGCGGATAAAACTTGTTTTCCTTCTTGCTGAGAAAGGGCTAGTGTAAGTTGAGGTGCTTGGTTTAGATGGACGGAGACAGATGAGCGGGTGAAGTGGGCACAAGAGTGAACCCAGAAACACGGGGACGGGACGAAAGGGACCCGACCACCAACACGGCGCAACCGTTGTTCTTAAGTGGTTTCGGGTTGACCACCTTGTGTCCCTCACGTGGACCAGCTGTTTCATTATTTCAGTCCCCAACTCGCGAGATATTCGTTCATTTCGTGATAATTTCATTAACTCGTTCCATTTTATTTTTTGACAATGTTTTTTGTTAGATACATTTAGCTCCGATCCAACGATGAGATTACTCTAATTGCTCATCCTAAGATGTGTCAAGAAGTCAAAAGGGATATATCTGCAGAAAAAAAGAAGTAAGCATACTTGTTTGGACGGGCTAATATTTTTTCACTATCGATAGACACTACCTGTAGCCATTAAAAGTTACTGTACTAATTTATCTTTACTTAAATGCTATTAATCATGACTTTGATACAAGTCTTTCTCTTTTAATGCTTTGTCGTGAGTCGATTGCAATTGCAAATTCAGGTTTTAGCCATGAGACCTTGTACCTTGTAAACACTCGTCATCGTCAATCAAATCAAGACTCATTGTTTTTGTGTGGGCATTCAATTCCTTTCTCTGGTTTAGTCATCATTAAGATTTAATTTATGTTCGTGTCGCGTCATTTTTTAACGTTTATTGTGTAATTTTTAGGCTCTTTTGGGCACTGAATCTGAGAAGCAATACCATGGTTTAATTTGAGAAAAGTGGAGACATGTAAAAGCTCGCCCACACCAATGAGGTTGAGACTCTAATGAAGTTTAAGCGTAATAAAATCAGATTGGTAGACGCAAAACCTGCCATTGTACCATATCCCGATCGAATTTGGGTTTCCCATGTAAAAAAAAACCCAGATCAGTAGACGCAAAACCTGATTTCCTGGGTTGACTCTGACTGGTAGCCAGTTTATGTTTATGTTTGTGCTAACCAATTCGATTCAATGCAGAAACATTTCTCTGGCAGCCTTGGATCTTGCACCGGGTCGCTGCGAGTCTGACACTCTGTGTCACAAAATCAATGCCCTTGCCCTCTTTCACATCTCCCTCCTTAATCCCTTCCTCCTTTTGTATTACAGTACAGGTTAACATGCATAGCCTCACTTGACTTTTAAGGAACTTCGCCCACAGATCACTCCCCAATATTGGCTGACAATGAATGGCATTTGCTTGGCCAACGGCTACTCTCAGAAGCCACTCCCCATTCCCCAAGATGACACGGGGATGATGAACGCTCTCAAACCCTTGATCCACAAACCCTTTAAAGCACAACACCACCACCTAATTTTTTTCAAGGTTTTTGATTAAATAATCATCTAGTCTAGCGCCCAATTAATGATGTCATGGACAGATCCCCACATTGCGGCACACCGTAGGCTTCTACGGTTGACTCTCCATCGCAACATGTTTAGTTTGGAATATGTTTGAGATTGACTCTCAAAACCAAATTTTTTAACACTTAGTAATATCAGTTTTCATGTTGTTTTTAGTCAAATTAACTTTAAGATATGAATGCTGTCCGAATAAAGTTCACTAAAAATAACTTTAATGCGACAAAATGATCAAGAAATTTAATTTTTTTTATAATTGATATTAAATGTCTCTATTATTAGTTGGGATATTTTGATTATTTAGTTGGTCGAACTTGATTATGGGAAAGATAATTTCATTGGTTTTTTAGATTTGATTATATTTGTTTTGTATCTTTACCAAACAACCTGATTTAATCAGATTTGATAGTCAATCTCAAACAAGCTCTTAATTTCGTGAAAAAAGTCAAATGAATGTGCATAAGATCTCTAACTCCCTAAGAAATTGCATGGAGTCCTGTTTTCTCAATAAAGACGCAACAATTCTTACTTTGGGCAACAGTACTTTATTTGATAAGTAAACTTTTAGCAACAACTTGTTTCAGCTTTCAACTTTATACTTACAGAGCACGTAGGGTCACAATGCAGCCACCTTCATCACCTTGTTTGTCGCTAAAAATTAATTTACAACGCTATTTCCACCCTCCAATATGTTAATTCACTATCTTGTTTATCGCCAAAAGTTCATCACTCGTCACTAAAGTACATTTTAGGCGACACAAAGAAGGAGGAAAAGCATAAACTTGGGGAACAAAAACAGCTAATATGCAGCAGCAAGGTAACGTTTATGTTAACAAATCAAAGGTAAACCAGTAACAGATAAATGAAATTGAGCTGCAAGTCTTGAAGTTTGGTTGAAGGGGACTTTTCCCACCACTACCAGCAATATAGAAAGAGAAAAAGGGTCGAAGCAAACGACCTAGTACTAATTTCACTGTACATTCTTAACAGAAGAAGTCACTTTCAAAGTTCTCTACCTCCCTAAGTTGTCACTGCCTGAATCCGTTACAATTGTTAGCCTTCTTGCTGCCTTCAGAAACTCACTGCAACAAAAATAATCAAAAGCCGTGAGTATACCGATAATCCAAACCTTGGGCCGAGAGTAATTGGAGAAAAAGAGATCCGTGATTTTTTTACCTGAAGGGCTCATCTCCAGTGCGTTTGATGGCACCAGCCGTGTCTCGGTAAAGCACATTGCTCAACATCTGTGATCTCTCTAGGCCAAACATATCTACCAGCTTTGAATATAGCTCTTCAAACGAGCCAAGGACTGAGAGGTCAAGAGTCCGGCCCACATCTTCCGACTCCAGAAACACCTTGCAATTGCCAATCTCTGAGCCGAATTCGTAATTCTGTTCTTTGTGCCATGGAAACCCTTCATCTGACGAGCTATCAGGTTGACTAGTCTGAAAGACAGCTGAGCCTGAGTTATCCGAGATATTTGCTGTCTTTTCTGGATTCCCATCTAACGAACTGTTTCCAACCGTTTCTCCAGAGCTGCACTCAGACAGCTGCTGCTCTGTGAGAATTGGTTGACCAAACAACAAGAATTTTGGTGCTTTTGTATCGGTATTATTCATATTTTGGGAAGAATGCCCCATTGTTAGCAAGCAAGATATGTTCCTATCGTTTTCAGGGTTGTCAATAAACCTGTCGGTGGAGATTTCACAAGGTGGTGCAGCAAAAACAAACTGCTGGGACCCGAACGGAAACAATTCCGGCTGCAGTTTGTTGAAGTGGAGATCTGATAAAGATAATCCGAATTGAGCATGCCTGGCTCCCTGTATGCCTGCAGGAGTGTTTTCTGGTATATAACACGAGGGGTTGCTGGGCCTGAGGGGGTTGCTGGGAAATGATGGCATTAATAGTTGCCCCATGAGGGGGAAGTCTGGGGGTTGTGGAAGGCGCAACTTCTTCCTTGGAGGTGAGAAGGGAGAAAGATGGATGGCGGGAATATTTGATACCAATTCAACCAACCAAGGGCTGACTCGCTTCACATTCTGAAGTAAATCTGGCTCATCCCACGCTACCTGTAATTTATTTAGGCAAGGAGTCATAACCAAGCTGATTCTATAGTTCTAGTTGGGGGAACTTCTAAGTAAAAGCATATGTAGGCATCCTACGCAAAAGTGTCCCAAACTGGTTGTCTTTGATAGCGTTTTGTCCTTTGAAACAGCACTGGCTAATGTGACACATACAAGTGTATGTGTGTGCGTGCGTGCGTGTCTGTGCAGTCCAACAGAATTAATTACCAAAGGGTTTCGGTCGAAGTAATGCTGCTAATTATCCAAAATGAGTTTAATGCTTTCAGGAAATTAACTGCATCAATCTTGACAAAATGCACATTCTGTAAACTGAGTAATCGCTAGTCAAAATTATGCTTAATTCGAGTGCTTAAGTGGAATTTTCGTTTGTGCATTGTGTTCATGGCTAGAAAAGTCACTAGTAGGGTGAACAATGAAAAAACTATGGTAAATCCTAATGAATTTTTGCTTAATAACCTGATCAGTGAATAGTATTCAAAATAATATCATGCTCACTATGGTTCTGCTTGGCTGAGGGTTGACCATTTCATAGTCGGACCAATACTTGCTCATACTTGTTAAATGAAGTGTATCGATTTAGAGGAGAAATGTGCTTCAATTCCCCACATAGATATTAGGTATTGTAGTGATTTAGATCAATTGTTGAAAAGAAAACGAGCAGCCATACCAAAATAAGGCTCGACAGACAAGTGAAATGTGTATCTGTTGCCTCTGGTAGCAACCATGATGTGGAGAGTGTATATGATAAATTACCAAAGTTAAAATTCCCTTTATCAAGAATAACCAGTGGCACTCACTTCCAAATTCTACCCAATGCAGATAATAAACACTACCAAATAATACAGAATCTAATATATTTCAAGGCAAAATAGTGCAATGTATTGCTATACGTTAAAAAAAAAAAAAAAAAAAAAAAGAAGAAAAAGCATATACATAATGACAGTTTATCAATGGTGTAGTCTTTTGGAATATAAGTTACCTGGAGAAGCCGCCATGGAGAGTTAGGCCAACGAATGGGGTCATCTACCTGAACAGAAGATATTGTTCCCATGAACCAGCTAATCCGAGACGAATCCTCCGTCTCAAACGCCATCTTAAACCTCATCCCAGAGCACCACTGTATTCTCATTGCAGCGGTAACCAACGAGGCCTTCACACAAAACTCCGGATTGCTTGCACGAGGGTAGTAAACAACCTCGAAGGGCTGCCTGCTGGCCGCAAGCCTTGCAGCTTCAATAACTGATTCAGCACTCACTTTTCCTGTTCCTTTCAAGCCACCAGTAATGTTACCATTGCCATTTCGCCGGAACTGATTCTCATCTTCCCTCGAGAATCCAGAAAACCCTCCGTACGAAGTCGCAGAATTCCCTGCTGCCGTGTTCCATCCAGTGGGTGACTCAGATCCACCACCGACTCCCCTCTTTGCGCGTCTAATGCCAACACAAAGATCCCCATTTTCTGCCCTCAAGAACACTATCGAGTCCCCAGCAACAAGTTTCTTCTGGTTCACAAAGTTACTCCAACCCGTTGTCAAAAGATGACGACGCGGTGTCCCTCTATAAATATGCCTAAACTTCCATACCATTCCATGAACATCCTTAGCAAGAATGGTCTGAACCGGCGGTTCAGCCGAGTAATCCAACCGTGGGAATATAGTCTCGGCGCAATACCGAGGCACAGAAAAACCTCCACCATTATTCGCATCTGATTGTGTCAGTGTCTTCGCAAACGAAGCGGGTTTTTCTTTCTCCCTGCCCTCATTCTTACCAAACCCTAGAAACCCATCATCACCATCTAAATCACAATCATTGTTATTCAGTGGTACTAAACTAATCTTTGCATAAACCTCATCAGTCTCAGAATCTGCCATACACTTGGTGGCGGAAACTCTACAGAGTATTAGCGACGGGATATTTTTAAAATTTCCAAAATCGATATTCCCGTGGGCGTGCTCCGCGTGGCCCTGCGGGAAATAAACGATTTTGGAATTCACAGGCGGCATTTGAACCATCCCGCCGGCACAGGCATGCCATAACTGAGAGTCCAAGCACTTATCCACCTCATTCATTACCGTAATCATTGCAGTCTAAGCCTTCAACACATACAAATAATTCTGTATCAAAAATAGAAATTCAAGAATTTAAGGTTTGAATCTGTTAGAGTTGAAAGACCAAAATAAAGTAGATAGCTAGAAACCCGTTTGGCTGCTGAGAAATGGGAACTATAACAACGTTGAGGTTCTAAACATGATTTTGGGGACAAACTAAGGAGGGGTTTTGTTATCCTGGGTGAAATCTGATGATGAAACATAGAGATCCAATTATTCTAGTCTCTTTCCTTCACTTTATAAGCAACCAGACGGGTAAATGCTGTACCAACAATGAGAAATAGAGAATTTAGGGGCTTGAATTCATCTAGAGTTGCAACAGAAGATAAAGTAGATGCTACAAACCCGTTAGGTTGCTGAGAAATTGTAGGGATAAAATTAAATTGAAGGTTTTAACCCGATTTTAATAAACTGAATTGATGTGGGCTTCCATTATCTTATTTGGAAACTAGAGATCGAGCATAAAGATTCAGTTTTTACTCTGTTCCCATCATTATCAAAGCAACCAAACAGAGGTCAGATACACAGAAAGAGCGAGAGATTGTAAAACACACCTTCAAGTTAGCCTTCCCAGTGAACTTCTAATTCTGTGAAATTCAGATCAAGAAAAATGGAACCCAGAAATGTTTTTCACTGTTTTCACTTTGAGGAGAGAGAAGGAAGGAGAGTGTGAGAAGTAAATGGAAGTGGAGGGAGAGGGGATTTTAAGCAGGGACAGAGGAGAGAGAGACAGCACACAGAGTAGTGTGTGTACAGAGTGGAGACAGAAGCAGTCACCACCTGAAGTTTCCTTGCCGACCAGACGGTGGCAGAGAAGAGAGAGAGAGAGAAGTTTGTTGACAACCAAAAAAGTCCAAAAAGAGGTTAGAGAGAAGTTTGGAAGTGAGAGAGATATTTATTCATTTCTTTCCACTTCCCATGGCTTCCTTTTGCAAAATTCTAATTTCAGGAGGCACCACTTTCCATATTTTCATACTTCTCATTTGCTTTGGTTGTCAAAACAGCAGATGTGTTATAGCAAAAAAAAAAAACTTTGACAACGCGACGACTAAATACGTGGCCCTTCATCTAACAACAACGAATGGCATACGATTTTTCCTTATCCTCACGTGGCGGTTAATCCTAAGTACCCTCTTACAGAGAGAAGTCATACGAGAAGTGCTTATCGTCATGGTCGAGCACAGTTACTTGCACTAAATTCACCATCAGTTTCACGATCTTCATAACTTTTCATCAATCTTGAGTAAGGTGCTAGTCTGACTCATAACAAATTATAGGAAAATTAATTATTAAATCTGTCATCGGACAGCAGTCAGTAACTTGGATATGTAAATAATAAAACTGATGCACTTAACACAACTAACTTTTATTAGATCTAAATCACACCAACCTATGTCTATGTAGGTATGAAAAAGAGTTATAATACATTGTGTAAATATTGTTTAAATTCAATACTGATTAAAATAGAAACACGAGAACTTATTAATTAAGATTATTATAAAAGTATATGCTAGAAGAGTAATTGAGTTGCCATCTCGAGATGGCCAAAATGTCGCGAAGAGTCATGCACGTAACCCGATTTTCAGGGTGCTTGGAAGTCTGAAATCAAAGCAATCGTCAAATACAATTATACATAATAAATTAACCATAGTTAGTTTAGTAGCAAAGTGAATCTTGTGCTTAGACCCGACTCTTCCGCTAAATGGAGTTGACTAAAGGATGGGATTAGAATTAACCATAGTCAAACCCAGCCTTGTCAAATTGTCCTTGGTTGTTGGGGTTGTGTTCCCGATTTTTTGATCTGGAGGAAGATTTGGTCAAATTGTAAAACTTGAAAGGGGGTAAATTTTCGGTGGTACGTACTTTCTAAAGCGGTACCACTCTCTCGTTATCCTAAAAAGTTAAGTCAATTGAGATCGTGATCTATCTATAAAGTTAATACTCTTATGTTTCAAACATAACTGTAATTTTTAGTATAGCGATAATTAATAGTTGTTAAATATTTTTGGTGACTTTTATTTACTGGAGTTAGAAAAGAAGTGTCGTTAAGAATTGTCGCTAAAAGTATTAAGAATAATGTCATTAAATACATTTAGAGGCTATTAATTGTCGCTACACATAAGATTTTTAGTTATCTTCCTACGACCAGAGTACCAGCCAAAATTTTACACATATGACTCCGATCTGCTCTCCAAATTCTTCTATAGCATGACGTGCCATTAGTTCCCATGCCAAATGATGGGGAAGATTACGCAAGCCAACATACATCACCGTAAGGCTTAAACACAGAGTTTCTTGAGTATAGTTGGACGCGATTAGACCGCCGAAATTACTTGTGCACGCGCCTAACTATTAGGTACACTCCGCAAACCTGATTGAACATTATGAAATGTACCATTCAACAGTTAATTAGTAAGAGGTTGAACATATGAATTTTATGTTAGCTCCCCGAAGGTAATTTATGCAGTGAACTGTCAACCGTACATAAAGGATTCAACGTCTGTTTTTTTTATCGAAGTTTTTCATTTTGAGCAGATGATAAGAACAGATATCGAATGTATTTGAAGGTTGTTTTACTTTTTGTTATCACATGCATCCAGATAATTAATGTGGTTCTAATATATAAATTCCAGACATTTTCTAGAGTTACCATTTTTCACAAAAGATGGGATACCAGAAAGCATCCAGAGAAGAGAGGCATATGTAAATCTTGTCTCCCTGCTGGATCATCAAAGAGAAGCAGTACAAGAGCTCAAAGCCAAAAGCACTCAGATATAGTTAACTCGTAATTAGTCACCCTGCCAACATATTTAAACATTTGATTAAGCTTAAGTGAGATTAGAACAAGATAAATATAGCCGAACCAGCTGATAATGACATTGGAGCGAAGAAGAAATTAAATTAGTAGACAATAGTATGGGAAGTGGAGAAAAGCCAAAAGTACTCGGCAGCCGATTGCTAGATTGTGACATTCGGTCGGTCGATATTAAAACCAAAATCCTTGAAGGAATGTTAAACTTTAAGGTAGCAACAGAGAGAGTTGAGATGGTCCATCGTATATGCTTTATTTGACAATTAAAAATGGAGTCAGTTGGATCTTGTAAGAATTTGATGTTAAATCTGATTGATGTGGTTGTTTAGATTCTTTTTTGGGTTCCAACATTGGGTAAAAAGTCTAGCGTTACTTACAATGATTGGTTTTAAGTTAAGCCGTACTCTTGAGCAAAGCCCAATGAGGATTTTGTCCGTGTGTTAAGAAAAGTTCGGACACCCTACAACAACAACAAAAGGGCTAATCAACATAATATCTTAGATGATCACAAAGACTGTTTTTGTGATAGGAGATCAATATTCTCCGCACTGCAATTTGTTGTGTCGCTTGCATTCCACGTTCATTATTGGAAAGAGTAGGTAGTGAAAAGAAATTAGACATGGACTCAAAAAGTGTATCTTTTGGCATCCTATTGTGTACAAAGCTTACTCATCATTCTCACGGTTATAGGCCCCAAGCCACATTCTAACGGAGTCTCATCAGATTCATTCCTTGAGGGTCCTACTAAAGTACAAGGCTACGGTGAAAGAGTAAAAATTGTCTCTACAACATTTAGGGGTGGCACTGGGCGGGTTGCCCGTTGCCACCCCTAAATGTTGTAGAGACACTTTTTACTCTTTCACCGTAGCCTTGTACTTTATGGGTCAGCTATGGGTTGGATCAGAAATGGGCTGGGTCAGAAACGGGTCAAGCATGAAAAAATACTAATTAAGACATATTGCACACTAAATCTACTGATCCTTGTTCATAAAAGGAAAGACATCACTTTTACATAATTAAAATTGCATTAAAAAAATATATACGACATTGCAAACTAAACCTACTAAACCTTGTTAAAAAAACATCACTTTTACATAACTAAAATTGCATGAAAATAAAAAAAAAATGAAAGATAACCTTCTAATCCTTGTTCATAAAAGGGAAGACATCACTTTTACATGATTAAAATTGCATAAAAATAAGAATAAGACATTGCAAACTAAATCTACTAAACCTTGTTAAGGAAAAACATCATTTTTACATGATTAAATTAGCATGAAAATAAAAAAACATGACAATCTTTCAGAGAGTGATATTTTCACGAGACAAATCAGCACCAAGATTGGCAAGCAGCAGCATATATCATCAAGATGAAGGAATGCTTTTTGTGCATACTAATGACCTGCATTTGAGCTGGAATTAGAAAGATTCTCTGGCCAAAAGACTACAAAACCAGAAGTTATTAGATCTTACAGAAAAAGAAGAAAAGAAAAGATGAGAAGACCTTGTGTTTACACATCAATATTGCAAATAATACAGAATTATATAGTTGATAACACACTGCTCATTGCATTCAAATAGCAACTTCTCAGAGGCAAAAGAAAAACCAGCAATTGTTCACAAGTAAAAAAAGCCGAGCAAAAGGAAATTAAAGTCAAAAGCCTACACAAAGATATAGAAGACAAGAAGATCTCAAAATTTAAACAGTCGTGCACCTACCCCAATTCGGTATTGGCAACTGTTCTATTTCCTGGAGGGAAGAACAAAATACCAAAGCAGTCAGAAAGTTGTTACTCATATGCTCCTCAGGGAAAAAGGAAGAAGAAAAAAACAAAGAAATAGCCAAAGAAAAGCAACAACCGAAAAACTCTACAGGTCACAGTACAAGAGCGACGATGGCGGAAACAAATGGATTGAAGCTAGAGTTACCAAATAATCAAGATGAAACTACAGAACATGATATGAATGGCCTCGGAACCATAACATGTGGAGGGTAACCCAATCCCCAAAAAACCATCTAAGAACATAAAAATTCCAGAACACGGGCAGCATGAAGTTCAGCCTGAATATAAAAAATCCAATCCCCAAAAAACCCTCATCCGTCGTACTCTAGATATAAAAACTCCACACTCCTGACTTCGTTGTTCCGTGAGCTTCTTCGAAGTCCAAAGTATCCTCAGACATAGTCGACATTCTTTCAAAAACAGATTTAAATTACCGCTGACATTCTTGTTAAGATGCAAAACACATCTCGAATGAAAAGGACATGTACATGTCTAAGGGAAGTGTGCTAGAAAAGGACATGTACATGTACTCTAAAAATTAGAAACTTAATGCCAGCACTTTTTACTCTAAAAATCAAGTGATTACAGCACTTAAGGCGGCCCCTGCTTGCAATTGATTACAGTCCCACAAGTTGGTCTCTTTGGTGGTTCGGCATTTTCCACCTGTGTATCACAAAACTCCCATTAGGCACTTTGTAGCATCACCAACAACATGCTATACAAGTCACTTGAGCTAAATGAGTCCAATAAGCCTGGAAAAATAAAAGTTCATGTTGCCAACGGGAAGACAATAGTTGCCAGGAATTCCATATGTCAAAATCATTTTTGGCATTCACAAATTGATCATATACTTGACTGGGTCTTTCTTTCAACGATGTAGCTGCCAAATTCTTAAGCACTTCAAGAGCATTTTTCTTCATCAACTCTACCTGCTCTTGCATCACAAAATAAAAGTTCATGTTTCTCTTGCTTTCATGCTGGCAAGAACCCGTTTATAATTCCTAGGGAAGACTTTAATAAACCTAGGTAACAAATTTTCAAAGTCAGCAAGCACTTCTTTGGCAAGTTGGCTGTTTGTATGCCGCTGATGTTGTTGTATCATCATTTTTAAGCGTCATAATATCATCTTCCTTTTTTACTTTATCAAGGACGTCAACCAGCTCAGAGTTGCACCTTAACTGGAATTTGGAATCTACATCAAGACCATAGGCAACTCCACTACTACTCACTCCTGCAGCAAAGTTTATCCATGTTTTTCCAAGCACGATGACAGTCCCACCAGTAAATGTTGTGATTACAATTGGTGCAAATGCAAATCAATGTTGCATTAGGGTCTCTATAAAAATACATAGTCAGAGTTTAATAACCCAAAGCATTTCTCCAGTATCTCTAATAGCAGCTAAAAAAGCCCAACTGAAAATGTTCATAAGATTGATGCACTGAAATTACCAAAATAAATGAATCAAGAGGACACCACAATTGTATGAATAAAATTAAGATTTACAGTGCATTGAAAAAGTAACCTAGTAAAAATCGATCAACCCTCTAATTTATTTTGCTGCCAAATTTGAAAAGAATGATAAACTTGGAGATTCAATGCTTGCGTAAATGACTAATAGCTGCCCTCCATGTACAAGTTCCCAAATATGATAAACTTGGAGCTTCAATCCTTGCGTGACATGAAGTTCTTCTGAGGTGAACAAATCCTGTAAAAAAAATAATTAGACACTCCTTGTTCCCAAAGTAATTATTAGAATAAAGTGTACATGTGGGTTCATATGGCAAGAGTTAAGCAAACTCACAAAACTGTTGGACGATCCCTGAAATAATGAATGACATTTTCATTAACATATTACTTTTGTAAAACAAATGTTTTTAAATAAATTAAAACTTTTATTACCTGACTCAAGAGTGGCGTGACATTGGTATTACCAAAATAAGGTACAAACTCTTGACGCAAGTTGTTGTTCATTGGCTCGGAATAACTATATAACAGTGGTTGTGACACCGATATTGAAGGCACATCCACGAAAATATCGGTTGTAAACTGCATATCTTGATCTACAAAGTAAGCAAGCTTAGTTAATACATAAAATTGTGTGCCAAAGAAGATAAATAATGCGTATCAATGAAAAAAAAAATAGTTACCATCAATTCCACATGTAGGAAGTTGGCTAGTTGCTCCTTTTGGTGTCCTTCTTTTTCATGCCTTCTCCAGTGCCCCCTTAATCCTATTATAGTGTGTTCCTTTAGCCCTTACGCGAGGGGGATCTATAATCGGCAAGCCATCAACAATAGGAGGAATATTAGCAGGCTCAGGCTCACTACTGCATCATCATTTTCACTCTCTTCTTCAAGTCTTCTAACTTCTTCTTCAATCCTATCTAAATAAGTAAAAGCAATTTTGGCAGCTTCATTGCCACTGGCACTCGAACTCATGACATCAAAAGCTCTCCGCATCAATTTGTTCAGACGTATTGTCTTTGTTTCTTTGGGACTATTGAGTGGAGTAGAGCCATGAACATAGTCCTCCCTTGCAATACCTCGTTTTGCACCTTTTGTCCATCTTTTCAACACATATTGCTCTGGGATTCTTTTGGCTTTAATACAAACATTGAGTATCTTAAAGCATGACGACACAACCACCGTTTTGACTCAAACAATTGACAAGAGCAACTTATCTTGTTACCATCAGAGTTAAAGAAAACCTTATGCTCTATCTTACCACCCTCACATTTCAACATATAATGACTAATTGTCCCCTCTTGGCTTGTATCTACAACATGTTCTGACAAAATTTGAAGAAATTCATGTTGAACCATTCGAAAAATGGTGTGTGTATACACTAATGATGCATGGTTCAAAAGTCCACATCGCTTCACAACTACCTTTGGCTTACCACGAGTAGAATCATAATCATCTTCCACTTCTTTCTCACGCATTTTGACTGCATTTTTCTCATAGTGATCAACAAATTCAATCAAAGTCATTGTCTTGCATTCCATGTCTTGAAACACATTATTTGTGCTCTCACTTCTTTGAGTTGATCTTAAATCAGTAGAAAATGTATCCTTACTAAATACGGCACATCATTTAAGACGGGATTCATAAAACTTAAGGATCCAACTATTGTTTTCAAGTTTATACTCATCAATCATTCCTTTCTAGGTGGATTCAAACTCTTCCACAATTTCACAATAGTATAAAATCTATGAAAGACACTCTTGAAATCGGGCTTTCCATATAGCTTAGGAAGATTTTGAGTAGGATTTTTAGCAATATGCCACTCACACAAGCTATGACGCATATTAGGGAATACATTGCTTATGGCATTTTCCATAGCATGGTCTTGATCGGTGAAAATGGTCTTTGGAGCCTTATTCCCCATGGCCTCCATAAATGCTTGAAATAGCCAAATAAAAGAAGCAGTGGTCTCATCCAACAAAAATTCGCAACCAAAGTTTACATTTTTCTAATGATGATTTACACTGACAAATGGAGCACAAATCATGTTGTACTTATTTGTGTGATATATGGCGTCAAAGATTACTACATCACCAAAAAATTCATAATCTAACTTCGACATCCCATCACACCAAAAAATATCGGTTAGTCGATTTAGAGTATTTAATTGCACTGTGTGAAACAACATAGGATCTTTTGCATGTAAATTGTTAAAATGATTCACAAGACTTTGAACCTCTCCCACACTAAGTATTTCAGATCTTTCTGATTGCAAATAATTCTGAGCATCACGCAATGTACAACCAATATTTCTAATTCCTCCCGTATCATTTGCTATGAACCCAAATGACTTGGCTGCTCCTACACCTACACTTTTGAAACTGTCGAGCACACCTTTCACCCCTTCTATTACTCTTATATGGGATCTAATCAAATGTCTTTGGAGTTCAGGGGCAAATGGGTGGTTGTGGATAGGGTTAAACTCGATGACTTCCCATACACCATTACTAATTTTAAACTTTATATACGAATCACAGCCACACTGTGTTTCTGTCCACTCGACCTTTCTTTCCTCATGAGGAGGAACATAAGGTGCATGCCCCTGATATGAACACAAAAAAGTACATCGCCATAGCTCCTGAGTCTTTCCATGAATATACTTTTGACCTCTTCGAACACCAAATCCTTTAATCATGGCATATGCATTATACGTTTTAAAAGCTTCATCTTCACTATTAAAAATCATCCCCAATTTAAACTCAAAACCATCATCAACCCGATGAACAAATGTGGGAATCTCATCGTCAAGAGCATCAACATCTACAGATTAAACGAAAAAAAATAAGTTCATAAGTTAACTGTAAATTTTTCTATCCACGCATCAATCAATTTTCTAAGGCGGTTTTTGGATAATGTGTCACTTAAAAGTACCAAGATTAAACAAAAAGGTACGGAACTTACACTTGCCAGCAACTTCTTTCCCTTTATTACTGCTCATCGTTGGATGTGTGTAACAGAATTTTCTTCGAATAACAACCTAGAAACAAATCAAGCATAATATAAATTTAAAGGTCAAATTTTTCTCCATGGACTTTTCCAACATATTGTTAGAAGCAGAGATTCAGGGCTTTAAAGCTTTATGATTGATGAGTTCTAGTGTATGTATCTGTTGATCAAACATGTAGATAACAATGAGCAATTAAGTTACACGGTTTTTGGTTAGATGATAGAAAAGTGATTTACTGACCAATGACATAGTCTTAAGAAATAAGAAATCACGTTAAGCTGATTCATGGGGAAAGAACACTCAACCCACCATGCACAAGCATTACACAGAGCATATAATATGTATCTATGAGATTACATATTCTGATTACTCACAGTTGCATTCTGATTACTCACAGTTTGACTCTCCTCATTTCTTATCTTCCACATAGCAGTTAGGGTAGGTTTTGTGTCTAGAGAAATGAATTAAATACAGTGCAATTCAATGTCAGTGAAAGAAGGAGAAGGAGCAGCAGTAGTGTAGATGCAATACCGTTGAGAGATCGACGAAAGAGGCGAAATTTTGGTGGTGCCGCATGGTGGTGCATCGTGGTGGTTGGATGAGCAGCCGTCGAAACGCAGTAATGTGGCTTTGGACGATGCAGGGAGAGAGAAAGCAATGCAAGATCTCTGTTTTCTTTTTTATTTTTCAATTTTTTTTATTTCTTATGGGCGGACAATTTAAAATTTTCAGAAATTTTGAGTTTTAAACTTTTGTAACCATGGTTAAGGGTTAACATCCACGTGGACATTTGGCCCACAAGTTACTACCTTTGCTTAGTTGACACAATACTAGTGGTAGTTTAACACCACGTAAGCAGATGACGTGGCGTTAGACAAACCACTAAACATTTTCTCCATTTGGAGACACTACCATTACTCTTTATCTACCTTATCTAACTTGAGCTTATTATTGTGCAATTGTCTTTTTCCTCAACCATGCCTATTATGCTCCTTTTTGGGTCACAGATGCCCTAATACCTTTCCATCTTTTAGAAAAAAACCCTTTATTCAGCCTTCTATTATCTTTTGCGACCCCTCAAACATGGTTGACCAATTCAACCATAACGGATTCGCAATGGATGACACATTCCTAGATATGTGCATCGCCCTACTCCCTCTTAGTTCTCATGTTGGTCAAAGCAAAATAGTAGCAATGGATAAACTGTTAATTCGTAAATTCCTGGATAACATGATGCTTTCTCAAATTAAAATTCAACAAAGGGTGAGAAATGCCGGTTCCTCTAGGGCTCTATCCATATGGGAATATTTCTCTATGTTTTCTTGTTCCACTTCGACAATGCCGTTAAAACATCTCTAGTTCTGGATAATTGACCATGGAATTTCTTTAGTGCACTCCTCTTACTATAGCCATGGGTTCCCCACATCATATATTTCTCAATCAATTTTGGTACTGTCGATATCTAAATGCAAGTAACCAATGTCCAGATTGATTGCTATCACTTATACTTGGTGGAAATGGTTGGTGTTACAGCTGAAGTGTTTTCGGAGATTGACTCGCCGGAGCAGTTTGTCGTCAAGAACCAAAGTTAGGGTCATGACCTATTTACCGGTACTCTTTGAGATACTTATCTCTCTCTCGAGGACGATATGGGTAGTCACTTCCTGAAATGTACCTTTCAATGATTTTCTACGGCAATTTTCCGCTGTGGTAGGTTTGGACATAACAATTTGTACTATTAATCCTCGTTGATGGAGGTTGTAGAATCCCTACCCTCACTGAACTGCTGACGTTCTTGGCCCAATCTTTATGCAACCTATTTTTTGGTAGGAGTCCCCATGTTTGCACATTCTATGTGTGTGCTCCCCAATTCCAATCAGAGTTGGTCGTCTCGGATATCCATTTCTTTCGACAAACGTGAACTTATGGATTGCTTTTAGTGATGGAATACCTTTTAAGACTGCAAACTCGTCCTTGCATTCGAACCCATCTAGCATGATTTCTCAAGCCCCAGTTGCTAATGAGGAAGTGGAAGAAGAGTAGATAGTGTAACTTGGTCAATGGTAGTTGCTATTAGGGCTGTATACGAACCGAGTTTGAGTCGAACATGGGTGTGTTCGAACTCAGTTCGTTTAAGTTTTGGCATGTTCGAACTAGGCTCGAGTTCGTTAAGAGCCAAAACATCAATGTTCGAACTCGTCTCGAGTTCATGACGGTGAAACTCGTGCTCGGATCGTTTAACTCGTTTAACAATATGAGCCGAGCTCGAGTTCAGAAACTCGACTCGGATTCGTGTTCAACTTTAATCAAATTCCTAAATTTACTCAAATTCTTAAATTTACTCAAATTCCTCAAATCGTTCAAGCAATCAAGCTATAAGGGAATATTTGTGAGTAGGAAGAATGGAGAAGAGTGTCGTAGTTAGGGTTTTTTTTGAATATATATGAAACGTCCGCTACACTGTGTAGCAGACATTTTTAGGACGTCCGCTATACTATATCGCGGACAATTTCGTCCGCCACAATGTGTAGCGGACACTGTTGACGTGACAGATAAGGACAAGATAACCGTCGTGGTCGTAAAGGCTGACGGGATAGGTCCTGACATGTGAGATCCTGACATGTGTCAGCCTAGAGGTCGTCCGCTACATAGTGTAGCGGGGGGACTTGAAAGTAGTCTGCTGCATAATGTAGCTGACAGGGGAGGAGGGGCAAAAAGGTAAAAAAAGGCCGTCCGCGACACTATGTCGCGGAAGACTGACAGTTTTCGAAAAATCCCAGATTTGGGTCGTCCATCTTTCAGGATGGACGGCCAGATCGCGCTTGCAAAATACCCCATTTTGCTAGCGCTCTCAACGGATCAGCTCCTATATATATATATATATATATATATATATATATATATATATATATATATATGGGAGCTGATCCGTTGATAGCGCTAGCAAAATATGAGATTTTGTTAGCCGTCCATCCTGAAAGGATGGACGGCCCATATCTTTTTTTTCAAAAGCTGTCAGCCGTCCGCGACACAGTGTCGCGGACGGGATTTTTTACCAGATTTCCCCTCCCCTTTGTCCACTACACTGTGTAGCAGACGACTTTTTTGTCCTGACAGCCGTCAGTCAAAAAGTTGTCCGCGACACTGTCTTGCAGACGACTTTTTTCCTGACGCCTGACACACGTCAGTTTATTTCTGTACGTTTATATGGGTACATGTCAGAGCTGTCCCCAACACTGTCCGCCGTATAGTATCGCGGACAACTTGCACCTATACCCAAAAGTGACATAATTCTCAGCTCTTTTTTCTCCATTTTCATCTCCTTGAGATTCACTTGCTTCCATTTTTAGCTCCCTTCAAGCTTCGAGTAACATTTGCTTCAAGCTTCTCTCAAGCAAGGTAAGTTTGTGGACGGTGAACACTTGATAAAGTATTTTGGATGAATATATAGTTTTGTTTGGGATTTATCACTATATTCATCAAAGTAGTTTTAATCTGTGATGTTCAAGAAATTAATTTGTTAACTTCAAACAAATTTATTATAGTTAAATTCGAATTTCTTGAAATTCGTTAACTTCAACAAATTTATTATAGTTAAATTCGAATTTTTGGAGATTATGTGTGTTGTGTTTGGGCATGATGAATTTGTCTATTTATCTTAGTAATTTTACTTTGATATGTTTAATAAATTAATAATTGTTAAATTGGAGACACTTTTGAGATTATGTTTGGTATATTTGTCATCCTAACTTGGTCTATTCATGAAGGTTGTTCAAGAAACGCCATATGATAGTTAAGCGTAATCTAATTCTACATAGGTCTTGTTTCACAATGTCTGATTTCGTGGCGAGCTCCAACACCCCCGTAGATGCTAGTGATCCGTATCTAGGACGAACATTTTAAACATTGGAAGAAGCCGAAGAATGTTTTTGAGCGTATTCATTGAGGGTTGGTTTTGACATTAGAATAAAGACTATAAGAACGAGCAACATAACAAAAAAAATATGCTCTCGCTTATACGAGTGCCATAGGGGCAGAAACCCACTGCAAAATGAGACATGCGTAGGCAATGATAACAGTGATGTCGAAATAGGATATTCGCGTAGAAGACGGGATTGCTTTGCGCGCACGAATTGCCAGGTGAAGATGTTCGTAAGCTATAAACTCAAACTGGATCATTGTCTTATTACTAGTCTGAAACTGGCACACAATCACCCGTTAGTAACCCCTTCTAAGGTGAGTTAGATGCATCAACCAAGAAGATGGGTAAGGTCGCAAGGAGCCTGATTCAGACAATGAGCAATGCGCGGCTAGGACCTACCGACATGATTAATGTTCTTGCTGAACAGGCTGGAGGAATTCAAAATCTAAACTTTAACATGACATACGTTCGTAACGCGGTCCGAACCCAAAGACGAGCCGCGTATAACCTCAATGATGCTCAATCCACAATGAGCCTATTGAAGCGGATGCAGATGGAGGACCCACAGTTTACCTTCGATTATAAACTTGACGACGGTCATCGAGTTAGCACAATTTTTTGGGTCGACAGTCGTTCGAGGCTAGCTTATAAGCATGTTGGGGATGTCGTGACTTTCGACACCACATACCGTACCAATAAGTACTCGATGCCATTCGCTCCTTTCACGGGCGTCAATCATCATTATCACTCCATCATGTTCGGGTTCGCCTTGTTAAGGGACGAGAGCGAGAGTTCTTTTGTATGGTTGTTTAGGGCGTGGCTGGAGGCCATGAACAACAAAGCACCTAAAGTTATCATCACCAATCAAGATTTGGCAATAAAGAAGGCTATTGCTACCGTCTTCCCAGACACTCGACACAACTTGTGCACTTGGCACATAAGCAACAAATACCCTGAACGTCTGCATCACGTGTATGCAAAGTATCCAAACTTTAAACAGGATTTTGACAAGTGCGTTAACAAGTCGTTAACGATTGAGGAATTTGAGAAGAGGTGGGAAAATCTTGTTGAGGATTACTCATTGTAAGACAACGAGTGGCTCCAGCACTTGTACGAGCTCAAAGAACAATGGATTGGCGTTTACATGAGGAGGCATTTTTCTACGGGCATGAAAACGACGGGCATGAGTGAATCTATGAATGTCACGTTCGATAGTTATGTGGGTACAGCTACCAATTTGAAGAGTTTCGTCACATCCACACAAAAAGCGGTTGCGTCGTTATTCGTGAAAGAAAAGGCTGCAGACTGTGTAACCACGTACAAACAAAGGAGAAGGTTGCTTGAGACCTCGCCAAAGCTGAACGGTGCCAAAGTCTATACGAAGGAGATCTTCATGCTATACCAAGTAGAGCTGCGAAAATCGGGATGATACAATATAAACAAGGTGGCAGAAAAGTCTACGCGTGATTACAAGGTTTATTCGCTCCTGAATGACCTCGTCCCTGAGAAGCTGCGTAGAATTTATACGGTGAGCCACGACACATTGACGGACTCGGTGACATGTGTTTGCAAGAAGTTTGAGTTCCATGGCATCCGATGTAGACACATTCTGCGGTTTTTCACCCAGAAGAATATCAGGACAATCCCCGATAAATATGTCCTGCCACAGTGGACGAAAGGTGCAAACAGGTTGCACGGTACCATTGCCTTTTCGGAGCACCCGTATACTGAATTTGAAGAATCAGAGACGTTGTGGTATAATCATCTGGTGACAATGGTCAACCGTTTGTCCGTAAAAGGTGCTGCTACAATGGCCGGATATAAACATCTCCTCGAGGTAGCTCAGCAGCAAGAGCCCATCGTCGACCAGTTGGAAGTAGCTTCAGCAGCAATGTAGTTGACACCGAGCCTACAACGGGATCAGAAGATGATGAGCCGGGGGAGGAAGACGACAATGATATCCGGCCTTTGGATCTAATTATGTATCAAAGGAAAGGCCGCAAGAGATCTACGCGGATGAAAAGCTCTATTGAACAGGAAACTCAACCTAAAAAGCTGAGAAGGTGTGCATTGTGCAACAAAATGACCGACCATGACAAGCGGAACCATTACAAGGCACTGGGGATAAGTCCAGGGGGTTTGCAAGACGAGGAAGAAGATGACGCCGAAGATGAGGGAGAAGAAGCTGCAGTGGACCTTTGATTTTTTGTATAAGCCATCAAGTCTGTTTGACATTTGTAATAATTTTTTGTAATTTTTTCTAATAATCTTTCGACCGAAGACTGGAATTTTATTTCTGATGGACCTATGAGAGCCATCAAATCTAAGTTTAAGTTTTTTTTTTGTTGATTTGCCTTGTCCGCTACATAGTGTAGAGGACATATTGCATTTGGAATCTTGGTGTTCTTTATGTCCGCTACACAATGTAGCGGACGGCTCTGCAGAGTCCTAAAACTCCAACACTTAGAAATTTTTTGTTGTTCTTTTTGTCCACTACACAATGTAACAGACGACTCTGCACAAAAAAACTTTTGGTGTTCTTTGTGTCCGCTACACAATGTAGCGGACGTCTCTGCAGTTCCTGTTAAATATTAATCAGATCGGCCATTCTTCTTTCTCCCGTTTCTCAATTTGTCTCGAACATCTCACCCACCCGTGACCCCCTATACGGCAACCCACATCTTTGGCGACACCTCATCCCTCCCCCCGACGCCGCGCCACCTTTGGCGATAGCCCCGTCCTCCCCTCAACGCCGACACGCCTCCAGCGACATCCCCGCCCTCCCCCCGACACGTCGCCACCTCCGGCGACAGATCCGTCCTGATGGCTTCTGCTTCGTTGAACAATGACGTTTCAGTCGGTAGACACTTCTTCAAGGTCATGGCTCCTGGTTTTCATACAGAACTTGTAGGCCATCCCTCTTTCTCTGTGTTTTCGTGTGTGTTAAAATTTTTATATTTGGTTAAAAACTTACCCGTCTTACTGTATTATGAATATGTTAGGCCATACCGGTAGCTTACCACAATGAGATCAGATGAAGTGAATTTAACCAGCCGCAAGGGGTCATGACTTGTTAAAATCAAGAAGAAGCGCGGCCAAGAGGAAATTTGTTTCGAAGAGGGTTGGAACAAATTCGTGCAGCAGCATGACCTCCATCTAGGGGACTTTGTAATTTTTGAACACATGGGGCATATGCGTTTTCAAGTGCTGGTGTTTGATCAAAGCACTTGTGAAAAAGTTAATTTCCCTCAATGTTGAACAATTTGAACAAGTTAATCGCATCGAATTTTTACAATTTGAACAATTTTGTGTTATTTGAACAAAGACTGATGTTTGATAATTTTATGTTCTTAATTGTGCATTTGAGAATTGTGATTATTGATCGATGATTTTTGGTTGTTAATTGATGATTTTTGATTGTTAATCGTGCATTTGAGATATTGAGATTGTTGATTCCGTCGCTAAAACATTTATTCCGTCGCTAATTTCATAATTCCAAAAAAATTTAAAATACGTAAAAGAGAATTACCGACAGAAATTCCGTCGCTAATTTATAACCATGTCCGCTACACAATGTAGCAGACAGATCTACAGAGTCTAAAAACTCCAACACTTAGAATTTTTTTTGCTTTCTATACGTCCGCTACATTGTGTAGCGGACGGCGCAGCAGAAACTTTGAATTCCAACACTTAGAATTTTTTTTGCTTTCTAGACGTCCGCTACACTGTGTAGGGGACAGTGCAGCAGAAACTTTGAACTCCAACACTTAGAATTTTTTTTGCTTTCTATAAGTCTGCTACACTGTGTAGCGGACGGCGCAACAGAAACTATGAACTCCAACACTTGATTTTTTTTGCTTTCTATACGTCCGCAACACTGTGTAGCGGACGGCGCAGCAGAAACTTTGAACTCCAACACTTAGAAATTTTTTTGCTTTCTATACGTTCGCTACACTGTGTAGCGGACGGCGCAGCAGAAACTATGAACTCCAACACTTGGAAATTTTTTTGCTTTCTATACGTCCGCAATACTGTGTAGCGGACGGCGCAACATAAACTTTGAACTCTAACACTTTTTTTTGCTTTCTATACGTCCACAACACTGTGTAGTGGAAGGCGCAACAGAAATTATGAACTCCAATACTTGGAAATTTTTTTGCTTTCTATACGTCCGCAACATTGTGTAGCGGACGACCGGAATTTTTTTTGCTTTCTATATGTCCGCTACACTGTGTAGCGGACGGCGCATCAGAAACTATGAACTCCAACACTTGGAATTTTTTTTGCTTTCTATACGTCCGCAACACTGTGTAGCGGACGGCGCAACATAAACTCTACTCCAACACTTGAATTTTTTTTTGCTTTCTATACGTCCGCTACACTGTGTAGCGGATGGTGCAGCATAAATAATTTATAGGACTTTCCCCCAATTTTGTTTCCCACCATTCAATCATTCAATGAGACCAAAAAAACCCAAATATATACGTCAACTCAAATCAAATCTAATCAAATCAACCCAAATCAAATGTCAACTGATTTTAACACAAATCAGTCAAATCAATCATCTTCAACCCAAGTCAACTGATCTCAACACAAATCAAATCATACCAATGACAGCTTTCATAAAAATAATCAAGATTTATTAAAAAAATTGATTCGAATGTTACAATGTCAATTGGGGTCCTCATGTTGAGCCGGATTCTCTTAGACGGATTTTCAATAAACCTAACCGCTTTAGGCCGGCCTTTCATAATTTGCCAAGCTATCTTATATCTAAAGTCTTGTACGCATTCTTGACTCCAGACGGCCGCCTTGAGGCTTTCAGACCGACAAATGTAATCCATATGCATGCAGACGAAGACGCCACAGTCCGAAGTATTATGTTGCTTGGGCCTCTCCTTCTTCAATCAGAATTGGAGCTTTGGCCGCGCCGGCACTCTTACATCACAGATAAAATGGACCATGGCACAAAATAAATTTTGCGAGAAACAGAAAACGGCATAAGACACGAGTTAACATTTACAATTGGCAAGTTACAATAAGCATTAAACAACAATCGTAAGATTACCATAGCATCTAACTAGGCTTTGTACATCTGCAACACAGACATGTGGATGGTATCGTCGTGGAGACTGTCGATGACTGATACGACCTTCTGTGTTAGTTCGTAGCAAACCAAGTACCAGTGGCTTTCCCCTAAAAATGGGATTAGAAACACATCGGCAACCCTTGAACTTACCAGACTATCCCTAGTAAGATACGCTCGTAGGTTAGCGAACGATCTCCACTGGCTCAACTTTTTATTCCCCCTTAGCTCGACCCACTCATGCCATTCAGATACTATGAGGCTATGAAAAAAAATATCCACCATAAAAACGTGCGGATAGTTGTTCAGCTACTCCCGACCCTTTTGCTTCAGAATCTCCACGTAGGTAGAGATGACACCGTTGTCTAACCAATCCCTCGGAGCTAGGGAGGACATTTCTCCCCACAAGCAACAGTAATCCATGCCCTCCGGGTGATCCACACTATATGACGCTTTGTCTCGGGAGAGGCTTCAATGGATGCCCTTTGTGATATTGCCTTTGGGGGTCTACCGGGGGATATTGCCCTTCTTTGGGGGGGTCAACAGGGGGATATTTCCCTCCTTCGACAACAGATGGTCCCGCCCACGGGACAATGGGCAGTGTCTCGGATAAACTGATTTTTCTGAAACCCCAGTCCCGCGTGACTTGACTCTGAGAGAGGGGTTGAGGTTCCAAATCCATAAGCAAAGAGATCGAGGGTGCACTATACTCTTCCCACAGCGCTTGAGCCTGGCCCATGGTGCTTGGCGGTATAGAGGGACCACTGTATCCCTGGCTCACCCCCGAAGTCTATCCCGAGGGATCACCGTATCCCTCGCTCACGTAAAGGGCCTGCCATCCCGGATAACCCATTCCCGGGCTGACGCTCGAAGGCTGTCCCGATGCTTGGCACAAAAAATTCCCGTAGCCAAACGCCAACTCATTAGCCTGTTGGCGAAGCTCCTCGCCCATTACATCCACCAGATCCTTCCGCTCGCTCAACTTCTGGAAGAAGGCAAGCGAGGCATTAACCTACATCCCCAAAGAGATAATAAATAAGTAACTTCAAACACCAACTTAAAATCATCAAATTCAATGTAAAGCAGTTGTTTGGTAACTTACCAGATCACATGCCATATGCTCATCGATCTGACCCCGAGGTGCGTACCTCTCCCCGCGTTCAAACCTTACCGGGGCTACTCTCCTCCGGGTGATGCGGTAGTACCACTTATTGTACTGTTCGGTGCTGATCACGGGGTCAGGCTCCGACACAATGGTCGCCAGCGTGTCTTGCCAGGAATTCCAAACCTCAATTTCTCGTGCGCACAACTCGTGCGCATTCGCCTTGCGAAACCGTCCGACACCCGGTGGGTTCCTGTTAACCCTCATATCTGGGGCATCGACTGGAAACCCCTGCAGACAGTCAAAATGGCGCATAGCGCGATCTGGCAGCTGCCACTCTGTGACCTCGAAGTGGATCAGGGGTGTGCGTTGCAACCCGGAGAGCGTGAAGACGAACGACTCTCCCACTCGTCGCGCCAAACATTTATACGGTGCCCAACGCATCTGGCCCGGAGATAGCTAGTCGAGCTCCCCCCGATAGTATGTAATGTTGTGATGGGGATCGTCTCTCCTCGGGTAATGGTTGTTCTTCCTGCTGTACTCCCAGGTGCACAACCGAGGCCACACATTACCGGTTCCGTCCCTACGCCTGGGTGCGCCGGTAGCAAGGTGTTCATAAGACCACACCTGAGAGCGAATACAAATTATATAAAGTATCGTCAACATTTATTGTCGATTCAACAAAAAAAAAATCGAACTTGTAATCAAGATTTATATGATATACCTACAATAACGAGAGACATGCACATATAGCTTTGGAGTCGGGGCTTGTTGCCTTGTGCAATGCTCGGTACAGGTACGCAAGAGTTGCTGCACCCCAGGCATAATCCCCAACCTCCCGCAGGTTACCCAACAACGGTAAAAATTTCATGCTGACCGTGTTCTTCGTCGTCGTTGGGAATAAAATTGTCCCCATCACCCACAAGAGGAAGGCTTGTGTGTACAGCACAAGTATCTCGTCTGTGTAGTTTTTCGGCAAAACCTTGTAGGTATCTACCAACCACTTCAACTTTATACCACCAGTACTAAATTGTTCCTCAGGTATCGAAGTGAAAAAGTCCCCAGCGGTTCTCTTATTCGTTGCTTCCGACGGAGGAGCAATTACCGGCCGCCCCGTCACTGGTAACCCTAAGATGAACGCTACATCTTCTAGGGTAATTGCCATCCCTCCGAGAGGGAAGTGAAACATATTCGTTTCACTTCTCCACCTTTCAACAAGGGCACCTATTAAGTGCCGGTCAAGATGTTGAAAGATCTGCCCATGCGTGAAAATTCCAAACTCAATCCCACGCAGGAATATTTTCTAGTATTTGTTCAATTTCCAGGCTTTGAAATTATGGGAAACTTCTACCATGTTGAGAAGTGCTCTTTCCTACGCTTTAATAAATATAATTTAAGCAAAACAAACGGTATACAACATTCGTAAGAATAAGAAAGTTGATAAAAATAAGTATCTTACTCCACCATTCTATATGAGCGTACTGATATGGTTTCTCTGGTCGTATAATACGGAGGGATCTTCTGGTCAACGGCTAAAATCCATTTTTTGCAACTGAAATTATGAAAAAACGGCAAGGTTGGAAGCTTTTATCAAACGCTCTCAAACATACAACGCTAGCACATGCATAATACATACAACGCTAGCACGTGTATAATATATACAACGCTAGCACGTGTATAATATATACAACGCTAGCATGTGCTCACATAAGTTCACATGCTGTATATATATATACATACATACATACACAGAATCGGATTTTACGAACGCTAACACATGAGCAAATAAGCCGCAATACTCATAACAACTAGCACATGCTCAATACATGACAAACGTTAGCACATGCTCAATACATATTCAAAACCATGCTTTGATCCATACCTCATATTCCAAAATCTGCGAGAATTTTGGATCGAGGGATTTTGGGTAGCTGTTCAAATGGGTCATCACATTTCGAGTCAATTTAGGGGTAAATTATTTATTTCAATTTTGTTGTTGTAGATACTGTTAGTTGAAACACAACACCCATCACAGACGTCCATTTGCAAAAAAATAAAAATAAAAATGGAGTCGATGGTGAGGTTTTAGAAGTCACCCAAACCACGAGATTTTTGTATGTAGTTTATCCATAATGCAAACTCTCTTCAGCATCATTGCAAAATTGTCATAGTTTTTATCCTTAAACACTGCTTATCTTATATAAACAGCATTTTCATAGGATCCAGACACTATTTTATCTTACTTAAACAACCTATCTTGTAAGGATTAACTTTTCAAATGTGATGTACATAATGCTTTATCATGTTGATCATGACCATAGTAAGAAGACACTTATCTATTTTTAGTGATTGTAATTAAGGAGTAGATTAAGTCAAAAGTAAATTTACAACTTGTTTGGGATTGATACTAAAAAAACAGATTTCAACTTAAATCTTAATCAGTTTTTAAAATAGAATTTAATATACTTTAAGCAGAATCAATTTGATGTTTGGCAAAAGAGGTTGTAAACTAGTTTAGAGTGTGTTTGGATGAGGTAACTGAACTGAGAATTTCACTTTTATAGAAGATTTGGAAATACATTGTATAAAATTTCTTATTGGATATTCATAAGACGGATTTACCAAATTTTAAAAGGGATTTGAAAAGGAAATTTGGTGTGCTAAAATTTTCTCTAGAAATTACTAGTACAAACTAGTTATTTGTTAAATCCCTTCCGCAAAAAGAGTCTCCATAATTTTAGGTAACTGTCTCTATAAAAAAGGAGGCCCTCTCTCACTAGTTTGCACCTATACAGCATCAAATTATCTAAGATCAAATTTTCAAATGTAAATCCACATATAAAATACTCGCTTCTACAAAATCTCCCATACACTAGATTTGCAAAGCAGCCATGGCCGCCCCACCGTGCGCAGGTGCGCGTGGGGCGGCGGCCAGAATTCGGCCTTGCCTTTGATTGCTTTCCGTCTAGATGTGTTTTGGTTTCTTTGAGGTTAGGGTACGTTCGTGGCCGGCGATGGATGGAGGGTGGCCGACGGGGACAGCAGCGGTGCGGTGAGGCGCCATCTCCCTCAGTCTGCGCCGATCTCTCTCGATCCACGTAGATCTGGATTTTTCCTCGATCTACTAGATCGTTTAGACAGAATCGATGTGGCCGGGATTTCACCGGCGGTTGCCGGAATCCTGCCGGCAGAGCGTGGGATCTACAGCCTCTGGGGGATCGTGCTCAATAATATGCTTGATTGACGAGGTTGTCGTTGCTATGGTGTTTGTCTTAAATTCCGACAGTGGCCGGATCTCCATCGGCGGCGGCCGGAAACCCACCGACGGCGGCCGGAAACAACCGGCGGGGACAGAAATTTCCGGCAGCAGTGGGGGCTCTAAAGCAGGAGGGGGGGGGGGTTTGCATTTTGGGTTTACTGGATTCTGAGATTGGGTTGTCCTCGGGTGGGGGGTGGGGGGGATAAGGCCTCGGGGGGGCATAGGGGTTTGGGCGTGTGTGTGTGGGGGGGGGGGGGGGGGGGGGGGGGCCTTGGAGGAGGAGGGATGGGGTATAGGGTAACCTGCTCTTAGGGGGGGGATGGTTTACAGTCTTGCTTAGCCGGCTGTGTTTGTTTGGTTCGTAGCCCGATAGCCGGTTGTGATAGTTTTGGTTTGTTCCCTGGGTTTTTCGGTTGCCGTGTTTTGGGGGTGGCAAGGTCGGTAAAATATGGTGACCCATGCAAGTTTTACATCCTCTTCATTTTGCGCTGTGATCCCTTTGGTTATCGAGTTCACCTTCGATTTTCGTAGGGCTACGTAATCGTACTTCCTCATTGTAATCTTTGTACTTTTAATTTTTGTTTGCTTCGATTTTATTTGTTGTTGTTTTTAATCTGTAGGCCTACACATATTACTTTAAGTTAGGCTGAAGTGTAGGATATGCTCTGCTTCAGTTTAATTGTAATTAGTTTACGGTCTATAGGTTCGTGGTTTCATTTCTTGTATACTCTGAGTCACGAAAATGTCGTGACCTTTTCAGCCGTTTGGCAAAACCTTGTAATCGTTTCAAAGCGCTTTAATTTCAATGCTATTCTCATCTTTATCAACAAAAAAAAAAAGGAATTTTAAAATGAATGAATTTTTAAATACAAGGTACTTTGAAATTCTTGATCCAAAGACACTCTATGAGTGTATTTAGATAAGGTAATTGAACTTGAGATTTCACTTTTATGGAGAATTTGAAAATACATTGCACAAAATCCTTTGTTTGGATTGTGATAAGATGGATTCACCAAATTCTATGAAGGATTTAAAAAGAAAATTTGGTGTGCTAAAATCTTCTCTAAAAATAAGTAGTCGAAGCTAGTTTTTTTTGTGGTCAAATCTCTTCTAAAAATGTAGCTGCATTTTAGGAGAAAGTGACTCATTTTTGTCTCCATAATGTTAGCTTAACTTCTTTCATAAAAAAATAAGACTCTGTCTAATTAGTTTGTACCCACACAACATCAAATTATCTGGGTTCCAAATTCAAATGTAAATTCATATATAAAATACTCGCTTCCACAAAATAGCCCACACACCAAATTTGCAACTCCATAAATTTGTAAATCAACGAAGTTTAAAATGAATGGATTTTGGAATGCAAGCTACTTTGAATTTTTTTCATCCAAACACACTCTTAAAGTTAGAAAAAGTTTTTTTTAATATAAGTAATTATAAAGCATCTAAAGAGGTCAAATCTTCATTGTAGAGTTCTAAACTTCACCAAAATCATTTTCAATTGTTGCTCCTTTGCTTTTTAAATTCTAATTTGTCCTGAGATTCTAAATTAGAACTAGAGTGAAAACACTCGCGAACAAATTTCGAAAGATTGCTTTTCATCAAAAATATTTGCAAAGAATGTATGTTTTCTAGATTCCATCATAGTGCTACTTGAAATTTCAGAAAAGTCCGGATTTATAAGCAAGAATCTACGACTTACACTCTCAAAAGCATATCCAGTAAAAGCACAATCAAAAGTTTTAGGACCTATCTTTCACTTTGTAGTAGTTTGAACAAACTTTGTTAAACACCCCCACACTTTGAAAAAGTGAGATACCACTCTGGAAGAGCTAGAATTCTAACCTCTCAAAACATATTTTCTTCCTTTTAAAAGTCCATAAGGTGTTTTGTCGAAGTCCTTATAAAGAACTCATCACAAAATGTGACAAGCAAAATATAAAGCCTCACTTGATAAATTATTGGGTTAATTACAAACTGTCCCCTGAGGTTTACACGTTTTTGCACTTTGCCCCCCGTGTTTACAACTTTTGCAATAATGTCCCTCGAGGTTGACAAAACCGTTGCAAATAGGTCCAAAATTGGACGTCCGTCCAATTTTGGACGTTAAATGATCATGTGCGGGGCACATGCCATTTTGGCATGGGCAAATTCGTAATTTGCCTACCCATCTTCCCCACTCATCTCTTTCTCTGTTCATCTCTCTCTCTTCCCTCTCTCTCTCTCTCTCCTAATTTAATTAATGGTTTTATGGAATTAAAGGGAGGCATGGGAACTCAGCCGTGAGAAGTGGGTCTCTGCAGAGAAATGGGTATAAAGGTATACCAGCACTCACATTCACACCCACCGGACACACAAAGTCCATATCCTGAATCCTCATCCAGCACCAACAAAGGAGGCAACCGATTCCGACCAAAATAAAGTAACTGTTATCAAAACTGATCTGCACTCTCTCTGCATGTGAGATTTTGTTCTGGTGGAAATCCAACAAAGTACGACCCATTAGCAAAAGCAGCCCCATTCTGGGGCACAATACCTCATTCATCATCGGCGGGTGGTAGCTGATTGAGATCAAACGCTGAACTACTACTACAAGGCTGGATGCTGGCTTTTGCATCACCAGGGGATATGACTTTGCTGGTAGCAGGTTTCTTCGCTAAGCCCTTGTAGTGAAACCTCTGGTGACCTCCAAGAGCCTTACCAGTTGGGAAAGCCTTGTCACATATCTTGCATTTGTACGAGTTTTGCTCCACAAGCTTCGAACTCAAAGCCTTGTCACATATCACAGACATCTGGTATCAGTTTGAGCCATGCGATACAGCCAAACTCGATGCCCATAGCACATCCCTCGCACACAAGCCTAAATTATGACCGCGTGGAACCCATGGAGTCAATTGGGGTTCCTAGTGCAGGTAATTCTGATGTCCATTGCCAGGGAATGTTTCGCATGCCGCCTCACTCATCTCGTCATAATGCAACCCCACAAACACTACCTTTCTACTGGGAATAGCTAAAGAAATGTTTCAGTTCTCTTCTTTGCAGGATTTTATTCTAGTTTCCCATTGCAGTTAAATTATGCTCCATTGTAGCTTCTCTTTCCCCGTTGAATGTTCTATTTTGTGCTTGCTCCAGAACTATGTTGCCTAATGTGAGTGCTGGTATACCTTTATACCCATTTCTCTGCAGAGACCCACTTCTCACGGTTGAGTTCCCATGCCTCCCTTTAATTCCATAAAACCATTAATTAAATTAAGAGAGGAGAGAGAGAGAGAGGGGGAAGAGATAGAGATGAACAGAGAAAGAGATGAGTGGGGAAGATGGGTAGGCAATTTACAAATTTGCCCATGCCAAAATGGTATGTGCACCGCACATGATCATTTAACGTCCAAAATTGGACGGACGTCCAATTTTAGACCTATTTGCAACGGTTTTGTCAACCTCGAGGGACATTATTGCAAAAGTTGTAAACACGGGGGGCAAAGTGCAAAAACGTGTAAACCTCAGGGGACAGTTTTGTAATTAACCCTAAATTATTAGGCATACTAGAACTAGCTAACATGACATTAATTTTATCTAGCAAAGTTTGGTGCTGCTAGTCTAATAGATTGAGGTGAACAAACCGGAGAGTTTTGATGTATAATACAATACATTTTACAAACAAAACTTCTATTTCAATGGTTGTAAATTCATCATCTCTATTAGGCCTTAAAATTATTATTTCCTTCTCAGTTTGATATTTAACACGTAACTTATAAATTTGGGCTAATCCCAAAACTGTACTCTCAACTTTATCTCCAGTATAGCTTTAATACCCAACGTTGAAGGTGTGCTAAAAAAGTACCTAAATTTTAAAAAATGACCCAAATCAGTACCTCGGCTAACGGATCATGGATGCCGTTAAAAAGTTCAAAGGGTAAGATCTTCGTTATGAAAAAATTATTGTAAAGCTTGTCCACGTGGACACGAGGACCGTCCTGTTTTACGTCCCCATTGCAAATTGATTAATTGAACTTAATGTACTCTCTCTCTCTCTCTCTCCCTTCTTATATATATATATATATATATATATATATATATATATATATATATAGATAGATAGTTACGCCCCTCTCTCACGCACACACACCATTAGACTCTCTCTTTATCCTCCCTTCTCTTCATCCTCTCCTTTTCCATACCCCACCAACCACCACGCCACCACCACCCTCCATCCCCTTCATCCCTTTACATACCTCGGGGCACAGATCTCAGCGATTGAGGGGATGAATGGGGCAGGATCTTGATTGACGCAACATCACCGTTAATGAGGCTCAGTCATGTGGTGGTGGTGGTGGTGGTTTCACCAGTGTTGGAGGTGGCAGTGGCCGTTGTGAAAGAGGTGGTGGTGGGTATATTTGTCGTAGTGGCACAGCCGCGGGTATGGTGGGGGAGGGTACAGAGGCAACCGTGACCATGGTGATGGTGGATATGGCGAAGGTGGCCGTTATTCGAGAGATTAGGTTCAGCCAGAAGCTTTGGGGTTTATTGCTTAGATTGGCTTTGTCGAAAAAATGTTGCATTCACGGTTATCTCTTTAGATCTACTGCCCTCATCATCACCGCTTCTTCCTTAGATTTTCCGCCTCCGTCACCACCTCCTTAGATCTATAACCTCCACAAGGTTCCTCAAATATGTCACTCTCATCACATCTCCTTGGCAAATCTGTCACTCCTTAAATCTGGGGACAGGTTTCTTAGGAGAATCTGTGTTGGTTATATTGAGTTAGTAAAGAAGGGAGAGAGAGATGGAGATGGAGATGGAGAGAGAGAAGCTTCCAGTTAGACTGTATAATGATATTTATTTCATAATGATAGTCCTACCCTTAGAACTTTTTAATGGTACCCTTGATCCGTTAGCCGAGGTACTAATTTGAGTCATTTTCAAAGTTAGGTACTTTTTTGACGCACCTTTAAAGTTGGGTATTAAAACTGTATTTGAGATAAAGTTGAGGGTATAATTTTTGGATTAGCCTTATAAATTTTGTAAAGGTAAAGAAATATCTTTTGCCTACACTTGGTAAAAGCATTAGTTAGATCACAAGTATCATGAACCAAGTCTAATAAATTGTTATCCTTTTCAATAGGCTTAAAAAGCTTTTTACTTTGTTTAGCTTGGACACAAATCTGACACTTTTCATCTGTACTAACATTAGACATGGGAACTAGATCAAAGTTTATCATCCTTTTGATAGCTCTTGTATCTATATGTCAAAGCATTACATACCATTAGAGGTGGCAATACTAACCCAAACCCATTTGCCCGCCCAAATTCGCCCGTTTAAAATTCACCCAAACCCACCCATTAAATAATTGGGTCTAAATGGGTCAGTAATTACTGAACCCAATAACCCACCAGTTTAAATGGGTTTTAATTGGGTGCCCATCAACCCATTAGTGCTTTGAAACTTTCAATTCAAGACCTAAAATTTTTACACAGCCACATCCAGACAGAAGGCCAAGCGGCCGCTGGCGTTGTCACCTCCTGCCATCGCCGCCGTCTCCACCGACCATTACCGCCGCTGCCATCTCAATCGCTGTCGTCTCGCATGATGGTGCTCAGATCTACTCGTCGATTACGTCCCGTCAAAATGGTGCTCAGATCTACCCGTCATTGCCTTCCCGTCACGATCGTGGTCAGATTTTTCCATCCCGTCGTCTGCCGTCGCTGCTGTCCCGACCCATCCCACTCTGTCTGCTCAGATCTCCTCTTCTTCTTAATAGATATACTATTTTCTGGTTGATTTTCTATCCTTTTGATTGTTGGCTGAGTTGTGGGGGGACGACATGGCGATGTTGGCGCCGCGATGGTGCAGCTATGGTGGCGAGATAGTGGAGAATCGATGGTGGCGAGACAATGGTGGTGTAATGGTGGCGAGATGCCAGATCTGACTTGGTGGTGGTTGTTTATTGCGTGATGGTGGTCGCAGTGTGGCCGAGCATGGTGGTGGTGGTGGTTGTTGCAGGTATGGTGACAGTGGGCTCGTGGTGGTTGCGGGTTGCCTTACGGTGGATGTCGTCGTTTGAGTGGTGGTTGTTGTTTGTTGCGTGAGGGTGGTAGCAAAAGTCAAGAATTGGGATATGGGTCATTAGTGGGTTGATGGGTTAAAACCAACCCATTTAAGAGATGACCCATTGAACCCACAACTAAATGGGTCTAAATGGGTCAGCTACTCATTTATACCCAATCCATTTAATCTTCACCCAAACCCAACCCACCCACCCATTTTGCCACCCCTACATAGCATGTGTTAGAACATTAAACATCTACAATAGACAAAGAAAGGGAACTAATTTTTTTTATTTTTTATTATCGAACTAGGTATCCTTTACGAATAAAGCAACCATTCCTAGTAATTACAATCTTATTAGGTTTAGAAATAACCTTAAAGCCATACTAAGCTAACAACGCAGTACTGATCAAAGTTTTCCCAATTTTTAGAACATGCGAAACTCCTTCATTCCTAGTAGCAGAATGAAGGAGCTGGGCCCACAGTTACTACATTGGCTTGTGGTCTAGGGGCTATCGGAGGACCATCCGGATTAAGAACTTGACCCTTTCGGTGGTGACAATTTTTCTAGCCTTATGATTTGTTTTCCCACAAACCCAGCATGAAACAACTTTTCTATGATTAATAGCATTATCATCTGGCTTAGTGTATTGTTATTCTAGCCATTTTTCTTTTTCTTAGTATTTTGATACATCCTAGTGGTGCTGTTCTTAGCCAACCATGACTCTTAAAATGAGTAAATGTAAGTTTATGAAGATTTTCAACAACGTTAGCCTAACCTGAAAATCAAAATATAGAAAATTCTTTTATTTTTCATGATGTTTTTCTTTAGTAATTAGATACACTAAAAATTCATCTAAAGAAAATACGTTTGGCTTTTGTTTCAACATTCTAGCAGATTCGGACCAATTAAGTGAAGTAGGGTTAGGTGAAATGTGCTGAAAGATCTGTTGCCAGGTCCAATCGATGGGATAGGCGTGAATGCCAATCATTCCGATTTTCAAATATAAGGCGAAAGTTTATAAGCAAGATTGATCAAGAAAGCAACAACAAAAGAATCACTCAACTCCATCCATTTTCCTTTTAGACGATGATGAATATTTGATAACATGAGTGAAATCTTGCAAGGATTTTTCATCAATCCTTTGAAAGTCTAAAAATTATTCAGCATAGTATATGTTTAAACTAGTACCTTCTCACCCATATTTGAAGCATCCTACACTTCAATCACATATTTAATAGTGCAAAGTATACTATTAGTAATTGGCGGTAATGCACTTAAAATTCTACCATGACATTACTAATCTTTTTCATCAAAGTCATCATCAAATTTCAAACCACTCATACTTCTTTCCATTAATAGAACAATTTTTAGTGAACTTTTCTTTTTCTTTTTAACCAGAGCACTGGGGATAACACGATAAAGACCCAAAGTTGTAAACCAAAATTCATCTTCTTGTTGCCAACATCTGAAATTCTGCCATTAAGCTTTTTAGGTTTCTAAAAAATTGACTCATCATAAGCCATTTTTCTATATGCAAATTAGTTTGACAAATAATCATAATTATCTCCTTTTGTTTTTATGTAACACTCAATGATGCAACGTACTAAGTAATTAAGTTTAAGCAAAGAAAAAGTTTAAGATAGCCTATAATTCGGTTGAGGCACGTGATGATGCACTTCATTTATAAAAGATACCCCCCAAAATTTGCACTTGATTAATGGCGTTTCACCACAGAGATTCAACGACCAGTAAAGGAGTTTTGATGCAATAAAAAAACCCTCTCGAACCTTAGAAAATCCACACACTCCAAAAAGATAATTGTGCGCGCGCGCGCATACACACACACAGATATATATATATATATATATATATATATATATATATATATATATATATATATATGGGAGCTGATCCGTTGAGAGCGTGGGCAAAATAGGAGAAGTTGCAAACGCGATCTGACCGTCCATCCCGAAAGATGGACGGTCCAGATCGCGTCTTTTTCAAAACCTGTCAGACGTCCGCCATACAGTATGGCGGACGGTTTTTTTTATCAAATTGCCCCTCCGCGCCTGTCCGCTACACAGTAGCGCGGAGGGCATTAATGTCCTGATGGGAGACAGCAAAAAGTCGTCCGCGATACTGTATGGCGGACGGCCCCTAGTCTGACACCTGTCGTCAACAATGTCCGCTATATAGTTTAGCGGACGTATCGCCATCCGCGGTACTGTATTGCGGACGTTCAGTATACTTGCAAACGGCAGTAACTACGGCACCACTCTTCTCCACTCACAAAATATACACTTTCTATGCAATATCCAGTCTTTACCACCGGCGTTGGCAAGCATATCGGCGACATTCCGGTGTTCAATATACCCTAAATCGATCACGTAAGTTCACAAAATCTACGATTTTTTGTCTGTAATATTCGGTTAAGATGAATATTGCGTTTTATATATGTACGTTCTTGTTCTTTGCAAGCGTTTGCAAAATCCGATTCCGTAATAGTATATATATTTATACATATGAGTACATATGCTAACATTGTACGTATCATTCATGTGCTAACTCGTTATATGTATTATGCATGTGCTAGCGTCGTAGTTTCGCTTCTTATTATCAAAATTCAAAACGTAAAATCCAAACTGAGAAGGTTTTTCCATAATTTCAGTTGCAAAAAATGGAATTTAACCCTGGACCTGAAGACCCATCCGTGTTATACGACCAAGCTAACCATATCAGTACGCTCATATGGGATGGTGGAGTAAGATACATTATTTATAAACTTTTCTTATTCTTACGAACGTTGTATATACCGTTGAGAGCGCTTAAATTGTATTTATTAATTCGTAGGAAAGAGAACTTGTCAACACCGTAGAAGTATCTCGCGATATAGTATCGTGGAAACTGAACACCGTCCAGAAGAGGATACTGCGTGGAATTGGGTTTGGGATTTTCACGCATGGGCAGATATTTCAACAGCTTGACCGGGCCTTGATAGGTGCCCTTGTTGAGAGGTGGAGAAGTGAAACGAATACGTTTCACTTCCCGCTCGGAGAGCTGGCAATTACCCTAGAAGATGTAGGGTTCATCTTAGGGTTGCCGGTGACGGGGCTGCCGGTAATTGCTCCTCCGTCAGAAGCAACGAAGACGAGAACCGCTAGGGACTTCCTCCATTCGATACCCCAGGATAAATTTAGCAGTGGTGGTATAAAGTTGAAATGGTTGGTAGATACGTACGGGGTATTGCCGGAAAACTATACGGGCCATGAGCTTGTGCTTTACACAAAAGCCTTCCTCTGGTGGGTGATGGGGGCAATTTTATTCCCAACGACGTCGAAGAACACGGCCAGCGTGAAATATTTACCGTTGTTGAGTAACCTGGCTGAGGTTGGAGATTATGCATGGGGTGCAGCGGTTCTTTCGTATCTGTACCGAGCATTGCACAAGGCAACGAGGCCCGACTCCAAAGCCATATGTGCATGTCTCTCGCTATTGCAGGTATATCATATAAATCCTATCTTCGTTATTGTTTTTTTTTGTTTTTGCTTTTGTTGAATCGACGATATAAATATAATTTGTCCATTTTTTCAGGTGTGGTCTTATGAACACCTTGCTCCCGGTTCACCGACGCGTAGGGATGGAACCGATAGAGTGTGGCCTCGGTTGCGTGCTTGGGAGTACAGCCGGAATAATAGCCACTACCGCAGGAGAGTCGATCCCCATCACAACATCACGTTCTATCGAGGGGAGTTCGACCGCCTATCTCCGGGCCAATTGCGTTGGGCACCGTACATAGGTTTGGCGCGACGGGTTGAAGAGTCGTTCGTCTTCACGCTATCCGGGTTGCAGCGCACACCCCTCATCCACTTCGAGGTCGCAGAGTGGCAGCTGCCAGACCGAGCAATGCGCCATTTTGAGTTGGAGCAGGGTTTGCCCGCCGGTGCCCCAGATATGAGGGTTAACAGGGACCCACCGGATGTCGGGCGGTTTGGCAAGGCCAATGCGCAAGAATTGTGCACGGCCGAACTAGAGCTCTGGACTTCTTGGCAGGACACACTGGCGGCCATCGTCTCGGAGCCGGACCCCGTTATCAGCATCGCGGAGTATGATGAGTGGTACTCCCGCATCACGCGGAGGAGAGTAGCCCCAGTCAACTTTGAACGCGGGGCGAGGTATGCGCCTAGGGGTCAGATCGACGAGCAGATGGCATACAATCTCGTAAGTTGCCCAACTTGTCTTCAATATATCAGAACTGATTAAAGTTACTTATTTGTTATCTCTTTGGATGTAGGTTAATGCCTCGCTTGCATTCTTCCAGAAGTTGAGTGAGCGGAAGGATCTGATGAGCGCAATGGGCGAGGATCTTCGCCAACAGGCTGCTGCACTGGCTATAGGCTGCGGGAATTTTGTGCGGCAAGCATCGGGACAGTCTTCGGTCGACAGCCCGGGAATGGGTTATACGGGCGCCAGCCCGTATAACGTTGATCCCTCCGGGCAAGCTTCAGGGGTGAGCCAGGGAGTTGGTGGTCCATCTGTACCGGGGATGGGACATGCTCAAGCGTCGTGGGCCGATTACAGCGGCCCGACCTTCGATTTGTTCCCGGAACCCCAACCCCTCTCTCAGAGTCAAGTCACGCAAGAGTGGCAATACGGTTTTAACGAGGCACTGCCCATTGTCCCGTGGGCGGGACCGATTGGCGGCACCGAAGGGCAATATCAGCGGGAGGAAGAAATGGCCGGCGAGCAATATCAGCCGGCAGGCGCCCCCGAAGGCGATTATCAGCCGGCCGGGGCCCCCGAAGGCGACTATCAGCCGGCCGATCCGTTGGTTGGAGGCCAATTTCTTCCGTTGCTCTTGCCCCCCGGCGGAGGGCAAGAGCAACCGGTCGACCCCCGAGGGCAATATCCGAAAGGGCATCCAGCCAGGCCCCTGAAGCCGCATAAACACCACCTAATCCATCACCGTTATTTTAGTGGGCCCCCCCAGACGAAGAGTCGTATGCCGTGAAAAACCCGCAGGGCTTGGATTACAGTGTCTCGTGGAAAGAACTGTCCACGCTGGCGCCGGGGATGTGGTTAGACAACTTCGTCATCTCGCACTACGTGCAAATTCTGCGGCAAAGGAGTCGGGAGCAGCCTAACTACGGTCCGCGCATTTTTATTCTCGACGCTTACTTTCACAATATGCTAGTACAAGACTTTAACGAGTGGGACAAGGCGAGGAAGCAGGCGAGAAAGGCGAAGGCCGAGATGAAGTGGAGACCGTCCGCTAACCTACTCGCATATCTTGGTCGGCCGAGTCCAGAGCGCGCAAGTGTGGCGGATGTGTTTCTACTCCCTGCTATAATTAATGCCCACTGGTTCTTGATTTGCTATGAACCGGTAACGAATACCGTATCAGTCCTTGACAGTCTCTACGATGATACGGACGCGATTGGTGTGATTGAAATGTACGTAGGCTTAGGGATGTTGAATCCAATGGTAAGAGCCGGTTTACTTCTTATTGTAACTTGCATACTGTAGAACTGATTAATCGTATTATGTTTGCTATGTCTAATGTTTAATGCTTATCCTCTTACTCGCAGAATCTATTTGCTGCCATGGTCAATAGAGAGCGTTCTCGAGAGAGCCGAGGGAGGGCAGCGGGCGATAGGGAGGTTGTTTTCCGATTGAAGAGGACTAGGCCCAAGCAACTTAATACCTCGGACTGCGGCGTCTACCTCTGCATGTACATGGATTACATCTGTCGGTCGGAGAGCCTCAAGAAGACCGTCTGGACCCAAGACTGCATAGACTGCTTTAGGTATAGGATGGCTTGGCAAATTATCAATGGCCGGCCTAGACCTATTAGATATATTGTAAATCCGTGTAATTGACAATGTTTGCGTATAATAACGTCCGCTATATATTTTCATGGCTATTTGTCCTTAAACTTCTTGAATCTTATCGTTTGAATGCGATTGACGATTTCATCTGTGTTGACTGAGATGTGATCGTTGTTGAATGCGATTGATTTGATGCGATTGATTTGATTCAGTGATATGGTTGTGTTGTTCAGCTGAGTGTTTTATTTGTTCTGTGTGATTTGCTTTCAGCAGGGGAGACTAGATATGGCCGAAAAAAAACTAAGTGTTGTGGAAAGTATATTCTGCTTGGCTGTCCGCGATATAGTTTAGCGGACGTAAATAGGGCCCCAAAAAAAACTAAGTGCTGGGGAGGGAGGGTACATTCTGCTTCGCTGTCCGCGATATAGTTTAGCGGACGTAAATAGGGCCCCAAAAAAAACTAAGTGCTGGGGAGGGAGGGTACATTCTGCTTCGCTGTCCGCGATATAGTTTAGCGGACGTAAATAGGGCCCCAAAAAAAACTAAGTGCTGGGGAGGGAGGGTACGTTCTGCTTCGCTGTCCGCGATATAGTTTAGCGGACGTAAATAGGGCCCCAAAAAAAACTAAGTGCTGGGGAGGGAGGGTACATTCTGCTTCGCTGTCCGCGATATAGTTTAGCGGACGTAAATAGGGCCCCAAAAAAAACTAAGTGCTGGGGAGGGAGGGTACATTCTGCTTTGCTGTCCGCGATATAGTTTAGCGGACGTAAATAGGGCCCCAAAAAAAACTAAGTGCTGGGGAGGGAGGGTACGTTCTGCTTCGCTGTCCGCGATATAGTTTAGCGGACGTAAATAGGGCCCCAAACAAAACTAAGTGCTGGGGAGGGAGGGTACGTTCTGCTTCGCTGTCCGCGATATAGTTTAGCGGACGTAAATAGGGCCCCAAAATAAACTAAGTGCTGGGGAGGGAGGGTACGTTCTGCTTCGCTGTCCGCGATATAGTTTAGCGGACGTAAATAGGGCCCCAAAAAAACTAAGTGCTGGGGAGGGAGGGTACGTTCTGCTTCGCTGTCCGCGATATAGTTTAGCGGACGTAAATAGGGCCCCAAACAAAACATATATTCCCAACATTTTACATGCTTCAAAAGACGGGATACACCAATTAGAATGACATGTGGATGAGTGCCGGTTGGAATGAAATCCTAGCATGCAGTAGAAAGAGAGATATATATCACTCTTCATTTGACATATACTCATCAGATAAGTACTGATCACTGGTTAAAATATTGTTTCTCTCGTTTGATGTGAGCTGCCTCCCACTAGCCTCGGCCATTTCTTCCGCAAGTTGAAGCATATAAAATCGTTTTCTACGCAGCAACATCCGGTTATTCTCCATACGAATTTGGCGCATAGCTTTCTTACACTGCGTAACATTACGCCGCGACATAGTAAGTGAACGACGTTGCGGCACAGGTGCACTCAGCGTGGTGAGATCCTGGTGTAGCGCTTCTGATTCCTTAACTCGATATGCCCATTCTCTCCGTAAACCGCAATAATACTCTCTGGGATCCGTGTACTTCACTTCTTTGTAGTCGTCGTTCCTTTCACACAACAACCACACAGTCTCACGTCCCCGCAGACTAGAACTCCCAGGAACTCCTGCCATTTAACTTTGTTTTGGTTCTAAAGCGATGAGCATGGCTAACATATATAAATAAGCCCACATACCCATACACAATATATTTGTGTGATAGCTACACAATAGTCTGTCTATCTCTTGTGACAAGACAAGTCGCTGGACATTGAAGATGACAATAGTTGGAGACAACAGCATGCCCGTGTCATAAAGTTGACAAGTCTTTGGTGACAAGACAATTCTCTTTGGTGACAAGACAAGTCTCTAGTCTATTGCCAACGTTGGGTCACATCTCATAAAGTAGAAACTGTAGCTCTTTCATAAAGTGGTCCCGTTTCAAAGTATATATAAGTACATGCATTGCTCATTGCAATGGGCATAGAGTGATATACTCCCCAATTTCATAACAACTCTGGAAATGTCATATACTCCACGAGATATTTTTGAAGCAATGGGTCGTTACTGGGCGGGCGAAGATGAATTTTACTATTCTTTGCGTCCAAGTTTGCGTTACTCATCAAGCTATGTGAATACATTACGTGCAGAATGGTCTTATCGGATGAATGAACACGAGGTCCTAGTAGCTGATTCACGGAGCATGAATATACCCATACCTCGACAAAAGGCAATCAACATGCCTCGAATTACGCACATGGAGCTTGAAAGGGCACTTCATCGAATACGCGAGGAAAATAATAGAATGCGAGTTCGTCAAAGTAGGCATAACTTACGTCGTATGGCACGTGATGCACATGAAGATGGCAACAACAATGAAGCACAAGTATACTGGAACATGAGCTTCGAAGAAGGAAATGTTTCCGATGCTCCAGTTTCAGATGAAGATGCCTGAAGATCGAGTTCTATAGCGGACATAAGGGCCTCCGCTTAGGCCGGGGTTCGGGAAGGTCGGAACTAAGTGTCTGGTCCGTGCCAACCATTTTCTGGTCCAAGTTGCAGACAACCATTTTTCTCTCCTAGGTCCGCTATATAGTATAGCGGACATCCCCGCTATATAGTATAGCGGACATCCCCGCATAGGCAAAGTCTCGGACATTTGATTGTCCCTACGAGCTGTCCGCTATATAGTATAGCGGACAGCTCCGCAGCGGTGGTTCTACGCCCGCACAATACAGTACGAAGCTTACGTCATAGTGGTGCAGCAGATCGTTGTCTGCAACTTGGATCAGAAAATGGTTGGCACGAACCAGACACTTAGTTCCGACCTTCCCGAACCCCGGCCTAAGCGGAGGCCCTTATGTCCGCTATGTAGTAGAGCTAGAAGTTGTAGCGTTCTGTCTGCAGTTTTAATAAATTGGCTTGTTTTAGTCGCATTGTAGCATAATGCTGTTTTAATAAATTGGCGCCCCGAAGGCTTGTTTTGGCGTCAGAATCAACAACCTCAATATCGATAAACAATAAAGAACGTAGGATTCACAATCAACGATCTCAATATACCGACGGAATCTCAAACGACACAATTAACGTACGATTCACAATCAACGATCTTAATATATCGAGGGAATCTCAAACGACACAATTGGGCACAATTAAGCGAGAAAAAATTTCGAGGTGATTCAACAACATAAATAATTTTATTAATAATAAATTAGGGTTCACATTGGGGGAAATAAATTTTTTCACAAGTGCTCCGATCAAAGATTACAACTTGAAAATCCCACCACCCAAGGTGTTCAAACACTACAAAGTCCCCGAGTTCGAGGCCATGCTGGCGCACGAAGACGTTCCAACCCTCTGCAAATTGCTTTTTTTGGGGTCGGCCGGGCTTCAGCTTGATTTCAACCTGCCATGCCCCCTTGCGGCTATATAATCTTGCACTGTCATGAATTGTTGTAAATTGATTGGTCAAGGCTTCCGGTATGTCCTAACAAACACAACACAAAAAATACGTTAGTTTTTAACCAAAACATCAAACCTTTAACACACGACAATACAGAGAAATAGGGATGGCCTACAAGTTCATTCTCAAACCCCGGCATCATGACTTTGAAAAAGTGTTTGCCTGCCAGGTGCAAGTTGCCAATAAAATCGTTGGTGGTCTCCGATCCAGAAGCCATCGAGGTCGGCGTTGAGGGGAGGACGGATTAACGCCGGAGTTCTGGGCAACCGGAGATGTGGGTGCCGGAGACGGAGTACCGGCAGCAGATGTTCGAGACAGAGAGAGGTGCCCTCAGATAGGACTGATAGCGATATGATTAATATATATAGTAGGATAGAGTTATCCGCCACTTTATATGGCGGACACCAAAAGTTTTTCTTCGATGACGTTGACGTCCGCTATATTGTATAGCGGACGTAAATGAAGACCAAAAGTTTTACTGCTCATGAGGTCCGCTATATGGTATAGCGGACGTGGAAGCCCAAAAGTTTTTCTTCGATGACGTCCGCTATATTGTATCGCGGACGTGAATGAAGACCAAAAGTTTTACTGCTCATGAGGTCCGCTCTATGGTATAGCGGACGTGAAAGCAGACCAAGAGTTTTTCTGCGATGACGTCCGCTATAGTTTATAGCGGACGAGGCTTAAAAAATTTTTTAAAAAAAGAGACTATACATTTAATTCGATGGCCTCTCATTCTCTCCATTTTTTAATATTTCCAGGCATTCGGAGGAAAAATTATCCCTCCGAAAATTATTACAAATGTCATAACATTGTACAAAAAATTAAAGGTCCACTGCAGCTTGTTCGTCCTCGTCTTCGGCGTCACCTTCTTCCCCGTCTTGCAAACCCCCCGAACTTATCCCCAGTGCCTTGTAATGGTTCCGCTTGTCGTGGTCGGTCATTTTGTTGCACAATGCACACCTTCGCAGCTTTTTAGGTTGAGTTGCCGTTTCAATAGAGCTTTTCATCCGCGTAGATCTCTTGCGGCCTTTCGTTTGCGATATAATTGGGTCCAACAAACAAATATCATTGTCGTCTTCCTCCCCCGGCTCGTCATCTTCTGATACCCCCGTCGTAGGCTCGGTGTCAATCGCACTGGTGACAGCGGCTGCTTCCAACTGGTCGATGATGGGCTCTTGCTGCTGAGCTACCTCGAGGAGATGTTTATAACCGACCATTGAAGCAGCAGCCTTTACGGACAAACGGGTGAAACTCGTCACCAGATGATTATACCGCAACGTCTCCGATTCTTCAAAGTCAGTATACGGGTGCTCCGGAAAAGCAATGGTACCGTGCAACCTGTTTGCACCTTTCGTCCACCGTGGCAAGACGTATTTATCGGGGATTGTCCTGATATTCTTCTGGGTGAAAAAGCGCAGAATGTGTCTACACAGGATGCCATGGAACTCAAACTTCTTGCAAACACATGTCACCGAGTCCGTCAATGTGTCGTGGCTCACCGTATACATTCTGCGCAGCTTCTCAGGAACGAGGTCATTCACGAGCGAATAAACCTTGTACTCACGCGTAGACTTCTCCGCCACCTTGTTTATACAGTACCGTCCCGATTTCTGCAGCTCTACTTGGTATAGCAAGAAGATCTCCTTCGTATAGACTTTGGCACCGTTCAGCTCCAGCGGGGTCTCAAGCAACCTTCTCCTCTGTTTGTACGTGGTTGCAAAGTCTGCAGCCCTTTCTTTCACGAACAACGACGCAACCGCTTTCTGTGCGGATGTGACGAAACTCTTCAAATTGGTAGCTGTACCCACGTAACTATCGAACGTGGCATTCATAGATTCACTCCTGCCCGTCGTTCTCATGCCCGCAGAAAAATGCCTCCTCGTGTAAACGCCAATCCATTGCTCTTTGAGCTCGTACAAGTGCTGGAGCCACCCGTTGTCTTGCAATGAGTAATCCTGAACAAGCTTTTCCCACCTCTCCTCAAATTCCTCAATAGTTAACGACTTGCTAACGCACGTGTCAAAATCCTGTTTAAATTCTGGAAACTTTGCGTACACGTGATGCAAACGTTCGGGGTATTTGTTGCTTATGTGCCAAGTGCACAAGTTGTGTCGAGTATCTGGGAAGACGGTGGCAATAGCCTTCTTCATTGCCAAATCTTGATCGGTGATGATAACGTTGGGTGCTTTGAAGTTCATGGCTTCCAGCCACACACTAAACAACCATTCAAAAGAACTCTCGCTCTCGTCCCTTAACAAAGCGAACCCGAACAGGATGGAGTGATAATGATGATTGACCCCCGTGAAAGGGGCAAACGGCATCGAGTACTTGTTGGTACGGTATGTGGTGTCGAAAGTCACGACATCTCCAAAATGCTTATAAGCAAGCCTGGAACGACCGTCGACCCAAAAAATTGTGCTAACTCGATGCTCGTCGTCAAGTTTATAATCGAAGGTAAACTGCGGGTCCTCCATCTGCATCCGCTTCAATAGGCTCATTGTGGCTTGAGCATCATTGAGGTCATACGCGGCTCGTCTATGGGTTCGGACCGCGTTGCGAACGTCTGTCGTGTTAAAGTTTAAATTCTGAATTCCCCCAGCCTGTTCAGCAAGAACATTAATCATGTCGGTAGGTCCTAGACGCGCATCGCTCATTGTGTGAATGAGGCTCCTCGCGACCTTTCCCATCTTCTTGTGTTGATGCATCTGACTCACCTTAGAAGGGGTTACTAACGGGTGATTGTGTGCCAGTTCCAGGCTGCTAATAAGCCAATGATCTTGCTTGGGTTTATAGCTTACGAACATCTTGACCTGGCAATTCGTTCGCGCAAAGAAGTCCCGTCTTCTGCGCGAATAGCCTATTTCGTCATCACTGTCCTCGTTGCCTACGCGTGTCTCATTTTGCACTGGGTTTCTGCCCCTATGGCACTCGTACATACGAGAGCATATCTTTCTCGTTATGTTGCTCGTTCTTGAAGTCTTTATTCTAATGCCAAATCCAACCCTCAATGAATACGCTCGGAAACATTCTCCAGCTTCCTCCAATGTTTGAAAGGTTCGTCCTAAATACGGATCACTAGCATCTACGGGGGTGTTGGAGCTCGACACGAAATCAGACATTGTGAAACAGCTCCCTATATGTAGAAATATAGACTACGCTGAACAATCAAATGACATTTTCAACTGAAAATATTACCTTAAAATTATCGTGACAAATAGACAAATTTAAGATGACAAATATACCATATACATAATCTCAAAAGTTTCCCATTTTGCTAATTATAGATTTATTGAACATAACAAATTACAATTACTAAGAGCGTTAGACAAATTCATCATGCCAAAATACAACAATAGATCTAATAAAAAAATTCGAATTTAAATAGGATAGATGTGCCGAAGTTAGCGCCCCTCAAAAAAATCCAAAATTAACTACAATAAACTTCTTTAAAGTTAACAAATTAATTTCTAGAACATCATCAGAAATTTATATTTTTTTGCCCAAAATAAAAAATATACTTTATCAGTCAATCCACCCAGAAAATATCTGAGATGAGAAACTTACCTTGCTTGAGTGAAGAAGATTGAAGCAAGTTTTACTCGAAGAAGCTTGAGGGGAGCCAGAAATGGAAGCTAGGTGAATCCGAAGGAGTAGAAAATTTTGCGGGAAGAGCTTGAGAATTTTGCGGGATGAGCTGAGAATTCAGGAAAGAGAGCTGAGAATCAGGAACCTCGGGGGTATACGGGAAGCACCTGTCCGCGCGCGTGAGGAAATTATTCCGCTCTACTGTATAGCGGATACCTTTTTTGCTGTCTCGTGTCAGGCAGGGGTCAGTGTCAGGCAGGGGTCAGTGTCAGGCTGACGGGACAGGCCCTGACAGGTGTCAGACTAGGGGCCGTCCGCCATACAGTATCGCGGACGACTTTTTGCTGTCTCCCATCAGGACATTAATGCCCTCCGCGCTACTGTGTAGCGGACAGGCGCGGATGGGCAATTTGGTAAAAAAACCCGTCCGCCATACTGTATGGCGGACGTCTGACAGGTTTTGAAAAAGACGCGATCTGGACCGTCCATCTTTCGGGATGGACGGTCAGATCGCGTTTGCAACTTCTCCTATTTTGCCCACTCCAAAAAGATAATTGTGCGCGCGTGCGCATACACACACACAGATATACAGATATATATATATATATATTTGCAATTGAAAATAAACAAGAGAGATAGAAGTAGACGAATCGGATATGTATCCATATTTATAACTTATACTTTGTTTCTTTCTCATCTTCTACCTGTTACTAAGATAACTGGTTATAAATGGATATTTTGCAAGAAACTTAGAACTGATGGCACAATTGAAAACTTTAAAATTAGACTTGTAACCAAAGGCTTAGTAAAAAGATATAATATATCTCTTTCGTACTTGTTCGTCTTTAACGTGTATATCAGCCATCACAAATTTTATTTGCCATTGCTTCTGTTTATAGGTAAAAATGCACCATATGGATGTAAGAATAACATTTTTTGGATAGTGAACTAAAGAAAGAATTTGGGTTAAATACTCCTAAATACCCCTAATATACATGAAAATCTCACCTGAGGACCCATCTTTTCAATTTTTACATGTCATAGTTTGAATGTTCTAATTTGTCATTAGTAAGTAGTTCTGGTCAAATATTTAACTTTAGAGACAAAACCGTCAGTTTAAGATTGGTTTTTTTCTCTTTTTATTTTTTTTTTATTTTCACTTCTTCTTTGGCCCATATCTCCCCTCTGTCACACCCCAAGCCTTACCCACCACCATCATTTCGAGAAGACACCGCCACCACACCCAACAAACCTAACACTGTCACATGTAACGCTCCTTATCTGGCCACCGCATCACACATACACACATGCGCGCATGCGCACTCGTTTGCCCCCTGCCCATCACCCCTCACCCAGCCCTACACCACTGCATAACCCTCCACCTACCCACCCACCCACAAAGAAAAACACACACAAATAAACACACATACGCATGCACCCACACACACTAAGATTTAAAACATGTGCCCCCCACCCCCCCGCGCGCGCGGCCCCTTTTTACCATCATTCCATCACCGCGTAACCCCCGACCCACCCCACCCCAACATACACGCCCTTACGGATAAAGCGCGCACACACATACACACACTTTGAAACATGCACAAAACACACATTGACAAAAACCCACACAATCACACAGAGAATATGTGTTTTGTCCAAAGGTGTGTGTGTGAAGGTGCGTGGGGGTGGACGGGTAGAGGGTTGTGTGGTAGTGGAAGGGTTGTAAGATGGCGCTCGTTAGGAAGGGAAAAGGGTCACCGTGTTTTGAATCTGTGCATGTGCGTTTGTGTCTATTTTGCTATTTGACACCACCTCGGTGACCACGACTATTAAGTGTGTTTATGGGATAGATTAAAACAAGCTCCAAAATAATGACATAAAAAGTTTGATAAAGTTATTCTTTATGATGGCTTTGTTACAAATAATTCCGATAAATGTGTTTATCGAAAAACCTATGAGCATGGTTGTGCCCCTCTCGATTTATATGTTAATGATATTCTTAGGTACCGATATGCATGTAATTGAAGAAAAAAAGGATTCCTTGTCTAAGAACTTTGATATAAAATATTTAGGTTCTACCAACGAGATTTTAGGTGTTAAAGTGACAAAAACAATGATGGTATTGCTTTGACACAATCACGTAACGTTGAGCATTTGCTGAAGAAGTTTAATGAAATGTGACCTCTTTTTGTTCCCTTTGATCTGAATTTTTGGGTCAAATTAAAATGTGGGTGAAAGTGTCTCTCAATATTTCATGTGAATACATTTACTCGTAACCTGAGTTCTCATCATTGCATGCTATTAAAAGATTATTTAGGTACCCTAAAGGGACAGTAAATTATGGGACTTGCTATTGTGGTTTTTCTGTTATTTTAGAAGGATTTAGTGATGTCAATTGGATCACAGACTCAGACAAGATTAAGTCCAAAATAGCAGTTATGCATTAAATTTAGGAGGTCGTGCTATAGCTTGAAAGTCCTTTAACAAATTACTATATCTCGTTCTATCGCTTTAGACTTAACTAGTACTAAGGCAAAATGGTCGGAAAATTACTAATAACTATGCTTTTGTTGAGTAAACCTATACCTATTATTTTTATGCACTGCGATATCAAGATACATCTTGAAAGCCACTAATAAAATGAAAAATTCTTCTGAAAAAGATGCCTATTAGAATCAAACAAAATTTTATACAAGATTTTTTGTCTTGAGGTGATTGCACTAGATTTGGTGAGTGTGGAAAACCGCCTTAGAAAAAAATTCTTTCGAGGATTTTAATCGGAGTCGTCATCTTATTTAATTAAAGGAAAATAGGAAAAAAAATCTTGAAATGACTCTAAAGTGTCCAGAAGGATGACTAATCTATTGAAATCAAGAGAAGGGTTCGAGAACTAAGTTATGCAACATGAAGATGTTAGGTATCTGCCCCGCCTTTTTGGTCTCTACTTCATTTTCATTGAATTTTGGCCTTAAGAACATGCAGCCCACAAAATATGATAAATCTAACCCTAAGTTAATTTTTATGTTTTTGGCTTGAACTCGACATCGGGGGTCGAAATGCCTACGTATATCAGACTAATCAGAATCAAAACCACCGTAGTTCGACTCTGGTCCTACGGGGAGTAATCTACATTTCAAACCTAGGCTTTAGACAAAGAAATGTAAAAGACTCTGTTTTGTTGTTTTTGAATTGTAATGTGATCACGGAAAAATGAGACAATCTATATGATTTCCTAAGCTTGAAAAACTTATTAAAAAATTACCTATTGAAGTAACTTGCCTTGAAGATTCGGGGATGTTCTCCACACGATCCATGATGCAAAGATAAAAAAGACTTTATAAGAGTGAATTTGAATAGATTGGATTCTCGAAAGAAGAGGAAGAATATCACTTTACAGAAAATGATACGCAAGCTCTAAAGAGAATAAGCTTTCGGACCTTTTGAAATGAAAGCTAGGGGCCCTATTTATAGGGCCCAAGGTCTCTGAATCTGATAAGATTGGATATGTCAATTTGCAAGGCTGGAGATAAGTCAAAATATTTGATAAAATCGCAGATTGAAAAAAGTCAATTAACCAGCCGTTTAGTCGAAAATGGGCCGATTCACTCCTGAATATATATATATATATATATATATATATATATATATATATATATATATGGGGAAAGCGAATATAAGTTGTGTGAGGCTAGCAGCCGAAATGACATAGTTTTGGGAAAAACATATGTAGTCTTTTTTTTTCTTTTTCCTTTTTCCCTATTTCTCTCGGTCCCTGTTTTCCTTTCCTCAGCGTCTCTCTGCCGGCCCCTCGCAACCCGCCACAGCAACCACTGCCCAACCTTCCTCAATCAACTCCTCAATCTTCCTGCACCCACCACCCAACCTTCCTGAGCCAGCTTCTGTCACCAATCACCGTCCCACCTTGCCGTCATCACGCCCACCGACAATCATCCTCCTGCCACGATAGTTACCGCCAACACCACAGACAAAACACAGTCACAAGCCACCGCGCCGGCCACCATCACACCCATCGTCGCCCATCACCGCCCAACCTTCTTGTGCCGGCCACCACCAAACCACCGTCACTAATCACTGCCATAGATTTTGGCGTGACTGAGTTTCATTTCTTCAGCAGAGAGAACCTTGGTCAATGTTCATCTGGGTTCTTAAATCAAATTCCATTGGCAGAAGGAAAGCCATCAAGATTATTTGCCTTTTGCTTTTGCTTTGCCTCTGAACGAGACCCAACCCAGTAATCAATCAGAGTTTTCAATGGGTTTTGTCAAAAACTTCGAACACTAATTCGGGTTGAACTCAGCAACCCAACAATCAATCAGAGAAGAAAAATGGGGAGAAGGGAGAGAGAGAAAATGAGGGAAATAAATTGGTTAAATGGTGGCCGAGGAGGGAAGGTTGGGGCGGTGATGGGTGACGGTGGTCGGCGTAAGAAGGTTGTGGCGGTGATGGTTGACGGTGGGTGTGGGTTGCGAGGGCCCGGCAGAGAGACACGGAGGAAAGGAAAACAGGGACTGAGAGAAATAGGAAAAAAGGAAAAAGAAAAAAAAAAGACTACATATGTTTTTCCCAAAACTACGTCGTTTCGGCTGCTAGCCTCACGTAAGTTGCGTGAGGCTAGCCTTATATTCGCTTTCCCCTATATATATATATATATATGGAGCTGATCCGTTGAGAGAGCGGGCAAAATGGGTGAAGTTGCTAGCGCGATCTGGCCGTCCACGCGCGATCTGTGGACGGTTCAGATCTTTTTTTGCGCTTTTTTTAAGTCCGTCCGCTACATAATATAGCGGACGATTTTTTTGACGAAATTGCCCTTCAATATTCAGATGCAATAGTCAGATGTTATATTTTGCAAAATATTGTCCGCTACATAGTGCAGTGGACAATATTTTAGTCAGTTTAGAAAAAGAAACCCATTCTCTTTCTCTCTCTATCTCTCTGTTCATCTCTCTCTGTGTGAACTGGGTTCCTCCACCTTCGTCTCCCCAACCCCAGATCTATCATCATCGTTAGCACCCTGGCATCACATCTGTAGCCTTGGCGTCGCCACCGCCGTAGCCTCGGCATCACTGCCGCCGCCGTAGCCTCGGCAAGCATAAGCCAGTCCCTCTACTGCATATCTTCTTATCTCATCGGCGAACGGACCCGGTGAAGTGAAGTGGAGCATGCTGGCTTCTACTTCTTGAACCAGTTCCTCTTGCTTTTTTGATTCTATAACTTGCAATTGGTCCAGTAAAGAAGGAAGATAGGAAGGCATCTGTCTATTTGTACACATTAGAGGTTCAAGTCCTGCTACTATTGCAATCGGTGACCTCTTCAGAGAGCTTCTTGCCGCCATAGCCTCGGCGTCACCGCCACCGCCACTATTGCTGCTAGATCTGCATAGGGGCCAACATCTCCGCAGTCGTAGCCTCTGCGTTTCAGATTTTGGGTTTTTGTTGGTTTCAGATATGGGTTTTTGTTCAAATTTTTTTTTCTTTTTTAGTCAACTCATATCGGGTAGTTTCAGATTGTTTTCAGTTTTGTTTAGTCTCGATATGATTTTGAACGAATGTCAGTCGAACAGATTGAATTTGGTTTGCGGGATTGCATGATTATTGGATCATCCGCTACATAACAGATTAAATTTGGTTTGTGGGATTTTGAACGAATGCCAGCCGGTATGATTTTGAGCAGATTGTTTTCAGTTTGGTCTCATATTGTATGTTTTGAGTTTGGTTTTTGATTTGGGTCATCCGCTATCCGCTACATAATGTAGCGGATGAAGATTGGATATCAACATACACAGACCAAAGAGGGGCAATTTCGTCAAAAAATCGTCCGCTATATTATGTAGCGGACGGACTTAAAAAAAGCGCAAAAAAAAGATCTGGACCATCCACAGATCGCGCGTGGACGGTCAGATCGCGCTAGCAATTTCACCCATTTTGCCCGCGCTCTCAACGGATCAGCTCCCATATATATATATATATATATATATATATATATATCGACCGGTGGGAAAAAAAAATTTCCCACCCAATCGCTGCTCAGTCATGCGATTGGCCCAAAAAGCAAAAACCCAATCGCAAGACTTTCTTGCGATTGGAATTATTGAAAAAAATTCCAATCGCAAGAAAGTCTTGCGATTGGAATTATTGAAAAAAATTCCAATCGCAAGACTTTCTTGCGATTGGGTTTGTCCTTTTTTTTCTCCCCCGTCTCCCCCCGGTCAAGCATCACGGCCTCATGGCCCCCACCCCTCCTCCCCCCCCACCCCTCCTCCGGTCAACCTTCCTCCCCCCCCCCTTGGCCCCCACCCCTCCTTTCTTTATTTATTTGTCACTTAATTAGACAGTTTTTCACGAATTTATAAAAACTATCTACAGCTAGATTTTCCCAAAGTACAAAAAAGAGACCCTAGTTATTTTTAAAAGATCTGTATCAGGTAAAAATTTCAGATTTTTCCAAATACTGGAAACGGGTAAACTGATACGCGCAACCTTGTAACTTTGCAGTGTAATTTAAAATATCAAGCTAACGCGATTTCGCGTGAAACTTTTTTGAGAACCCTAGGATGTTGGGAAGTTCCATTTCCCAGGAATTCGGGCCATTCCGAAGCCGTTAGCAATTTTTTTGCCGAACGGGCTTTTAAGCGCTCGATCCGGACACCGGTTCGGGATTTTTGGGCGAAAAATCCGTAAAATACTTTTTAGATCAAGAATGAACTCAGGAAGCTTAAAATAACATTTTAAAGCAATTTTGAGATTTTTCCTTATGCTAGGTTTATTTTTGTAATTTTACGATGTCAAGTTTTTCGAAGGACTTCTCAGTCCATAAATGTAAGCACAGCACCTGAAAGGCTGATTTGAAGCCGATTCGCGGGGATTAAATGTCGCTAAAGGTGAAAACTTAATTAGACAGTTTTTCACGAATTTATAAAAAATAGCTAGAGCTAGATTTTGCCAAAGTGCAAACAAGAGATAATGAACCCCTGAAAGGTTGTTTTTCAAATGACTGCTTAGTCCAGAAATGTAAGTAAAGCACCTGAAAGGTTGTTTCGAAGCTGATTTGGGGTGTTAGGGTGATAATGAACCCCCGGGGGCATTTCGGTAATTTGCCGCTCATCGGAGGCTATTTTGGTAATTTTACATTATACAAATTTTCCAACAATTACACTGCAAATAATTTTTATTCTTCTTTTATTTAATTCTATGACTTGTTGAGAATTATATTTTTGGAAGGGCCTATTCGCGCACACTTTAGCGCCCAATTCATAGCTTCCGAAAAATCTTGTAAATTTTTTGGTTCATTGCACCTCAGGCACGCTAGTTAGCCCATTCGTAAGAATTTCGGCGAAAAACGAGACACGTTATTTTTTGGGTTTTCCTATGAAGGGCCTATTCGGGCACATTTTAGGGCCCAATTCATAGCTTCCGAAAAATCTTGTAATTTTTTTTCACTTTTTTTTCGCTCATTGCACCTCAGGCACGCTAGTTAGCCCATTCGTAAGAATTTCGGCGAAAAACGAGACACGTTATTTTTTGGGTTTTCCTATGAAGGGCCTATTCGGGCACACTTTAGGGCCCAATTCATAACTTCCGAAAAATCTTGTAATTTTTTTTGTCACTTTTTTTTCGCTCATTGCACTTCAGGCACGCTAGTTAGCCCATTCGTAAGAATTTCGGCGAAAAACGAGACACGTTATTTTTTGGGTTTTCCTATTAAGGGCCTATTCGGGCACACTTTAGGGCCCAATTCATAACTTCCGAAAAATCTTGTAATTTTTTTTGTCACTTTTTTTCGCTCATTGCACCTCAGGCACGCTAGTTAGCCCATTCGTAAGAATTTCGGCGAAAATGGAGACAAATAATATATTTGGTTTTCCTATAAAAGGCATATTCGCGCACACTTTATCGCCAAATTCATAGCTTACGAAAATACATGTACATTTTGTTTAAGGGGTTCTTTTCTCATTGCACCTTAGTCACGCTAGTTAGGATAATGGTAATGAAGGCATCTAGCTTCATTCTTTTTCAGCTCCCAGGCTATCCTATACCTAAACGTCAAGGCAGCCTTCCTAGTCCACGACGTATATCTGAGCACCTCCGAGCGAGCAATGTAGTCCATGTACTTGAGGACGTAAATCCCGCAATCGTGACTGTTATATTGCTTTGGTCGGTCCTGTATCATCACGACCGTCCAAGGCTCTACCGTCGAATTCCTGGTGATGGATTCCCCCGAATAATCTCGGCACGCTAGCGAGAAGATAGTAGTCTGCATCCAACAATTAAAAAGGTCATCAAGCCTATGTTACAATAAGAATATACTATGAGCCAAGGTCAACCGATAAAAACTAACCACTGCAGTGATGTACTAGCTATACATCTGTGCCAGCGACCGCCCAGGAGAGTCCTCCCTTAGGTTATCGTATATGTTGACATGTCTGTTCGCTGGATGGAGAACTAATAGGAACCAGTGGTTTTCATGATGGCAAGGTATCATGACAAGGTTCGCATGAGCAGCGTGACATTGATAGTCTGCGTTCAACAGGCCTAATACGTTTCCAGATGGTTTCCACTTACCCTTGCCTGCCCCTCGCCTCCTCCATTCTGTTAACTCCCTCATGCTGGTCACCATTAATGTGACAAAGTAAGTGGGATGCATGTTAAGCTTCAAATCTTCGCACTGGTTATAACGTAGCTCTCTAATCTGGAGCAGATCTATATAAGCGTTCATGACGAAATTTGAAATATATGTCTCCGGTGCCAACATTCTCACATCCGCGTGACCTAGCAATGTTCCAAGAGGAAAGTCTGTTGAATCGACAGGCTCAGGCCCGAAGTAGTGCCGGTCGATCCAATCCCGCTTGTTCGGCCTCAATGGCTTTGTCGCTTGTCCTTTATCCGACCGGATGCTTGGACGCGAGGCCTGGATTCCTACTTGGGTCACCTGACTCTGGCGCTGAGAGTCGTACGTGTCAAAATTCGGACCTCGACCGCTCCTGTATGGCCGCATGTCTACAGCGGGTTTTGGTATCCCTTGTAGACAGCCAGCTTGTTTCATAGCTCGATCGGGCATCTGAAACTCACATACTTCGAAGTGAATAAGTGGCACCCGAACAAAACATGCCAGCACGTACGACACCGGAAGTTGCCAACACAACTCATCCAACCGATGCATCACCTTCCCATATGGCTGCCACGTTACCTGGGATGCATCCATCATATCTAGTTCCCCCCGATAGAACATTAGATGGTGGTGAGGGTCTACCCGTCTCCTCCGTTTGGTCGTAGGCCCCCAGGCCCACACCCTAGGCCACGTCTCATCGGAATCAGCTACGGGCTGTGGACGACCCGTGGGTAGCCTCTCGTAAGACCAAACCTGTGAACGCAAACATTATATGGAATTAGTAATTAATCACGAATATATTGACACGTCAACCAAGAATATAAATGCTCAAACCTGTAACAGAGTGATGCAGGCGGCAATGGACTTGGCAGCCTTTCTCGTAGCTTTGTGCAATGCTCGATATAGGTGCGCAAGGACAGCTGAACCCCACGAATACGAGTATACCTCCTCAAGATCCTCCAAGAACACCATATACTTCGGATGCACCGTGTTTTTTTTTTGCGTCGGAAGTAATATAGATCCAGTAATATACAAAAGGAATGCCTTCGTATACGTCACCAAATCATGAGGAGTGTATTCATCCGGTAACTCGCCGTACTGCTCTCTCAGCCATTTAAGTTTTATGCCGTTGGTTGTAAGAGCGTCCCTCGGAATTCCCAGAAAATACTGCATAGCCATCTTCGCTATGGATGCAGACGTTTTACTCGAAGTAATGGGTCTGCCGTGACATGGGATTCCAAGTATAAATCCGACGTCCTCTAATGTAATAGTCATTTCACCAAACCGGAAGTGAAATGAGTTCGTCTCGCCCCTCCATCGTTCAACTAGAGCGGATATAAGGCAATCGTCGTGCCAAGACCAAATCCCGCAATCGGTGAACACGGTCAAATTTTGACGGTGTAATAGTTGTATTTGTTCCTCGTTCAGTACCCACTCGTCGAGGTGACTTGTGCTTTGAATTGTTTCCAAAACACTCCTATCGACACCGTCAAATACGTGCCTCGCGACGTGGTCATCGTCATCGTATAGGATTGATGTATCATGAGGTCCAGGGTTAAAATCCATATCTGTAAGAACAAAATATAATCGTAAACCAACTTAGCGTCCATAATATTTACATTCCAAAACTGTAACTGAATCGTTAACCTAGCTTACCAACGCATTAGCAATAGTCATTAAATCATTATTTTAATGTATTAAAATCATTCCTCACTTCCCACCACTCCGAACGCTTAATAACGCTAGTTCCCTAAAATTTAGCGCCAACGTGGTTATTTAGCAATATACCCCCCCCCCCCCCCGATTTACTGGATTTTTCACCCAAAAATCCCGAACCGGTGTCCGGATCGAGCGCTTAAAAGCCCGTTCGGCAAAAAAATTGCTAACGGCTTCGGAATGGCCCGAATTCCTGGGAAATGGAACTTCCCAACATCCTAGGGTTCTCAAAAAAGTTTCGCGCGAAATCGCGCTAGCTTGATATTTTAAATTACACTGCGAAGTTACAAGATTGCGCGTATCAGTTAACCCGTTTCCAGAATTTGGAAAAATCTGAAATTTTTACCTGATACAGATCTTTTAGAAATAACAAGGGTCTCTTGTTTGTACTTTGGCAAAATCTAGCTCTAGCTATTTTTTATAAATTCGTGAAAAACTGTCTAATTAAGTTTTCACCTTTAGCGACATTTAATCCCCGCGAATCGGCTTCAAATCAGCCTTTCAGGTGCTGTGCTTACATTTATGGACTGAGAAGTCCTTCGAAAAACTTGACACCGTAAAATTACCAAAAGGTTAATACTTATTGCTGAAATCCATTCATAAAAATGCCGTGAAAAGAACGTAATGAAAGTGAAAACGGTATTTTCCTATTATTTAACTTAGTAACATGTGTGATGCCTAATAAAGTTAGATACTAAGATGAAACAAACATATCTTTGTGATTTTTTTTTTCTTCGTTTTTCGAACAATTTACAAGTGTACTTTGTGGTTTGAATTAACTCATATGAGTCACCGTGGCACATGCGATACGTGTGCGAAAATAAAATTAATAGTACAAATTTTGTTATAAAAAAAACACGCATACATGTCTGTCATATTCAGTAAAATGAATCTTAAATTACTGAAAAATAAGTTAGTCATATGTGTACAAACATAAGTTAATAAAATATTATTATCATATCAAACTTGACCTTTAAATTTCACTTTAACTCTATTTTTTGATGAATTTTAATTTGTGAAAACTGAACATAATTATCTAGGTAGTTACTTACCGATTAAGATTTTTACTGTCATTTTTTAGAAATTTCGTTGAAATGTCACTTGTCATCTTTGTAGGTTGGTAGTTATGTAACACCAAAAAGGTGTTACACCAAATCATATTTTGACTTAATAAGTAGTATAGACAAGAAGAAAATGCTCAAAATGCGTGATTAAACAATGAAAAAGACATTATAACAAAAAAGCACAAATCTTACACACTGTGTGAAAAAGAAACTAAGACCCTGCTTGACACAGTTTTTTTTTTTTTTCAGTTTTGAAAATTGGAAAAAAAAGTTGCGTTTGGTAACAATTTTTTTTTCATTAAAAAACCAGTTTTAAAACTGAAGAAAAAAAAAACTCCAAAAAATGAGTTTTTTGTTTTTTTTAGACCACCACCCTCCCACCGCCTGCAGCCACCACCAACTGTCGGCCGCCGGCGGCCACCTCAGGCCACCACCACCGGTGGTTGCTGACGGCAAACTCCGGCCACCACCGCTGGCGACAACCTCCATCGACCACCGCTGGCAGCCACCAGCCACCAGCCACCGTCAACCACCGCCACCGCAAACCACCATAAAAAAAAAAACTCAAAATAAAAAATGGGTTATCAAACACTCAAAAAAAAAATGGATTATCAAATACTCATTTGTTTTTGTAAAAAAAATAAAATTAGGCTACTCTTTAATTTTTTTTTTTTTTGGAAACTAAAAACAAAAAAAAAACGTGTTAAGCCTTCGAAGTTTGGAGTGTGGAGGACTTTTTCATACATTACTTCTTTTCTTGGTGCAAACTTCCTCGTACTTCTAACATGGCATCACCCCCTACTCGTGGTGTTCTTAATTCTAATTAGCAAAACTGAAACCAATAAAACAACCCTAGAGGGGGGTGAATAGGGTTTTTGAAATATAATGGGAAATTTAAACTAAGCACAATCATAAATCACAAACAAACCAAGTAATACTTCAATGAAGATGCTAACTAAACAATCTCAAACAATTAAAGAGTAATAAGTAAAGAGATTGAGTTAGAGATACTTGACAAGGAGATTTAAATGGTTCGGGTTGATATACCCTCAAGCCTACAACAGACTTAATGGAATAAGTTTGCTTGAATTCAAATTGTTTAACATAAAGAGAAGAAGGATTAACTTTAGGAATAGACCCACAATTAGACCCAGGTTATAAGACATATGACATATAAGACATACATATGACATAAGACAACACTAATTAGACAAGAAAATAAAGGAGAATATTATTAAACATTAAACAGGATACTTACAGAGGGAAAGCGGAAGCACACTAATAGTACAAACTTGAGCACACTCAGAAGTCACACTTAGAGCTATATATGAGATCACACTTAGAGCTATATGAGATATACTCTCTAAAATTTTTCGTGCCTTCTCCTTACGCAGAAGGAGGATATAAATAGGCAAAAGGAAAGAGAGGGTTCAACATAAACCCTGGTTACTTTCAAAAGTAACACTGGTTGCCGACAAAAAGGTTGCGTGTCCTGGATAAGGATGGAGTCGTTCAAACCTCTTGTCACCTTTAGGAAAAGCATATATTCTGCTTTATTATTACCAGCTTTTGCTTTTCATAAAGCAATTTGTCGGAGGCAGATGCATGTATTATGCGCCATAGCTGTTGCTTTTTATAAAGTGATAATTATTACCAGCTTTTGCTTTTCATAAAGCAATGTGTCAGAGGCAAATGCATGTATTATGCTTTGCTTCACAAAGAAGGGAAATGCTCCACTTCCTTTAATTTTAAATTTTTTGTGGATTTCTGAGTATCACTCTTAGTAGACATATTGTCTATTGTTGGTCCAGTAGACATATTGTCTGTTATTGGTTCGTCAGATCCTTCTTTGCCAGAGCTGGATTCTTTGGTACTGTTGGCAGAATTGTCAGAATCAGCATTATAGTCTTCTTCACTCATTTTCAGCATTTCAAAAGTAACAACCTGTAGTAATTCCCTTTTATTTAGGAAAGGTTTCTCTTTGCTGAGGCGGCAAAGAATTTCATTTTTCCTTTTGGAAAATTCTGCTTCACAGTGGAGGGCATGAGACTTTGTTTTGGGATAAGATTTCCATTTTGTACTAGCAGCCTTTAAGGTAGGAAATAATTCCGTGACTGCTTCGATGTTGCAATGACTATCATCGAACTTAGGCCACCATTTTGACCCAAATTGTCTTACCAGAGATGGTGGATATTCAAGTGAGGAATTGGTACTTTTCTGGATGGCGTATTGCCAGCATAAAATCCAGGGAATACTGAAGTCTGCCATAAATTGTAATTTAGGTAATCCTTTAACCATAGGGGCATATAATTGATATGCTTCAGTCACCTGAGTGGAGGGCCATTCCTCAAAATCCGGTCCGTAATTCAGCCACCAATTCGCAATCCAATTTGGGAAATTTCCATCAAAATTACGGGAAAAGAAAATAAACCAAGAATGCTTATGACTTGGGTTCTGGTAAAGGAGGACGTGGTTCCAAGCATCAATATAGTCAAAGTAATTGAAATGGCGAGGGGAGAAGTGAGGTGGAAGTTCCCTAATTCTGGTGGGGTCAATTCCCCATTGTTTTTTGGTGATGAACTTCAGGATTTCTACTTTTGAAAATTGAAATGGAAGTTCAATATTTCTGGAAGAATGACGAGGAGGTTTCTCAAAATTATGAGTAAGGACAGCTGATTTTGTTGAACGAAGAATTTCTTCATAGTAGTCTCTGGATTTACCGGAGGCCTTCTGGGGGTAGGCCCAACCATTAGTAAAATAATTATTTACCACCTCAATAGGTGAGAGATCTTGTTCCTCATCCTCAATTTGGATGATATCAGGACAATGGGCATGAGCATTGTAGCCAGAATTCTCAAATTTTCCAAGCATTGCTTCTTGATTGGATTGTGAGGAAGAAGAACCAATTGATTTCCTCAAATTGTATCGGTTAGGACGAGGTAGGAGTCCTTTGCCTGATTTTTGGGAAGAAGCCCTAGGAGGAGTCATTTTCCCTGCAAAAATTCTCGAGTCAAGAAATCAGGAAGAGAATTATCTTCTCCTTTAATATATTCAATTTTAAAATCAAAAGATGAGAGTAAAGCCTGCCATCTAGCAAAAATCTGTTTTGAAGCAATATTTTTGACGTCTTTTTCAAGAACATCTTTAGCAGCTTTACAATCAATACGTAATAAAAATTCTTGATTTAAAAGATCTCCTTCAAATTTGAGAATACAATTAACTATAGAAAGAATTTCTTTCTTTATAGTAGAGTAATTTTGTTGAGCAGTATTCCAATGTCCGGAAGTAAAACGAACTAATTGTTCCTTACCGTCAACTTTCTGTTTTAAGATACCACCATAACCGATATCTGAAGCATCAGTTTCAACTATTTTGAAAGCTTCAGGAAGAGGGAGGCAAAGACAAGGTAAAGTTTTGGCTCTAAGCTTAATTCTGCGAATTGCTTGAGTGTGGACAATAGTCCAAGGTTGAGGATTCTTTTGGAGTCTTTGATACAGGACTTTAGTATCTTTGTATAGATCCTGATAGAAGTCAGCGATATAGTTGAGACTACCAAGAAACCTCTGAAGTTGGGTTTTTTCTCTAATTTCATCAGGAAATTTTGAAGCAAATTCAACAGATCTATCAATAGGGATAATAGATCCCTTTTCAATATTGTGGCCAAGAAATCTAATTTTTGTTTGGAAGAGACAAATTTTCTTGGCAGAAACAGCAAGACCATTATGCTTAATAATTTTAAGAAAAGTATTTAAATGCTTCCAATGCTGATCAATGGTCTGAGAATAGATGAGGACATCATCAATGTAGACAATTGAGAAATCCATATAAGGATTGAAAATATCATTCATGATGTTTTGGAATTCAGAAGGGGCATTTTTTAGTCCAAAGGGCATGACATTCCATTCAAAATGCCCAAAAGGAACTGTAAAAGCAGTTTTATAGCGGTCCTTTTCATTAACTTGAATTTGCCAAAATCCAGACTTCATGTCAAATTTGGAAAAAATAGCGGCTTGACTAAGTCTATTTAGTAAATCTTTCTTATTAGGGATGGGATACCTAATCCATCTTAAAGCTTTATTAAGCGGTTTGTAGTTGATAACTAACCGGGGAACACCACGTTCCTTTTCAGCTTGTTTGTTAACATAAAAGGCCGGGCAGCTCCAAGGAGAGTAACTTTTTCGAATGAGCCTTTTATCTAATAAATCTTGTATTTCCTTCTTGCAATGATTAAGGAGTTCTTGACTCATTTGAATAGGGCGAGCCTTAGTGGGAATATCTCTTTCATTGAAATCGGGTTCATAGGGAAGATTAATAATATGTTGCTTGCGATGCCAGAATTTATTAGGAACTTCAGCACAAATTTCGGACTCAATAGTCCTTTGAAAGTTACGGATTCTTTCTCTTTCTTTATCTAAATACCTATTAATCTTTTGGAACTTTAGATCCTCATTAAGAAAGCAGATTTGATTTTGCCTAAAGATAAGTTCTTTCTTAAGGGAATGGATGATCTGTTCTTGAGGCGGATTGATAAATTTAAAGCATATGTCATGATCTAAAGCTTTTGAGTGAATGCCTTTATCATCAATAGTCATGGGATTAAGAAGGGAGAGAAAATGAGTGCCTAGAATAATGGATTGGCTTAAGCCACGAACAACAATAAAGTGGGTTTTTAGGCAGATACCATCATTGCAAACCCAAGATTCAGAAATTTTATAATTAATTTTCATCCTGCCGTTGTTGGCAGTGGTAAGGGCTTGTTTGGTGGTTTCACAATACTTAGTAGGGACAAGGCCTTCCTTGATGCAATTCAGGTCAGCACCAGAATCAATAAGGGCTATTCCCTCAAAAGTGAAGTCTTTACTGATAACAATTTTGATACTGACATACCATTTTTGGAAGACAACTCTGTCAATGCTAAGAATTTTCTGTTCCTTAGAATGACTAGGGATCTTGGTGTCATTAATAATATCAGGATTGATTTCAAGCCTATTATTATTGTCATTAAGATAAATTTCTCCTTCTTCTTCTTCACTTTTGACTTCTTCAATATTATGAAGTTCTAAGAGGGAAATTCTGGTGGAGAGGGCCTTAACATCTCTTTTGAGTGAAATAATTTCTCCTTGAAGGTCTTGGATGGTAGGACCTTTGGGTTCTATAGTTTGGAGTCTGTCCATAACAGTAGAAAAATTAAAAGTATTTCCTATAGGAGGGTTTTGCCTAGAATCATTAGGAGTAGGAGGGCTTTGTTTTCCATGAAGATATTTAAAAATAACTTGTTTCTTCTTTTCAGGATCATCAATTTTATCAAGAAGATCAAGAATAATGGATTCTTCAGAGGTAATGACATTAATACTTAAACCATTCATATCAAGGATTGCTTTATAGTAATCAGTTTTACTATTGCAATCATGACAGGTGTCTTCATGGTCAGAACTATGGTTAGAGGAGCTGCAGGAGCTGTTGATGTCTCCATCAATGTTGTTAAGTTCCAAGGAATTATTATCTTCAGAATCTGAAGGATTTAAGAGGATTTCATTTAATTGTTTCCTCAGGTCTTCATCAATGATGAGCTCATTGATCTTTTGTTTGGTGTAACATTTGTTGGCATAATGGCCAGGCTTGCCGCATTTATGGCAAATAACTTTGGATTTAGGAAAAGATTTTCTTTTTGAAGATCTTTTAAAGGGTCTGGACGATTCTTCTTTTCTGTATTTTTTAGAAAATTTAGGTTTTCTAAAAGGTTTTCTAGTTTTGGAGACCTTTTCTTTTGTTCCGTAATTAGGAACGGAAAGGGTGTCATAACCAAATTGATAACAAAATTGTCCAAGTTCAGTTCGTCCAGATTTATGTTCTTTTTTGAGCTGATTTTTTAATTTGATATCATTACATAAAACTAGGCCTTCAGCGCATATTTCGCTAATTAATTCTCCAAAAGTATAGAGGGAGAAAGGTAAAGCACCATTATGCTTATTCCTAATCCTAGTCCTAACTCTTTCACTAAAAAGGTTTGGAAGACCAGCAATAAATCTTTCTTTCCAGAAATCTTGCTGGGCATCACTTCTCTGATATAATTTGGACAGGAAGACATCCTTGTACCATCTGAAATGAGTGAGGGTAGGACACCTAAGATTAATAAGGAGTTCTCTGCCTCTTTCAAGAACAGTACTAGCGTTGCCTATAAAATGCTTAGTGATGGCTGTGACCAAAGTAGTAACAGCATCAGAAAGAGGTTGTTCATTGATTAAAATGGGGTTACCATTAGGTTCAATTTTAATAGAATTCAGAATATTATTCTGATCAGTGGGGGTAAGATAAAAATCCCACCAACCACGAAGTTGGCCAGTAAAACCAGCAATGAGATAACGGGCTATAACGGCTTCACTTTCTCCGAGATTACGGTTACGGGCACTATTGGCCGCCATAAGCATATGTTGTAGAAGAGTGATGACCTGGTAGTCAGTCATTCCATCTAAATTCCATTCATAGATAGAAGATCCATTAAAGGATGATGGATTAGAAAAATTCTTTTCTTCTAATTGCATATCTACAGGGGTAGGTCTGGTGTAGTAATTTCTAAGAGGAGGTCTTGAATTAGTAGTTCCAATAGCCGTAATAAATTGCTTTTCTAGTTTGTCAGGTTCAATCTCAGACTCACTCCCTATATCTCCTATCATATTGATATGTTTAGGGGATGATTGAGAAGTCTCAACTTTAGGATATTTCTCTTTAGGAGTTTTAATTTGTCCTAGTTTAGACATTAATTCTTTGAGGAATTCACCACTTGGTTCTTCAGAATTTAATTTGAATCTGGTATCTAAGTCAATAGAAGGTTTGATTAAGGGTTGCTCAATATTTCTAACAACAGAGGAGCTGGAAGAAGCTAGATTAAAGCTAGGGGAAGTGCCGAAGATATTATCACTAATGCCTTTTGGAGGTTGCATTTTGCTGTAGAAATCAGAAACAATATCTTTGACCTGAAAGATGGTATCTTCAATTCTTGTGGTTTGTTCTCCAATTGTACTAAGAATAATATTAGTGTAATTGGATTGTTCGGCTAAAGATTGAATTTCACCAGCAGTAACAGAATTGAGGTGGTTGGAAGTGCTGGTATCAACTATATGTTTTAAAGGAGCAGCGAGGAAATTGGAATTCATGTCTCCTTTCATGGCAAATTTATTGAAAGGGGGATGGATGCTTTCTTGTTTCTCATGAGTTGGCCATATATACCATTCACGAGTGATACGTTTGAAAACATTGATTTGCTTTTGAGGATTCATATATTCTGGAATTTCAATATTATTATCAAGACAATAAGAATAAAACCATCCAAAGAAAGGAAAATAAGTCTTATATGCCTTGAGAGTTTGGAAGAATAATTCTTTATATTGGGCTCTTTGCTCAGTGGAAAAACTGATGCGATACCAAGCACGATTGGTGCGATTATGTTTAGCATAGAATTCATCATTGAGTTTCTTATGATCGATTTGAAAATCTTCAATAACAAGGACATTATAATCAAAATCATGAACAGAGGGATTATAATTATTTTGATTTTGACCAGAAGAGGAAGGCATCTCACTAGGAGTTTCAACTGTATACATGGTTTCTGGGACAGAAGAATTATTATTCCTGATACCCTGAAAGATAATTTTTGGATCTCTACTTGATCTAGAAGGGGGAATAGAGTGATATTCACTGTTTTGACAAGATTGAAAATTTTGACTAGGAATAGAAGAACAAGAATATCTAGCACTTTGACTAGAGCTGCCAGAATGAAGGATTTTGTAATTTTGGGAAGACGTTTCTGGTTGACTGAAACGAATCTTGACATCTCCTTCAGGAGTCTCAATGATATGGTCAATCTGCGTATTTTGGGGATTGACTTGGCGATGAGTAGCCTTGTTTTCTATAATCCAATCTTCAGGAGGGGTAAGTTCATTGAACTTAATTCGACGAGGTAGCATGACATTGGTTTTATCAGGATTAGACTGGAAAAGAATAACAGATTTGCCAGGGTCAGCAATTTGTTTGAAAGCTGGGCAAATAGTAGACATGGCCTTATAATAAATTCGATATATAAGGACTAAATTCTGGGCTTGCGGTCTCATATTATATCTCTGAGTTTTAATATCCAAAGTAAGAACATCCATAATATGAGGATCAGAAAGAGAAACAGAGAAATTAGGATAACAATTAAAATACATGGGACCATTGCAGAGACTAGTTTCAACCATTCCAAGGAGGGAATCATCAAAACTTAGATGTCGATCATCGCGAAGAGCAGCCCAAACATGAGTATCTAGACCTTCCTTAGTTAAGGAAGTAATACCTATCTGGACAAGACCAATATGAACATAACGAAATTTTCGCTTATGTTTTTCCAAAGCAGATTTAGAAAATAATTGAAAAGACTGATTGTCTTTTGAAATATCCATAGTCTGTTCAACAGACTTAATGGAATAAGTTTGCTTGAATTCAAATTGTTTAACATAAAGAGAAGAAGGATTAACTTTAGGAATAGACCAATTGTTCAAATCCTTTTCTATACTCTCAATATTTAATTCATGAATATTTTTACTAGGACTAGTATGGCTCTTAGTCACGTTAGTAGAGAGAGATCTGATTAATCTTGCCATAATAACAATAGCAGTGCTCTACTGTCAACCAAATAGTGAAAAGTGGTCACAAATGCACACAGGCAGAAGACCGAGAACTATCTTAAAGGCGACTTGGGTGTAGAACCACACTGATATATATATCAGACAAGATTAAAAGATCCTACTACTACTTAGAATGGCTCTGATACCATAATATTCTGGGCTTGCGGTCTCATATTATATCTCTGAGACAATCAGTCTTTTCAATTATTTTCTAAATCTGCTTTGGAAAAACATAAGCGAAAATTTCGTTATGTTCATATTGGTCTTGTCCAGATAGGTATTACTTCCTTAACTAAGGAAGGTCTAGATACTCATGTTTGGGCTGCTCTTCGCGATGATCGACATCTAAGTTTTGATGATTCCCTCCTTGGAATGGTTGAAACTAGTCTCTGCAATGGTCCCATGTATTTTAATTGTTATCCTAATTTCTCTGTTTCTCTTTCTGATCCTCATATTATGGATGTTCTTACTTTGGATATTAAAACTCAGAGATATAATATGAGACCGCAAGCCCAGAATTTAGTCCTTATATATCGAATTTATTATAAGGCCATGTCTACTATTTGCCCAGCTTTCAAACAAATTGCTGACCCTGGCAAATCTGTTATTCTTTTCCAGTCTAATCCTGATAAAACCAATGTCATGCTACCTCGTCGAATTAAGTTCAATGAACTTACCCCTCCTGAAGATTGGATTATAGAAACAAGGCTACTCATCGCCAAGTCAATCCCCAAAATACGCAGATTGACCATATCATTGAGACTCCTGAAGGAGATGTCAAGATTCGTTTCAGTCAACCAGAAACGTCTTCCCAAAATTACAAAATCCTTCATTCTGGCAGCTCTAGTCAAAGTGCTAGATATTCTTGTTCTTCTATTCCTAGTCAAAATTTTCAATCTTGTCAAAACAGTGAATATCACTCTATTCCCCCTTCTAGATCAAGTAGAGATCCAAAAATTATCTTTCAGGGTATCAGGAATAATAATTCTTCTGTCCCAGAAACCATGTATACAGTTGAAACTCCTAGTGAGATGCCTTCCTCTTCTGGTCAAAATCAAAATAATTATAATCCCTCTGTTCATGATTTTGATTATAATGTCCTTGTTATTGAAGATTTTCAAATCGATCATAAGAAACTCAATGATGAATTCTATGCTAAACATAATCGCACCAATCGTGCTTGATATCGCATCAGTTTTTCCACTGAGCAAAGAGCCCAATATAAAGAATTATTCTTCCAAACTCTCAAGGCATATAAGACTTATTTTCCTTTCTTTGGATGGTTTTATTCTTATTGTCTTGATAATAATATTGAAATTCCAGAATATATGAATCCTCAAAAGCAAATCAATGTTTTCAAACGTATCACTCGTGAATGGTATATATGGCCAACTCATGAGAAACAAGAAAGCATCCATCCCCCTTTCAATAAATTTGCCATGAAAGGAGACATGAATTCCAATTTCCTCGCTGCTCCTTTAAAACATATAGTTGATACCAGCACTTCCAACCACCTCAATTCTGTTACTGCTGGTGAAATTCAATCTTTAGCCGAACAATCCAATTACACTAATATTATTCTTAGTACAATTGGAGAACAAACCACAAGAATTGAAGATACCATCTTTCAGGTCAAAGATATTGTTTCTGATTTCTACAGCAAAATGCAACCTCCAAAAGGCATTAGTGATAATATCTTCGGCACTTCCCCTAGCTTTAATCTAGCTTCTTCCAGCTCCTCTGTTGTTAGAAATATTGAGCAACCCTTAATCAAACCTTCTATTGACTTAGATACCAGATTCAAATTAAATTCTGAAGAACCAAGTGGTGAATTCCTCAAAGAATTAATGTCTAAACTAGGACAAATTAAAACTCCTAAAGAGAAATATCCTAAAGTTGAGACTTCTCAATCATCCCCTAAACATATCAATATGATAGGAGATATAGGGAGTGAGTCTGAGATTGAACCTGACAAACTAGAAAAGCAATTTATTACGGCTATTGGAACTACTAATTCAAGACCTCCTCTTAGAAATTACTACACCAGACCTACCCCTGTAGATATGCAATTAGAAGAAAAGAATTTTTCTAATCCATCATCCTTTAATGGATCTTCTATCTATGAATGGAATTTAGATGGAATGACTGACTACCAGGTCATCACTCTTCTACAACATATGCTTATGGCGGCCAATAGTGCCCGTAACCGTAATCTCGGAGAAAGTGAAGCCGTTATAGCCCGTTATCTCATTGCTGGTTTTACTGGCCAACTTCGTGGTTGGTGGGATTTTTATCTTACCCCCACTGATCAGAATAATATTCTGAATTCTATTAAAATTGAACCTAATGGTAACCCCATTTTAATCAATGAACAACCTCTTTCTGATGCTGTTACTACTTTGGTCACAGCCATCACTAAGCATTTTATAGGCAACGCTAGTACTGTTCTTGAAAGAGGCAGAGAACTCCTTATTAATCTTAGGTGTCCTACCCTCACTCATTTCAGATGGTACAAGGATGTCTTCCTGTCCAAATTATATCAGAGAAGTGATGCCCAGCAAGATTTCTGGAAAGAAAGATTTATTGCTGGTCTTCCAAACCTTTTTAGTGAAAGAGTTAGGACTAGGATTAGGAATAAGCATAATGGTGCTTTACCTTTCTCCCTCTATACTTTTGGAGAATTAATTAGCGAAATATGCGCTGAAGGCCTAGTTTTATGTAATGATATCAAATTAAAAAATCAGCTCAAAAAAGAACATAAATCTGGACGAACTGAACTTGGACAATTTTGTTATCAATTTGGTTATGACACCCTTTCCGTTCCTAATTACGGAACAAAAGAAAAGGTCTCCAAAACTAGAAAACCTAAATTTTCTAAAAAATACAGAAAAGAAGAATCGTCCAGACCCTTTAAAAGATCTTCAAAAAGAAAATCTTTTCCTAAATCCAAAGTTATTTGCCATAAATGCGGCAAGCCTGGCCATTATGCCAACAAATGTTACACCAAACAAAAGATCAATCAGCTCATCATTGATGCAGACCTGAGGAAACAATTAAATGAAATCCTCTTAAATCCTTCAGATTCTGAAGATAATAATTCCTTGGAACTTAACAACATTGATGGAGACATCAACAGCTCCTGCAGCTCTTCTAACCATAGTTATGACCATGAAGACACCTGTCATGATTGCAATAGTAAAACTGATTACTATAAAGCAATCCTTGATATGAATGGTTTAAGTATTAATGTCATTACCTCTGAAGAATCCATTATTCTTGATCTTCTTGATAAAATTGATGATCCTGAAAAGAAGAAACAAGTTATTTTTAAATATCTTCATGGAAAACAAAGCCCTCCTACTCCTAATGATTCTAGGCAAAACCCTCCTATAGGAAATACTTTTAATTTTTCTACTGTTATGGACAGACTCCAAACTATAGAACCCAAAGGTCCTACCATCCAAGACCTTCAAGGAGAAATTATTTCACTCAAAAGAGATGTTAAGGCCCTCTCCACCAGAATTTCCCTCTTAGAACTTCATAATATTGAAGAAGTCAAAAGTGAAGAAGAAGAAGGAGAAATTTATCTTAATGACAATAATAATAGGCTTGAAATCAATCCTGATATTATTAATGACACCAAGATCCCTAGTCATTCTAAGGAACAGAAAATTCTTAGCATTGACAGAGTTGTCTTCCAAAAATGGTATGTCAGTATCAAAATTGTTATCAGTAAAGACTTCACTTTTGAGGGAATAGCCCTTATTGATTCTGGTGCTGACCTGAATTGCATCAAGGAAGGCCTTGTCCCTACTAAGTATTGTGAAACCACCAAACAAGCCCTTACCACTGCCAACAACGGCAGGATGAAAATTAATTATAAAATTTCTGAATCTTGGGTTTGCAATGATGGTATCTGCCTAAAAACCCACTTTATTGTTGTTCGTGGCTTAAGCCAATCCATTATTCTAGGCACTCCTTTTCTCTCCCTTCTTAATCCCATGACTATTGATGATAAAGGCATTCACTCAAAAGCTTTAGATCATGACATATGCTTTAAATTTATCAATCCGCCTCAAGAACAGATCATCCATTCCCTTAAGAAAGAACTTATCTTTAGGCAAAATCAAATCTGCTTTCTTAATGAGGATCTAAAGTTCCAAAAGATTAATAGGTATTTAGATCAAGAAAGAGAAAGAATCCGTAACTTTCAAAGGACTATTGAGTCCGAAAGTTGTGCTGAAGTTCCTAATAAATTCTGGCATCGCAAGCAACATATTATTAATCTTCCCTATGAACCCGATTTCAATGAAAGAGATATTCCCACTAAGGCTCGCCCTATTCAAATGAGTCAAGAACTCCTTAATCATTGCAAGAAGGAAATACAAGATTTATTAGATAAAAGGCTCATTCGAAAAAGTTACTCTCCTTGGAGCTGCCCGGCCTTTTATGTTAACAAACAAGCTGAAAAGGAACGTGGAGTTCCCCGGTTAGTTATCAACTACAAACCGCTTAATAAAGCTTTAAGATGGATTAGGTATCCCATCCCTAATAAGAAAGATTTACTAAATAGACTTAGTCAAGCCGCTATTTTTTCCAAATTTGACATGAAGTCTGGATTTTGGCAAATTCAAGTTAATGAAAAGGACCGCTATAAAACTGCTTTTACAGTTCCTTTTGGGCATTTTGAATGGAATGTCATGCCCTTTGGACTAAAAAATGCCCCTTCTGAATTCCAAAACATCATGAATGATATTTTCAATCCTTATATGGATTTCTCAATTGTCTACATTGATGATGTCCTCATCTATTCTCAGACCATTGATCAGCATTGGAAGCATTTAAATACTTTTCTTAAAATTATTAAGCATAATGGTCTTGCTGTTTCTGCCAAGAAAATTTGTCTCTTCCAAACAAAAATTAGATTTCTTGGCCACAATATTGAAAAGGGATCTATTATCCCTATTGATAGATCTGTTGAATTTGCTTCAAAATTTCCTGATGAAATTAGAGAAAAAACCCAACTTCAGAGGTTTCTTGGTAGTCTCAACTATATCGCTGACTTGTATTAGGATCTATACAAAGATACTAAAGTCCTGTATCAAAGACTCCAAAAGAATCCTCAACCTTGGACTATTGTCCACACTCAAGCAATTCGCAGAATTAAGCTTAGAGCCAAAACTTTACCTTGTCTTTGCCTCCCTCTTCCTGAAGCTTTCAAAATAGTTGAAACTGATGCTTCAGATATCGGTTATGGTGGTATCTTAAAACAGAAAGTTGACGGTAAGGAACAATTAGTTCGTTTTACTTCCGGACATTGGAATACTGCTCAACAAAATTACTCTACTATAAAGAAAGAAATTCTTTCTATAGTTAATTGTATTCTCAAATTTGAAGGAGATCTTTTAAATCAAGAATTTTTATTACGTATTGATTGTAAAGCTGCTAAAGATGTTCTTGAAAAAGACGTCAAAAATATTGCTTCAAAACAGATTTTTGCTAGATGGCAGGCTTTACTCTCATCTTTTGATTTTAAAATTGAATATATTAAAGGAGAAGATAATTCTCTTCCTGATTTCTTGACTCGAGAATTTTTGCAGGGAAAATGACTCCTCCTAGGGCTTCTTCCAAAAAATCAGGCAAAGGACTCCTACCTCGTCCTAACCGATACAATTTGAGGAAATCAATTGGTTCTTCTTCCTCACAATCCAATCAAGAAGCAATGCTTGGAAAATTTGAGAATTCTGGCTACAATGCTCATGCCCATTGTCCTGATATCATCCAAATTGAGGATGAGGAACAAGATCTCTCACCTATTGAGGTGGCAAATAATTATTTTACTAATGGTTGGGCCTACCCCCAGAAGGCCTCCGGTAAATCCAGAGACTACTATGAAGAAATTCTTCGTTCAACAAAATCAGCTGTCCTTACTCATAATTTTGAGAAACCTCCTCGTCATTCTTCCAGAAATATTGAACTTCCATTTCAATTTTCAAAAGTAGAAATCCTGAAGTTCATCACCAAAAAACAATGGGGAATTGACCCCACCAGAATTAGGGAACTTCCACCTCACTTCTCCCCTCGCCATTTCAATTACTTTGACTATATTGATGCTTGGAACCACGTCCTCCTTTACCAGAACCCAAGTCATAAGCATTCTTGGTTTATTTTCTTTTCCCGTAATTTTGATGGAAATTTCCCAAATTGGATTGCGAATTGGTGGCTGAATTACGGACCGGATTTTGAGGAATGGCCCTCCACTCAGGTGACTGAAGCATATCAATTATATGCCCCTATGGTTAAAGGATTACCTAAATTACAATTTATGGCAGACTTCAGTATTCCCTGGATTTTATGCTGGCAATACGCCATCCAGAAAAGTACCAATTCCTCACTTGAATATCCACCATCTCTGGTAAGACAATTTGGGTCAAAATGGTGGCCTAAGTTCGATGATAGTCATTGCAACATCGAAGCAGTCACGGAATTATTTCCTACCTTAAAGGCTGCTAGTACAAAATGGAAATCTTATCCCAAAACAAAGTCTCATGCCCTCCACTGTGAAGCAGAATTTTCCAAAAGGAAAAATGAAATTCTTTGCCGCCTCAGCAAAGAGAAACCTTTCCTAAATAAAAGGGAATTACTACAGGTTGTTACTTTTGAAATGCTGAAAATGAGTGAAGAAGACTATAATGCTGATTCTGACAATTCTGCCAACAGTACCAAAGAATCCAGCTCTGGCAAAGAAGGATCTGACGAACCAATAACAGACAATATGTCTACTGGACCAACAATAGACAATATGTCTACTAAGAGTGATACTCAGAAATCCACAAAAAATTTAAAATTAAAGGAAGTGGAGCATTTCCCTTCTTTGTGAAGCAAAGCATAATACATGCATTTGCCTCTGACACATTGCTTTATGAAAAGCAAAAGCTGGTAATAATTATCACTTTATAAAAAGCAACAGCTATGGCGCATAATACATGCATCTGCCTCCGACAAATTGCTTTATGAAAAGCAAAAGCTGGTAATAATAAAGCAGAATATATGCTTTTCCTAAAGGTGACAAGAGGTTTGAACGACTCCATCCTTATCCAGGACACGCAACCTTTTTGTCGGCAACCAGTGTTACTTTTGAAAGTAACCAGGGTTTATGTTGAACCCTCTCTTTCCTTTTGCCTATTTATATCCTCCTTCTGCGTAAGGAGAAGGCACGAAAAATTTTAGAGAGTATATCTCATATAGCTCTAAGTGTGATCTCATATATAGCTCTAAGTGTGACTTCTGAGTGTGCTCAAGTTTGTACTATTAGTGTGCTTCCACTTTCCCTCTATAAGTATCCAGAACCCAAGTCATAAGCATTCTTGGTTTATTTTCTTTTCCCGTAATTTTGATGGAAATTTCCCAAATTGGATTGCGAATTGGTGGCTGAATTACGGACCGGATTTTGAGGAATGGCCCTCCTCTTCAAGGAAGTCCCTTGCAAGAGCACTAGAATCCACTAGCAACAATCTTCTTCCGGGTCAAGATCAAAACCCTTACAACACTTGGTGATATCCCCACACCAAGCACAAGCCTTGAATCCACAAAGCTCACCCAAGACTTGACAAACCCAAGCCTTGATCACAATCCTTTTACAAAGATCAAATGTGTACAAAGAAACCCTCTTGAAAGGAAATGAGTACAAATGAAGCTCTAGTGCAATAGAGAGATGAGAGAATTGATGACTTGAAGGATGCTCACTCTCAATCAAAGAATTGCTCACAAAGATGCTCTCTTTAATGATGTAAAATCATGAAGATGAAGAGAGAAAAGTTTAATCTATGAGCCTTGATGTTTCTCTAATGAATGGAGGCTTAGAATGTGATTTCCATGGTGTATAATGAAGCCCCAAATCATTTATATAGAGAAGAGATCAAATATAGCCGTTAGGCATAATATGGTCAAAACTGCCATTGCAGTCGACTGTAACCAATGCAGTCGACTGTAATCCCTCTAATACAGTCGTTGGAGTTTTGTCCTCAAAAATAGCCGTTGGAACTGAAGTTTGACCAATGCAGTCGACTGTATTCAATTAGAGTCGACTGTAATACCCTACTGCCTATCGGCTGCCTCACATAACCCTCTTTCCTATTTTGGGCATAACTTTCTCTAGAAAAATCGGATTAAGGTGCCGTTTTTTGCGTTGGAAAGCTAATTAAAAGTTTTATCAAGATATGAAAATATTAGTACCAAAAACAGTTTTGAGAAAATCTGAGTGAGCTCCAAAGTTCACTCATTTTCAAGAACCACACTCGTGTGAAAAGTTATGAACTCACATGCAATGCACAAGGTGTCCTAAGGTCTTTTTAGGTCATAGTCATCAATCCAAGCATCAAACCAAGACTAGGTACATAATAGGAAAGATCAATTATAATCGATAGTAACTTAGCCTATTCATTCTTTCTTGCTCTTTGACATTGGACTTGATGAAGCTTCCATAGCATGTCACCATAGCTTTAAGCTTCTTTGGCTTTAATCCATCTATCCAACTTCTCAAATGTGTCTTCATGAGTGTGCATGTATATACCTACTAAGAATACACTCAAAGCACACATTAGAACATAATCAATGTGTAGTTATCATCAAAACAAGATGTAAGCCTAGGTTATCCAACCATAGGGCTAACAAAAACTTTTAGTTGTTATTCAAGTTATAGGAAGATAATGGCAATCTTTTAAATACTTACAATTAGTATCGCATATTATTTTATTAATTTTTATTTAATGATGCTAATATAATACTGTTAAGAATTATCTAAAAATACTAAAAAAATGAACTAAATATAATTAATAGTACTATATGAAAGGTAATAAGTCTCTATTTAGAACTTGGGCAGCGGCAAGAGGTTTCCCTTTTAACAAACACGAGCCACCGTGGCACACGCGATGCGTGTACGAAAATGAATGAATAGTATAAATTTATTTTAAAAAAAAATCAAACATCACGTATACGTATCTGTTGTCATATTCAGTAAAATGAATCTTAAATTACAGAAAAATAAGTTAGCTATATTATCCAGAAATAAGTTAGCAAAATACTGTTATCATATCAAATTTGTCCTTTAAATTTTATTTTAACTATATTTTTGGATGAGTTTTAATTTATGAAAACTAAACATGTTTTTATAGGTAGTTTTTATTATGGTCACTTTTTAAAAAACTTCTTAGAATGTTATTTGTCACAATTCTAGGTTGGTAGTTATGTAACACCAAAGAGGTATTACACCAAATCAAACTTTGACTTAATAAGTAGTATAGATAGATAGATAAGTTCGAGTGCTGCTACGTGGAGAAGACTGCGTTAGAGCCTAAACAACATGGAGGTTCAATTAAATAAGAACTTCTGAACCATTGCGGAGCCATAAGCAATTGGTCAGGTGATCAACCTTTTAATGCTAACATAAGGTGGTCAAATAGCCGAAACTCTAATTTAATTGGTGACTTGATCCTATAAGGATGCTTTTATTAATGAAATCGAGGTAATTAGAGAACGAAGAAAATGGTTTAAAAGGTTGAGTAGTTAATGGTTCTTCTTTGATGAATAGCGACTTAATGAAGCACGGGTCAAACCAGGCCAGTCGGGTTGATCGTGGGTTGCGCCTTTGCACCGCTACACCATCGTCACTTTACTCTCCTTTTTTTCTCTCTACCTACCGATGGAGGGATTAGGGTTTTGAGTTGGGTTTTTAGATTTCTTTAGGGTTTCAAAATTCAGAGATTGATGCTCTGCTTGGTATATAGGTTAATATTTTCTTTGTTTTCAAATTCGTGATTTAAAATTTTTCTTATTTCCTTACAATTATCAGATTAAGTTTTCAAAATTCAATCACTACTCATCAACTCTATGCATTTATTTTTTTGGAACCCATCCTATTCATTTTGATTTATAAATCTATGAAAAATGGTATTCAAACAACATCAAGAGTTTTCAATATTGTTAATGTGGCATTTAATAAGTCAACGATATTTTACTTTACACGTTTTCAAAAAGCTTTGTAGCCCATAAGAGGAAGCAAATAGTAACAACAAAATACGAGTATCGACAAAAATATATTTGTATTACTTTACCAGCAAAAATACGAGTCTCGACAATTGTAACATAAATCAAACATTAATTACATTTGAAGTGTAATTGCTTTAGTTCACGTGGGCAGTTTTTAAGCATCTAAGGCTCAAGTGTAATTGCGATTAAAAAAACTTCCCTACTGGAGAAGAAACTTTTACTGCACTCCTCCAATTTATTAGTAGAAATTTGTTGTTCACAAAAAAAAAAGTATAGTTTTATTGCTTGTGGGTTTTGTGTACAGAAGGACAACAAAGGGAGAGGGTGGGGTTTGTACTAACATGGATTAGTAACTATCTAGATTTGACAACTAAACATAATTTTATTTAAATTTTAAACTCAAATTTACTAATCAAATAATAAATCGTGTTACTGTATACTTTCAAAATAAAATATTTTCAACAAATTCAGAAATGTAAAAACGAATTTGCTATCCAAACAAAATGTGAATTGTGCACATCACGTCATCTAATTGTTTTTTCTTTAATTTTTGTTTTTTTTTAACTTTTCGATAGATTACCCGTTAATGAACCCGGCCCACATGGGCCGGGCTTGGATCTAAAAATTACCAGCCCGTTAAGAACCGGGTCATCTGACCTGCGACCCGCCTGATCTGCAACCCTCCGTTGGGTTACGCAAATAACCCGCTCGCCACCCAATTTGCCAAGTATGGACTTAAGGAAATGATGTAGTATTATTAATCCTACTGGGCCAGCCCGTAATTCAAGTGACATAAGCCCATCATGACAATGTTAATTCAAACTCAGTCCTGGCCCATTGGCAGTCCAGCCATGGCTCAGTTGGTTGAATTGAGAATGAAATTTATTTGTAAATTATTATTGACCCCGTGCATTGCACGAGGAAACAACATTTGCTAAAAACTCATACTTATAATATTATTTCTACCTTTTTATGAGTTTTCTACCACTAGTAACAATGATTATAACCCATTTGTTGAGGTTTTTATTAATAATACTCACCAAGATGAGTATAAAAAGCTATGAGCTAAAAGAGAAAATGATATATATATATATATATATATATATATAGAGGGGGCCAATCCACATCCCCTAGTGGATATTATCCACCCAACCGCGACACTTTGTTGCGGTTGGTTATCTTTTACCTTTTTTTTTATGGTTCTTGAAATTAGAGTTTATTAGCGAATATTCTTTCAAAGTCGAAAAATAGTGATTGTAGACTCAAATCGAAGAGAACGAAAATACAAATTGAACGAAAGAAAAATGAGATCAATCGGAGATCGGATGAGTGAGTATGAATTGGGCGAAAATTTTAGATAAAAACTTAATAGCACGAATAAAAGAAATAGTCACCCGGAAGTGACACGTGGCGTATCCTTTCTCTATAAATTCTGAAACAAATCCCTCACGAAAGACACTGTGTGTTCCTAAGGTGTAACACTATGTGTGTTTAATGTGAATACGAAACGTAATTGTTGCTAAAGGTGAAAACTTAATTAGACAGTTTTTCACGAATTTATAAAAAATAGCTAGAGCTAGATTTTGCTCAAGTGCAAAAATGAGACCCTAGTTATTTTTAAAAGATATATATCAGGGAACAATTTCAGATTTTTCCGAAGACTGGAAAGGGGTTAGCTGATACGCGGAACCTTGTAACTTTGCAGTGTAATTTAAAATATCAATCTAGCGCGATTTCGCGCGAAATTTTTATGAGAACCCTAGGATGTTGGGAAGTTCCATTTCCCAGGAATTCGGGCCATTCCGAAGTCGTTAGCTATTTTTTTGGCCGAACGGCCTTTTAAGCGCTCGATCCGGACACCGGTTCGGGATTTTTGGGCGAAAAATCCGTAAAATACTTTTTAGATCAAGAATGAATTCAGGAAGCTTAAAATAGCATTTTAAAGCACTTTTGAGATTTTGAAATTTTCTGAAGCCAGGGGCATTTTGGTAATTTGCCACCTCGAGAGGGGTATTTTGGTAATTTTCCCGGTAAAGTTTTTCAAATGACTTTTTAGTCCATAAATGATTGTAAAACACCTGAAAGGTTGTTTTGAAGATGATTTGGGGCGTTAGGGTGATAATGAATCCCTGGGGGCATTTCGGTAATTGTTCGAATGACTTTTAGTTTGGGAAGGGGTGTAAGACACCCGAAAAGTTATTGTTTCCGGTTGTTCTGAGATGTGACACAGGGGCGATGACTGCCAGGGGGTATTTTGCATAAGTTGGGGGTGTTTTGGTAACTTTCCCACTTAAAATTTTCTGCGGAAATATTTGGTATATAATTGATGTAATACATTTAAAAACTTGACTTTAAAGCGGTTTTGAGGTGTTGGGGTGTAGGGGCCATCGGGGGGTATATTGCTATATAACCACGTTGACGCTAAATTTTAGGGAACTAACATAATTAAGCGTTCGGAAAGGTGGGAAGTGAGGAATTGTTTTAATACATTGAGATAATGACTATTGCTAATGCGTTGGTAAGCTAGGTTAAAGATCCAGTTATAGTTTTGGAATGTAAATATTATGGACACTAAGTTGGTTTACGATTATATTTTGTTCTTAGAGATATGGATTTCAGCCCCGGACCTAGAGATGTCAAATGGGCCGGGCGGCCCGCGGGCTGGCCCGGCCCGGCCCTTTTTTGGCTCGGGCTGGCCCGGCCCGTTTTTGGGCCTGGACTGGCCCTAACCCCTAGGGCTTGGGCCAGGGCCAGGGCCAGGCCGAATTTTTCGAGAAACAGGCCCGACCCGGCCCTAAAACGGCCCCTTTTTGGCCCGGCCCTAACATGGCCCGGCTCGGCCCCCTTTTGGCCCGAAATCTGGCCCCCTTTTGGCCCAAAAACTGGCCCCCTTTTGGCCCTATTTCTGGCCCTTTTTTGGCCCTACACACATGCCCTCTTTTGGCCCAATATTATTATATACACACATTATTATATATAAGTGTGCGTGTCCAACGATGATCGAATGAGTATTAAATCTTAACATTAATTATGATGATCGTTCTTCTTTGTTGCAATAATCAAATGCCATGCAAACATTTGCGAAAATTTAAATAGCTACTGTATTAAGCAATTCGATAGATGTAATTGTCATTTTCTATTTACCAAACTTTCGAAAAATGCTACTTATAAATTATAATGTTAGTAGGCCAAAAAAGACTTGTCAATATTACACCAAATTAACACGTATCAATCTCAACCAATTAATTTGATGTATTCTTGTTGGCCATCGATACAAATAAATAACAAGAAGTTGGGAAACAAAAAAAAAAATTTGGGCCTGGACCCGGCCCAAGCCCGACCCTAAATATTGGGCCTAGGGCCTGGGCTTGGACTGGGCCCAAGTATACCAGTTTCAGGCCCGGCCCGGCCCGGTTTTCACTCCTTCAGGCCCGGCCCCGGCCCGATTTCGTTGGAGGCCCTCTGGGCCCGGGCTGGGCCGGCCCATTGACACCTCTACCCGGACCTCATGATACATCAATTAGATACGATGACGATGACCACGTCGCGAGGCACGTATTTGACGGTGTCGATATGGGTGTTTTGGAAACAATTCAAAGCACAAGTCACCTCGAAGAGTGGGTACTAAACGAGGAACAAATACAACTATTACACCGTCAAAATTTATCTATGTTCACCGATTGCGGGATTTGGTCTCGACACGACGATTGCCTTATATCCGCTCTAGTTGAACGATGAAAGAGCGAGACGAACTCATTTCACTTCCGGTTTGGTGAAATGACTATTACATTAGAGGACGTCGGATTTATACTTGGAATCCCATGTCACGGCAGACCCATTACTTTGAGCAAAACGTCTGCATCCATAGCGAATATGGCTAGGCAGTATTTTCCGGGAATTTCGAGGGAAGCTCTTACAACAAACGACATCAAACTTAAATGGCTAAGAGAGCAGTACGGCGTGCTACCGGATGAATACACTCCTCATGATTTCGTGACGTATACGAAGGCATTCCTTCTGTATATTATTGGAGCTATATTACTTCCGACGCATTCGAAAAACACGGTGCATCCGAAGTATATGGTGTTCTTGGAGGATCTTGAGAAGGTATACTCGTATTCGTGGGGTTCAGCTGTCCTTGCGCACCTATATCGAGCACTGCATAAGGCTACGAGAAAGGGTGCCAAGTCCATTGCCGCCTGCCTGACTCTAGTACAGGTATGAGCATTTATAATCTTGTTTTGACGTGTCAATATATTCGTGATTAATTACTAATTCCATATAATGTTTGCATTCACAGGTTTGGTCTTATGAGAGGCTACCCACGGGTCGTCCACAACCGCGGGTATATTCCGATGAGACGTGGCCTAGGGTGTGGGCCTGGGGGCCTACGACCAACTGGAGGAGACGGATAGACCCTCACCACCATCTAAAGTTCTATTGGGGGGAACTAGAGATACTGGATGCATCCCAGGTGACGTGGCAGCCATATGGCAAGGTGGTGCATCGATTGGATGAGTGGTGTTGGCAACTTCCGGTGTCGTACGTGCTTGCAGATTTGGTTCAGGTGCCGCTTATTCACTTTGAAGAATGTGAGTTTCAGATGCCCGATCAAGCTATGAGGCAAGTTGGCTGTCTACAAGGGATACCAAAACCCACGGTAGACATGTGGCCATACATGAGCGGTCGAGGTCCGAACTTCGAGGTGCCTGATGCCTTGAATTTGCTGAGCGACGAGGTGCAACAGTGGAATACTTGGCAAGAAACGTATGATAGCCTTGTATTGCTGAAGGCCGACGTCATCAGTATTGAGGAATACCTGCAATAGTTTCTCAAGGTGACGCGCACGAGGGTGAATCGCCCTTCCCAGGTGAGGAAGTCATCGTATGCGCCACGTGAGCTCTATGACCAGTTCTGGACATTGAACATTGTAAGTCACCCTAGTGTTGTTTCATTTTTTATTTGCGCACCTTATCGACCATGCCTGAAATGATTAGCCATATTTTCTACGCATGTTTTTTAGGTTGACCAGGGCACTGAGGTGTTCAAGCAGCTGGAAGGGTTTGACTGGTTTGTTGCAAAGGCTCCTGACAATCTCAAGAGGTCCATTGAGAGGTACAAGACTGAAGTTCACAACTTTAGTCTTGCGTACCGGGGTTACCAAGGAGAGTCGTCTCGTCGCTTGCCTCCTGACGCGTACGACTCTCAACCCCAGAGTCAGGTGTGGGAGCCGTATACTCGCTTGCCTCTTGACGCGTACGACTCTCAACCCTAGAATCAGGTGTGGGAGCCGTATAGTCGCTTGCCTCCTGACGTGTACGACTTTCAGCCCCAGAGTCAGGTGTGGGAGCCGTATAGTCACTTGCCTCCTGACTCGTACGACTCTCAGCGCCAGAGTCAGGTGACCCAAGTAGGAATCCAGGCCTCGCGCCCAAGCATCCGGTCGGATAAAGGACAAGCGACGAAGCCATTGAGGCCAGACAAGCGGGATTGGATCGACCGGCACTACTTCGGGCCTGAGCCCGTCGATACAACAGACTTTCCTCTTTTGACATTCCTAGGTCATGCGGATATGAGAATGTTGGCGCCGGAGACAGATATTTCAAATTTTGTCATGAACGCTTATATAGATCTGCTCCGGATTAGAGAGTTACGTTATAACCACTGCGAAGATTTGAAGTTTAACATGTACCCCACTTATTTTGTCACATTAATGGTGACCAGCATGAGGGAGTTCACAAAATGGAAGAGGCGAGGGGCAGGCAGGAGTAAGTGGAAACCATCTGGAAACATGTGAGGCATGTTGAACTCGGAATACCAATGTCACGCTGTTCATGCGAACCTTATCATGATACCTTGTCATCATGCAAACCATTGGTTCCTATTAGTTCTCCATCCAGCGAACAGAGCGGTCCACATATACAATAGCCTAAGGGAGGACGGACCTGGGCGGTCGCTGGCACAGATGTACAACGATTACATCACTGCAGTGGTTAGTTTTTATCTGTTGACCTTGGCTCATAGTATATTCTTCTTGTTACATAGGCTTGATGAAATTTTTTGTTGTTGGATGCAGACTACTATCCTCTTGCTAGCGTTCCAACATTACTCGGGAGAGACCATCACCAGGAATTCGACGGTAGAGCCATGGACGGTCGTGATGATACAGAACCGACCAAAGCAATATAACAGTCACGATTGCGGGATTTACATCCTAAAGTGCATGGACTACATTGCTCGCTCGGAGGTGCTCGAATATACGTCGTGGACTAAGAAAGATGCTAGGGATGGCAATAAGACCCGCAACCGGCAGATACCCGTCCCGCCCCGCTCCTATAGGAGCGGGTCTTTTTTACTCTGACCAAACCACGGGGCGGGTATGGGTTTTTCTAAAAAAATCCGCAATGGGTTAGGGGCGGGTATGGTATTTAGTTCAAACTGCCCCGGTACCCACCCTGCCCCGTGACCGCCCCGGTATATTAACCCTATTCACCATTTAATCATAGCCGTCCATCCCACACATATATAAGATGTTTCCCCAACCCTAATTTCCAATCAATCTGTCGCTTCACCCTTATTTTCACTCTCTGACGACTCTACTCTCTGCCAACAACTTGATGCCTCTTCACCCTAATTTTCATCTGCCGACAAAGGTGCTGCACCGTCGCGCCTCCTTCTTCTCTCCCGCCGTCGGAAACTGACTTGCGATTAACTTAACGGCACCGTCGGCGACTGACCCAACTAGCTTTAAGCCATAAACTAAAGCTAGCCATACCATTAACAGTTGATCTCTCTGAAGCTGGTTGTGAGCTTCTTGGGAGCATCAATGGCTGTTTTCGTTGTGATTTTTGGCATGGTTTTGGGAGTCTGTCTGTGGAGTACTACTTTGTTAAGATGGAATGAGATGAGGTACAGGAAGAAAGGCTTGCCTCCTGATATTATGGGTTGGCCACTTTTTGGTGAGACTACAGAGTTTCTAAAACAAGGTCCTGCTAGAGCGGGGCGGGGTGGGTTTCGACGGGTTTCGATGGCATAGGGCGGGGTGGGGCGGGGCGGGGATGGATTTTCTAAAGCATTTTAGGGTCGAATATGGATTTGAGATTATATGACCCGGTGCGAGGCGGGTGCGGGGCGGGCCGGGATTTCAAGGGTAGCGGGGCGGGTGCGGATCTTATAAGATCTGCATCAGACCCGCCCCATTGCCATCCCTAAAGGATGCCTTGACTTTTAGTTATAAGATAGCCTGGGAGCTGAAAAATAATGAAGCTAGACGCCTTCATTACCATTATCCTAAGTAACGTGCCTAAGGTGCAATGAGCAAAAAAAATTATTTTTCTCGAATTTCGCCGAAATTCATAAAAATGGGTTAACTAGCGTGCCTAAGGTGCAATGAGCTAAAAAGAAGTGACAAAAAAATTACAACATTTTTCGCAAGCTAAGAATTGGGCGCTAAAGTGTGCGAGAATAGGCCCTTCATAGGAAAACCAAAAAAATTATTTCTCTCGAATTTCGCCGAAATTCATAAAAATTGGCTAACTAGCGTGCCTAAGGTGCAATGAGCAAAAAAGAAGTGACAAAAAAAATTACAACATTTTTCGCAAGCTAAGAATTAGGTGCTAAAGTGTGCGCAAATAGACCCTTCATAGGAAAACCAAAAAAATTATTTGTCTCGAATTTCACCGAAATTCATAAAAATGGGCTAACTGCGTGCCTAAGGTGCAATGAGCAAAAAAATTACAAGATTTTTTGAAAGCTATGAATTGGGCGCTAAAGTGTGCGCGAATAGGCCTTTCATAGGAAAACCCAAAAAATTATTTGCCTCGAATTTCACCGAAATTCATAAAAATGGGGTAACTAGCGTGCCTAAGGTGCAATGAGCAAAAAAAAAGTGACAATAATCCACAAACCAAATCACAAATTTAAACATTATAAAAGTTCAATTTAAACAACTGAAACATTAACCCTAACACTCTTCCTCATCATCGTCCTCGACCATACTGTCAGGTTCGATACCTAGCACTTTATAATGGTTTCTCTTGTCATAATCAGTCATCTTATTACATAACGCACACTTCCGCAATTTTTTTTGACCCGTTGATTCTTCAATCGGACTCTTCATACGTATTGCTCGTTTTCGCCCTTTTGTTTGAGACATAATTGGATCAAAAATATCGTCCTCCTCACCTTGCAGGCTAGTGCTGTCAATGACTGGCTATGAAGCTCGATTGAATCTACCGGTTGGAGTCGCCCGAGTTGTCAGAGTGTCCCGTCTTTCTGGTAATGCCATCCTAAACTGTGCAAGGTTAGCCTTATCCCGTGCGGCTGCTTCAACTTGATACATGTACCCATCAACTGTTGACGCTGCATCCAATGATAAACCGTGCATGATGTTACAAAGGTGATTATATCGCAGCGTCTCAGATTGCTCGAAATCAACTGAAACATTAGGCACGTAAGGAATGTGACCGTGTACTCTATTGGCTTCCTTCGTCCACCGATCCAAGATATACTCTGGAGGGATTTCACGAGCATTCTTGGCGCTAAAATACCTCAAAGCGTGTCGACAGAGTATACCTTTATGCTCAAACAGTTGGCAGTTACAATTAACAAACCCGGTCTCCATTCACACTGCTACGGTAAAATGTCTTATGTTCTTCAGAGCCGACGAAGAGCACGGATTGGCAAAATTCGTCACATTTCTCAAAGCATAAACCTTGACATATCTGTTGCATAGCTCGTGCAACTTTGTCATGCTATATTGATTCGACTTTAGTAGTTCCTCCTGAAACTGTCTAAACATTTCCTTGGTATAAACTTGAGCCACATGAGCCTCCAAAGGTGAAAAAACTACTATGGCTCTTTCTCTGTAAACTGTAGCCGCGTCGGCTTCACTCTCAAGGAAAAAATTCTTTTCAAGGGCTTTCTGCATCTCTAGTACGAACTCTGTTATACTTGAAGAAGAGCGTACGTACCCATCAAAGAATGCATTCATACCTTCGCTTCTCGAGGTCGTAGTCATTCCGGCTGCAAAAAACTTTTTGGTGTAGGCACTGATCCACTGTGTCCTGATCTCATACAACGCTTGCAACCATTTATGATTGTGCAAATAGTAGTCATCCACTAACTTGACCCACCTCTCCTCGAACACGTCTACCATCAACGATTTCTTCACACATGTATTAAAGTCACTCTTGAATGTCGGATGGTTTGCATATACATTGTGAAGCCGTTCGGGATATTTGTTGCTTATGTGCCATGTGCACAAGCCATGGTGAGTATCTGGAAGGACCTTAGCGATTGCATTTTTCATTGCCAGATCTTGGTCGGTGATGATGGTCTTTGGAGGAATATGACACATTGCGTCAAGCCACGTTTCAAATAACCACGTAAATGACTCCTCCGTCTCATCCCTAAGCAGGGCAAAGCCAAACAAGATTGACTGATAATGGTGGTTCACCCCGGTGAACGGAGCAAAAGGAATAGAGTACTTATTTGTGCGGTATGTGGTGTCAAACGTCACAACATCGCCAAAATTTTGGTAAGCAGCTCTAGAACGGGCATCCGCCCAAAATATAGTAGTAATGCGGTTCTCGTCATCCAGTTGGAGACTATAGAAAAAGCCAGAATTCTCACTCTGAAGGCGCCTGAAGATATCAAGTGTAGCTTGAGAATCACTCATACAGGAAGACTCTCTCCTCTGAGCACGAAGTTCATTTCGGAGGTCAACTTCGTTGAAGCTCAACTTGTTAACCCCCCCAGCCTGGCTTAAGAAAACCCCCATCATTCTGGAAGGTGGAATTTTAGCCTCGGCCATTATAAATATCAGTTGTCTGTGTGCCGCACTTATTTGTCGGTGCTGATGAATTTGACCAATCTTACTAGGGGTCATCAACTGATGATTATGGCTCAACTCCACTCCCGTCACAACCCAATGATTTTCATTTTTTCGGTGTACTGCATACACATGGGCCTTGCAGCCGGTACCCGGAAATGTGTCCCTTTTTCTTTGTCTTGTTGGCCATTCGTCACTGATCCAAACAACCGGGGGTACATGCAGGCTCCTTTATGACACTCAAATAGTCGGGAACAAATTTGGTCTATATACGCCCGTTTTCTGGTCGTCTTAATTCTAACACCGAAACCTATCATTTTCGAATATGCTCTATAGTATGCTTCAACTTCGTCCAGTGTTTGAAAAACTTGACCTTTGTAAGGTGGATCAGAATCTTCACAAAAATTATTTTCTCCAGTGGCATCCATATTTATACTGAAATCTAAAAAATAAAAATTATATCATTCTCAATAAGTCATAGAATACAATAAATTTTTCTGGGCAGAAACAGAAATAAAATGGAATGAAATGAAATCGAATGAAAAAGGCAAAACTTACAACCGCTAAAAAGGGTAAGTGGGGGCAACTGGATTTTTATTAGGGTTTTTAATAGCATTTGTGGGGTAGTTGTGGGGTAGCTGGGGGTTTATTTACGGTAGGTGGGGCAATAATTTTTATCGGGTTCATGTCCCTGTGTCACATCTCAGAACAACTGGAAAAAATAACTTTCCGGGTGTCTTACACCCCTTCCCGAACTAAAAGTCATTCGGAAAATTTTATAATATTAAATTACCAAAATACCCCCGCTGAGCGACAAATTACCGAAATGCCCCCGGGGGTTCATTATCACCCTAACGCCCCAAATCATCTTCAAAACAACCTTTAAGGTGTTTTACAATCATTTATGGACTAAAAAGTCCTTTGAAAAACTTTATCGGAAAAATTACCAAAATACCCCTCTCGGGGTGGCAAATTACCAAAATGCCCATGGCTTCAGGAAATCTCAAAATCTCAAAAGTGCTTTAAAATTCTATTTTAAGCTTCCTGAATTCATTCTTGATCTAAAAAGTATTTTACGGATTTTTCGTCCAAAAATCCCGAACCGATGTCCGGATCGAGCGCTTAAAAGGCCGTTCGGCCAAAAAAATAGCTAACGACTTCGGAATGGCCCGAATTCCTGGGAAATGGAACTTCCCAACATCCTAGGGTTCTCATAAAAGTTTCGCGCGAAATCGCGCTAGCTTGATATTTTAAATTATACTGCAAAGTTACAAGGTTCCGCGTATCAGCTAACCCCTTTCCAGTCTTTGGAAACATCTGAAAATTTTCCCTGATATATATCTTTTAAAAATAACTGGGTCTTTTTTTTGCACTTTGGAAAAATCTAGCTCTAGCTATTTTTTATAAATTCATGAAAACCTGTCTAATTAAGTTTTCACCTTTAGCGACAATTACGTTTCGTATTCACATTAAACACACATAGTGTTACACCTTAGGAACACACAGTGTCTTTCGTGAGGGATTTGTTTCAGAATTTATAGAGAAAGGACACACCACGTGTCACTTCCGGGTGACTATTTCTTTTAAAAAGTTTTATCGATCTTCGTGCTATTAAATTTTTATCTAAAATTTTTGCCCAATTCATATCTCACTCATCCGATCTCCGATTGATCTCATTTTTGTTTCGTTCAATTTGTATTTTCGTTCTCTTCGATTTGAGTCTACAATCACAATTTTTGTGGGTTTTCATTGTTTTTTATGTTATTATTAGCTTGTTAAACAAAGTTGTGGATTTTCATTGTTTTTTATGTTATTATTAGCTTGTAATATGAATTGAAGTTTATGATTAATGAGATTGTCTACTTGCTTGTTATTATTATTTTTTTCAATTGAAAGTTCTAATAAAAAGTGAGAATGAATATTTACTTGATGTTTCAAAACAAGTATTATTGAAATAATTAAAAGATCAACCGAAAAAGGTTTTATTATGCTATTGACCCCTTTAATTGAAATAAAAGTACACGTTATATCCCCCCCCCCCCCCCTTCTGAGGATACGAAGGAATCTAGTGGACAAAAAACGAGATTTCTTAATAATAGATAAAAGACATATTTTTGAAGATTTTTACAAAAGTTCAAAATAAAATATAATAAAAGGGCATCCAAATCGAGTGTAAATCTTTAGCTGCCAAGAGTTTGAGATAAGGCCATATAATGAGTTTGAGATCGGCCAAAAGAAACAAAGCGGTTTACAAGGAAACTTCAAATTTGTCTTATAAAAGGAAGAGGACGGCTGGGAAAAGGTTAAGGAAAAAGAGTGAGGGGTAGACTATTTGTCTGCACATAATCAAGTCAATTGATTAACCAAGAGAAAGCTTATGTGACGTTTAGCCCAAACATCAGCAACAGCTATGCCATATCCTTAGCCCGAGCTCTGGGTATTCAACTTTCTCAATCCTTTTGCACGTATCTCGGATGTACTTTGGATATTGTCACCAAACGATAGGAATTTTATCAAGATCTGATTGAGAAAATTTGGAGAAGATGTGCAGATCGGAAGGGCTGCCTACTTAATAAGGCTGGAAGAGCAACCCTCATTTCATCGGTTCTTTCCTCGGTACTCAATTACCACATGCAGGTATGTCTATTTCCTAAATATGTATATACTAAAATTAATTCACTCCTATGCAAGTTCTGGTGGTCAGGCTCTGATAACAAGCAGTCAATCCACTGGATTAATTGACATGCTCTTTGCGCCCCCAAGAATCTCGGTAGAATGGGTTTCAAGTCCATTGAAATAGTTAACCAAGCTCTAATAGTCAAAACCAGCTGGAGAATCATGCGAGATCCTAGCAGTCTTCGTGCAAGAATGTTCATCAGAAAATACTGCGTTCGCAACAATTTTATGGGATGCCCAAATATAGGAAATTTTTCATGGGGATGGCGTGGTATTATAACAGGATGAAGGGTCCTCCGGGAGGGTTTAAGATGGCAGGTAGGCACGGGATCACATATATCAATTTGGGAAGACAAGTGGATACCGAAATTACAAGACTGGCTATCTCCAAACCAAGCTCTAATCTTCTACAGGTGGTGTTGGTAAAGGATTTAATCCAAAACAACTCTCAGAATTAGAAACTCGTTCGAGAAATTTTTCCATTAGATTTAGTACCCAGGATCTTAGCCATACACATATCCCCCCATGCCATAGCAGACTCCCAAATATGGGATGCTACCTCAAATGGTGAATTCTCAGTGGCATCGGCTTACTAGTTACTATATCAAAGAAAAGAGGCTTTATTATTAGCTACGGGCATAATCGGGTCGGACCTCAATTGGAAGCAAAACTTTGGGAAGTGGTGTGGTCATTACCCATTCCCCAAAAAATCATAGTCCTCATTTGGCAAATTGTGAGGGGGCAAACTACCGCTTAGAACCAATCTGTACAAATTAGAAATCACTACCAACGAACTATGCCCTTTATGCCTTAACTACCCTGAAACTGTTGAGCACTTATTCTTCACTTGCCAAGTGGTTAGACCAGTTTGGTTTGGAGGACCAACAGGGACTAGAAACAATACAACTGACACCCTTTCAACGAATGGCTAATTGTCTGGTTATTTCGACACCGAACTTTACACATAACGTCAACCATTTGGACAATTTGGAAACACATAAACAACCTCATTTTTAGACAAGAAAGTTTTGAGATAGAACAAATTATTGCTGATATATCTCGCCTCTCTTATTCTATTAATTCGGCCAAGATAAGAGTCTCCCCTCAAATTAGGCCAACCGAACATTGTACAAAGAACGTCACTCTACCTACTACAATTCACTCCGACGTATCTAATTGTAGTTGTACAACTTTGAAAAATATATGTTTAGCATTCTTAGTCAATTTCGACAAAACAAATGGGAAAAAGTGGTATCGGTTTATCTTGCTGGCGAGATGATAGATATAGATGTGGGTCGGCAGCAATATCATTTATGGCTTCAGACTACTATACGGCTAATGCAAAAGGCTTACTACTTTCTCAGATATCGGAATTTCCCCCAAAAATGGATTTAATTGCACTCACATTGGGTATAGGGTTAATCAGGCTCGGAGATCACGGATACGACATTACCTATTATATATGACTTCTGCTATCTACTTACAGACTTTCACCAGGTAAGTGTTGACAAGGCCACGAAGGCACAACTCAAGCAAGCTAGATTTTTAGCCGCTTTTTCTTGCCATGCACGCATTGACGTCTACCAGGACTGGTACATGACTTGATGCGATAAACATATCTTATGTTCCAATTTTGAGTAGCCTAAACTTTTGTTATGTGTGATATGTGTTGGCCCTCGAAAGAAACTTATGAGAGTACTGCTTAATTTAAATCATGGCATGTCATGATTGTAGAATATAGTTATTGTAAGCACTACTGTGCAAGCACCATAAGTTGCTACGATAAACTAATACTATCCCTTTAACAATACTATCTCCCTTCTATCAAAAAAAAAAAACAAAGAAAAAAATTATATTATCAAAAAGAGAGAGAAAAGGGAGGAAAAAAGAAGAAACTTTTACTTCATAAAGGGAGAAAATCGTTTGTTTTTTGTAGCCGTTGTAAGAGTTCCGGAACCAAAAAGGAAGAAATTGGGTGAAAAAGGGATTGAATGTATTTTCATTGGTTATGCTTTACACAATAAAGCATATAGGTTCATGGTAGTGGAACAAAATGATTATTATTCTAAAAACACTATCATTGAATCTAGAGATGCCATCTTAACGAAAGTAGGTTCCAATCACTTCCTAAGCAAGTTGAGCAAAAGGAAGGTCAACGTGAAGTTGAGAAAAACCATGAAAATGAAGTGGAACCTAGGAGGAGCAAACGAATGAGAATTTCTAAAACCTATGGACCCGATTTCTACATGTATTTGGTAGAAGGAACTAGGACGACAATATACAACTCCATACCGAATGTCTTAAATGTGGAATCCGACCCTAAGACTTATGAAGAGGCCATGAAATCTCAAGATTCTTCTTTTTGGAAATAAGCAATTAATGAAGAGATTGATTCAATCATGGGAAATGGAACATGGAAATTGGTGGATTTACCACCCGGTTCTAAACCCATTGGTTGTAAATGGATCTTCAAGAAAAAGTTAAGGGTCGATGGATCGATTGAAAATTTTAAGGCAAGGTTAGTGGCTAAGGGATTTTCCCAAAAGGAAGGTGTCGATTACTTTGACACTTATGCACTAGTTGCAAGGATAGCCACTATTAGGGTGCTTATAGCACTAGCTTCCATCCATAAGCTAGTAATTCATTAAATGGATGTTAAAACGGCATTCTTAAATGGTGAATTAGATGAAGAGGTATACATGCAACAACCGGAAGGGTTTGTTGTACGTGGGCAAGAAAATAAAGTTTGTAAGTTGATTAAGTCATTGTATGGACTTAAGCAAGCCCCTAAGCAGTGGCATCAAAAGTTTGATCAAATTGTGATGTCTAATGGTTTTAAAATACATGAATCGGATACGTGTGTGTACAGCAAGTTCGATGGCGGTAAGGGAGTTATCATTTGCTTATACGTAGATGATGTGCTCATTTTTTGTACTGACTTGAAACAAGTTGTAAAGACAAAGAAATTCTTATCCGATAATTTTGAAATGAAGGACATGGGTGTTGCTGACGTGATTTTAGGAATTAAAATCATAAGGAATAATGGTTGCATAACCTTGTCACAATCTCATTATATTGAGAAGGTGTTAAAAAAGTTTGACCATTTGGATAGCACACCAGTTAGTACTCTGTTTGATGAGAGTATTAAGTTGTCTCCCAATGATGGTAGAGCTGTGAGACAACTAGAATATGCGAGTGCAATAGGTTGTTTAATGTATGCCATGACTTGTACTAGACCGGATATTGCTTATGTAATAGGAAAACTTAGTAGATGTACTAGTTGTCCTAGTAATATGCATTGGAATGCAATTTATGGGGTCTTTAAGTACCTTAAACGAACCATGGATTTCGGCATATGTTATAATGGGTATCCTTCTGTTTTGGAAGGATACACAGATGCCAGTTGGATTACGAATCGGGAGGATTATGCTTCCACAAGTGGATGGATTTTCACATTTGGTGGAGGTGCAAATATCCTGAGGTTCGAAGAAACAGACTTGCATTACTGATTCTACCATGGCAGCAGAGTTTATTGCTTTAACTGCAGGGGGCAAGGAGGCAAAATGGCTAAGGAATTTGCTTTTAGAGGTTCCTTTATGGCCTAAGCCTATGGCTCCAATATCGATAAGATGTGATAGTCAATCAACTCTATCACGAGAATGTAGCGAAGTGTATAATCGAAAGTCTAGACACATTGGTCTTAGACATAGCTACATGAGGCAGTTGATTACCGAATGAGTAATCACATTGGAATTTGTGAGGTCATTGGAAAATTTAGCGGATCCGTTAAGTAAAGGGCTTCCAAGGGAAATGATTATTAGGACCTCACGAGGGATGGGTCTCAAGCCCATGTCAAGGATCACCAATGATGGAAATCTTGACTCAACGCTTGCTAACACCAAGTCCTGAGTTCAACGAGTCAAAAGTATATTATGATGGTGATTGGAAGCACAAATTTTAGTCATCCCAAAGTCATGTGCTTGGTAACCGTAATGAAGGAATATGGTGAGTATTATACTCTTAATAGGTCTATAAAAGGATAATTCTTTGGAGTGTTAGTTACGGTACACTCTTGATAGACCTGACTAGTGAGTGTGAAGTGGGGCCGCTTCTGTCGAGTTTAAAGGGCTTAACTTTAGAGCACTCATGAAAAACAAGATACAAATTACATGGCCATTTATTGTATAAGCAGTTTTCTAGATTTGTGTATGGATAGGAGTTTCATGTGTGATATGTGACCGGCTAGTCAACAAGGATAGGTGGTTCAAAGTTTATCTACCACACTTTTTCAGATTAGTCTTGTTATGTAATCACTAAGTGAAGATTCAAGTCGTAAGACATCTTCATTTATGTATGTACTTCACTGGATAATAAGATCTGGTTTTTTGTTTTGTTTTTATTTTATATTTTGTAACATGGTGGGGATTGTTAGTGTTTTCCAAAATATAGTGTCAAGTTTGGTTCATTTTCTTTGTCAAAATGATGAAAGGAATGTGAAGAGGCAAAGAGGGAGGAATCCCACATAGAAGGGAATTGGAAAAGTAAGTGGGTATATAATAAAGAACTCCACTTGTTTTAATACTTATGTGGTATACTAAGGTGTATGCATGTGCACCGAGTATGGTGCGAAGCACCATACGAGGAACAATCGCACGCACGCGCGCGTGGCAATGGGCTGTGAGGCGCAATGTGGCGCTTTGATGGCACACTTTGCACTTTGCACTTCGCACGTGCGGTTAGACGCCTTTAAGTTTTCGTGATGAAAACTAGGCCGTCGGTGCAACGGATCGGGTCGGATCTGACCGTTAGTAGCTGGGTAGTTACACTTGCACCGGTTCGGGTTATGCGCGAACGGTTGCACCTGTTAGGCAGATGCGTGGTTCCAGTTCGGGTCAGACCCAACTGTTGGGAGCTGGTTAGTTACCAACCCAGATCTGGACGGTTAATCTTAACGGTTTCTGATCCAACGGTCCAGATTGCTTGGGTGCATGATGAAAGGGTGTGACCATTGATTCGCAAGCACTAGTGCTTTATAAATAGAGCACAATCAGATTTTCGGACCTAGTAATTAGCATTTACTCTCTTCATTTTTATTTCCTTTCTGCAGATCTTTTACAACAAGAAATTTCTGCAGAATTTCTTACTTGTAAAACCATTATCCAGAATTCCATACACATATCTGTGGGGTGAATATCGTGTGTGCAAACGCTATTCACTAAAGTGCTTCGTTGTATCTTGGAAAATATTTGCCTGCAACCCGCTACACACCGTTTTTTTTTGTGGGGGTAAATATAAACTTAAGGAGAGCGTTTTACAACGTGCCTCAAAGTCAATCCTTCTTTCAGTCACAAAATCATACTACATATTCACCAACAGGACATGTCATATTTGGTGACGAATGAGGGCTTGTTACATGAGAAAAAGAGACGTAGGTGGAGGTGGAGATATTATTTGCACTTGGGAAGCCAATGTTTGCGTCCAAGCTCCTATTGCAGTTTTTTTTTTTTGGCTTAAGCTGTGAGTAACCATTGATTTTCAGCGGATTTACTACCCAATTATCCTTTAGAAAGATGATAAGAATGATCATAGATTTATTAATGACAATATAAGTAGGCCTGTGCACTAAATGTTATAGACTGCTATGATGTTAATGTTGTTTTTCTGGTTTTGGGTATCTCATTGGCATTTTAAGGCTAACAACACTCCATAAATTACTATGCTGTGCTACAATTTGTCATCTAAAATCATTCAAAGCAGTGGAGAGAGCGTCATTAATCATTTAAAGAGTGTCAATAGGGCTCCTTTTTTGCTAGCATGATATTGACCTACAAGTACTAAAGATGAACAAAATGTGCTTTTTTTGGTACAATATTCATGTTTCCGTAGATGTAATTCGGTATGAATCTATAATTTGAACACTATAAGACGAGTTTACAATATAACAAAAATTAGTGGTCGCTATATGTGGTTACTGCGTTTCCTGAAGAAACCTTCGGTGATAGTTCTGAGCATCACTAATTGAATGCACTAATTATAATATCTAAGGGTCATTAATTAGAAATTAAAATTGAATAACCTGTCAATTTAATGGACTAATTGTAATAGTTGTAGCCAGAATTAGAACTAATTTGCCCACACCAATGTAGAACAAAATCATGTGAGAACTGCTATGACAACGCCAACATTTCCCTTGAAAAGTTGAAAAGTTGCAAGCTAACACATAATTCCCTCCTCAGATTCCAACTGTGCAAACCGAACAGTTGGTTGGTTTCCCGCGCTTCTGGCAGATAGCAATGTCCTATAAGAGAGGCAGGAGAGATTCTTGTTTGGTCGACGAGAGGGTGAGGCTCTGGTGCAAACACTTTCATCAAAGCAAAACCTGCTAACATGAACACCCAATCAATGATGCCAACATGGGCCGTGGTGCTCACATTAAGCCTCACCCTCACCCTCACCGTCGCCACCAGACCCACCACCATCACTGCCACCTTTTCCGCCGAAGCCCCATCCCCAAGCCACAACCCTGCCACCTGCGACGGCCACTTGCAAGAATGTGACCTCGAGCCTCTGCCTAGAGCCAAACCTGTTCGCAGGGAGGTATATGGTAATGGAAAAATCTTTGACATCACTCATCAGGTTCGCGCTGGCATCCCTCTCTACAAGAATCCATTGGGCACCAACGAGTCCGTGGTCCTTGATTTGAGCATTAATGGGAGGAACAACACACCTAAAGGATGGACTAACAACAGCAAGTTGAAGGAATACGCAGTTCATTTTGGCACGCACGTTGATGCGCCAAGCCATAGTTTTGACGAGTACTATGATGATGGCTTTGATGTCGATGCTATGGACCTTGAGACGTTAAATGGTAAGATTCTCTAGCGTATGACATTCCAGTTTTAGCGCGTTGAAATGTTATACTTGTGCATTGCATGCCCACAATATTGTTGGAAGCTTACTATTTTCGGATAAGGAGGAACTATTATTAGTGAATCAGACAAATAGGAGAACTATTTATTGGATACGATGTTTGAGAAAGCAAACTAAACCCTGAAGGACTACATCAATATTTGCAGTAGTTCTAATAGGGTTAAAGCCACCTATATCAGAGGGATGATAGCTCCAAAAGAGATTACGTACAAGCCACCTATATATGTATACATTGCGCCAACATTCAACTTCTGTAATGCGGCCACCAGGTTTACTTTTCTGTAGATGCATTGTGGGAGTTGGTGGTTGCATGATACTTGAGTGGAAGTAACAGTGTTCAATCTCTAAGATATATCATATTGATGAAGATATCTTTTGCTAGCTAGCTTGAATGAATGCCAGAATTTCAGAAATTCTGGACATTCTTATAACCACGGTCTACTTCGCGACTGGCCAAAAGCCCTCGGGTCTCAGCTGGGGTTCGGGTTTTCCTTGAACAGTTCATAGAAGTCAAAAGTTTCTGTACGGGATCAAGAGATATTGTTAGTAGTGTGATCTTAAAGAACACGGTAAGGCATAGTGTGATCTTAAAGAACACGGTAAGGCAAAACCAAAAGTTTCTGTAAGGAACCGAGAGAAGTTAGTATCGTAATCTTGAAGAATATGGTAAGGCAAAAACAAAGTAGTACAAAGCAACGTATTTCCTCTAATCTGAATTTTTTGTTAATTAGTTATCTAGTTTTGTTTCTATATTCTTTTAGGATAGAAAAATGGGTTTATAAATTTAGTCCTTTATTGTCTGATACTATAAGTTTTGTTGTTTCGCCTGCTGTGTACGAAAAATGTGTTCTTGGCTCTTGAAATCTGACCTCCCTGTGATGGGTTCTTAGATGTTGCACATATATGTATGTTATTTAGCATGAAAAGCAACTCTGATTGTATGCTTTGGTGCACCGCGGCAGACTGGGATTCGTTGACCTTCAATATGTTGAGCGATCTTTCCTTTAGACGGATAAAATCAGAATCTTCAGCCTTGTGAAACCTTGTTCTAGTGATATAAGGGGTTCATTCTTTCAGCTGTCAAAAATCTGGATGCTATGCCCTCTCGTAGTCTTGTTTGTTCGCACCTGTTCTACATATTTTTTTCTCTCTCTTTGTTCCTCTTCCTCTGTTTTACTGCTGCCACTTGGTAACATATGAAAGAGATCTAATTTCACGACTGATGATTTATCTATACTTTGAAGCTTGATTTCTCCTTCTCTTTTTCTTAAACAGGTCCTGCGTTGGTAGTCGACGTTCCAAGGAACATGAACATAACAGGTATAGATTTCCAGCCACTATTGTTCAGAAAAAGAGATTTCAATGTTTCTATGTTGGATGGTGTTGTGCCTTAAACAAGGCAAACGATTGTTAGTCATAGCAAGAATTTGCTATATTCAAAAGTTTACTGCTGCAATGATGATAACATAACATATTCTCTCTCTCTAGACCTCACCGCCTATAATGTTTGTGACCATGCCAACAAACGACATTATATGTCTCAAGTTCTCCCTGCCTATAATAGTAACCTCCAACTTGTGGCATGACAGAAAACTTCCATTCCATTTTCAAAGATTTTAAGAGATGTCTCCGTGTTATTCTGTAGTCCAAATCCAAGAATAACTTTATGACTTAATTCACCACATTCTTCTTACGAATCTAACCATTTATCTGTCTCAAATGGGTGCCTAGATCCTTACGTCCTTGCTGTATTGTAGACTAAAAGAATAAGAACACTGCGGTGTAGATTTAAGATGGTGCTTCGAGTGTCATGAGTCGTGACATAAGCCTGAAGTTGGAAGAGAAGAGCTTGGTACAAGGGAAGTGAGTTGCAAGAGACTCTAAGTTGATGGTACGAAATACGTACAGAGCATTCGCAGTTAGTGTTGAGACCAAGTCTAGCCGTTTCAACTTCAGTAGATTAATTCAGCTACTAGAAAGCAAAACTGCCAACTATTTGGCTCCCGAGTCTCCCTCCATGCCCCCCCCCCCCCCCCCCCCCCAACCTTCGGGACTTCTCTCTAAGGGAAATATCTTTAGGAAAGCACCATACCATTTATGTCTCTGTTTTGTATTCAACTATCTGAGTAAGTTATCTGCCATCTCTCATGTTATACATCAGCATTTGACTCCTCTTTGTTATTTCAGCTGAAGCTCTGCAGTCTTTGCAAATCCCTAAGGGTGTAAGGCGGGTCATTTTCAAAACATTAAATACCGACAGGTAATTTTGAAGTGGCAATAAGGTTTTAACGAGTGAACCATGCTTTAGTTGCGGAAAAATGCAAAATTTACAAATTCTACACACGTGTTTTTGTTTGGGTTTTATTCAGCAGCTCTATGCCATGGATGGAAATAAAGCATCGGTAGTCATGATACATTGTTCTTCCTTAGTATAATGTTTACTAGGTAGATGGCATTACCTTAAGCCTTGCCCTTGCTTAGAATCACGATCAATGACCATGGTAACATAATTTTATGCTATTTTACAGCTTCTCATTGTTCATACCTTACATTAGAAATTCTTATACAGACATGAACCTCAACTCTGCATGTTTGACATGAGAAAGTGGATATGAAGTGTTTGATACCAATCTCTAGCAGCGTTATTTCAAACATTGGATCTGAGAGTATGAACATTTCCATCCTATAGTTTACTCACTATGCCTTCTGGGAGAGGGAAAGTTTGGTAACTGAGCTGATTATTTGACAGAATTCTATATGAAGTGCTATAAACCCTTCTGCCCACATGATTTTACTCGTAGAGTTTGTTATTAGCCCAATGATAAACGTCAGACTACCGGTTTTAATGACAATACAAAAACTAGATTAGGATGCATTTCTATTTACTATCCGTCCTCTTGTTTTCCAGGCATCTTATGTGGCGTAGGGAGTTCCATTCCGACTTCATTGGATTTACAACTTGTGGGGCTAAATGGCTGGTGGATAACACTGACATTAAACTTATTGGTAAGAGAGAGTTGCCTTCTTGATCCTTCATTCTATGGAACTGCCAAACAAGGGCATGTTCTTGCTCAAATACAGCATCACATTACACCTCCATTGCATTCGAAGTGTCATAATAGATTGTTATTGAGTTAGCAGAATGATTTTTTAGCAAACTGAAGTGAAAACATTTTATTTTGACCTTATTGTACACGGCAGCAGAAGAATAAGAAAGAATATCAATTGCAAGATAATCACCTAATTTGATGAAGATTGAAGTTCAAAACCTTTAGGCTAGAAGCCCATCCTCTTGAATCTAAACTCTGCTTGGTTATCCGGCTTCTCTCTTTGTACTTCATGCTCACAACATCTTGGCCGATATGGTGATTTCATGGTGTGGAGCCTTTCCATTCCCATATTGACCATTTTTATGTCATTCGTAGGACCTGCTTTTATCAGTATTTCTTCAACTCTGTAGTTTCACAGTTGCTACCTTAACTTGCTCGTGTTTGTATAGTCCCTTCCCACGACACTAAGAACCCCCACTGTTTTGATCTATCTCTTTTAGGTACATGCAGCTATCTCAGCAAAGTACAACTCTTGTTTTCCAATTGACACAATCACTTCAGATTGTCATTCATGCATCATACATGCACGTTAAGACAATTTCTATATATGCCCATCTTGCAAAAGTCCTGATCTTATAGATCTTTCATCAAAGATTGATGTGCTTGGGCTGATTCGCTTGGCAAAATTTTGTACTTAGCTGGAAGATAGCGTGCCTTAAATAAGAAGTTTATAAATGATACATAATGCCACACTTTCTTCTGCATTCAGGAATTAGCTTTATGTATGATGTGCTCCGGTTCTTCCTTCTTTTTTCAGTTGAAAATGTGCTTCCACAAATAATAACTTGCAAACGGGATGGGAGATTCCAACCTAGTATCACTTGCTTTTCCTCGTATACATAATATCATTGTCATTTTTTTCATCATATCCCACAGCCAGGCGACAATACATTTTTCAGAAAAGGTGTAGCAAACAAAGTTCTATTTGGGAATTCTGGTTAGAGCCTGTTTTCGAGATATAGCCCTTGGGCACAAGTGCCATATCTCAGAACTCAACATTTTTTTGCTTAAAATACAGCATACTGCAATCCCTTTGGCTTGTTTGGAGTAAAGAGCAGATTTATCAGGGAACTGTGTCTTGGTTGTTAGTTTTCTATAAGGGTTCTACCTCCATACTAATGGTTCCGTTGATGCATTCACTCTGATCTTATTGTAGGAATTGATTACATAACTACTGGAGTTTTGTATGACCTCGTTCCTGTTCACAAAATTCTGCTAAGGCCTCGGGTAAGAGTTCAGTCAGGTCTGCTAAGTTTTATCGACACAAGAATCATGTTAACCAAAGAATATGTACTGGTGACTTCTGTGGCTCCTCAGCTTGCCCACCAAGTAAAATAAACTGTCTATCTACGCTGATGCTGCATCAGAATTGTAAAGGATGGCATAAGAGAGTGATTTGTAATCCAAGACTGTACATATATTCAGTTACTTTTATGAGCTAACTTTAAGGCCTTATGGCAATTTAGAAGATTTGTAACCTAAACTATAGCTTTATTGATATGGAGATTGCTGCCGGATCATTCAGTTCTGACAAATTTTCAAATGTTTTAGGATATTGTTCTTGTGGAAGGCCTCAAACTCGATGGCATTGAACCCGGACACTACACAGTCAACTGCCTTCCTATGAGGTTACCGAAATCTGATGGAGCGCCGACAAGATGCATCCTTGTTCGGTGAATTTCCTTTCTGCACGTTTCAGAACGTAAGTCTTATTTGCCAGTAAGTCTGTAGCAATTTGCATTCACTTAACATAACTAGGCAAATCTATGCCAAACCCAACCACACAAACATGTCTATCATATCATGTTTCTTGACCTTTTCCACGTATCCCCAGCCGGCCCCGATGGTTATTGACCACTTAAATGGTTTCCCGCTTAGAACTCTGAGGTATCTTATCCGACAACGAACCTCCTGACATTCTAAAATCAGTGCATACTGACCTAAAATTAGGCTACCGTTACAGCTTCATTGAACAGGCCTCAGTATGCATGTTATTCGATTGAACGCTATTCACATATCAAATTGGTTCTAATATTTTATAAGCTTTTGTACTGTTTTTACTACTGATAAAAGTCAGTTGTACATTCTTGAATGTCACATTCTTGAATGTCACATATGTACATCAATACCATCTTTTCTTTTGCACTAGTTATGCTTCATGATGGATCTAGTTGAAAGAGTTGAGTGCTTATATGTTCCCTTAAATTATTGCGAACTTGCAGCAGGGAACAGCAACAGGCGACATGAGGTTCTAAGTAGTAACATGCTGGAAGGAGACTGCTCGGCCAGCTTTTACTCATCTTGGCTGTTATGATATCGGCATGACAACCTTACTAATTTATGTAAAATATTTGGCTGAACTGTATTCCCCTAGCATCTGGCTCAACAATGTACTAAGTTTAATGTGGTGGACTAAATATTGTATTACCAAGTTTATCTATATATGGAGGGACGGTTTGTGCTATACACACTTTCTTGATTTGTTTAATTTTGAGTGTCATTTGGACATAATTATTACATGCCGGTGATTAATAATGGGTCGTCATACTCAAGGGATGATTATGCCCTTCACTTCACTTTAGTTGAGTTGCTTTTCTTTTTAGAGTAGCGGTTGAGTTACTAGTTCATGTTGAAGATGTCATTTCTTTTTAAAGGTGCGCTCTTTATAAGACACTAATAATTATCATATTAGCATGCCAACAGTAGCTAACTGACACTAACTATTTTGTTAAGTTTGTGATATTATTCATTTTTCATAAAATTTGATGGGTATAGTACAAATATGTAACATGCTTAGAGATTATCACGTAATTTTTAGGGCCTAATTGAGAAGGATAGCTAAGTTTTTGTGATATACATTTGGGATTATTTTAATTGAAGTACTAATACCATAATTAAGGTAGTCTTTTTTTCAGTTTTGAAAACAAGAAAAAATATTAACGCTTGACAGACAGTTTTAGTTTTTTTTCCTCTTCAGATTTATAAAGCAATTTTCAAAATGAGACTGTTTTTGAAATGGAGTTTTTAGTTTTATTTTGTTTTGTTTTTTAGATCCGCCTTTCAACTTTTGTTGGAAGTACTTTATGTCTCTTTTTTCCCTTCAATCTTCATCACCAATACTTATCACTCAAAAACACCAAACCACCAACATTGCCAGCCACCACACCCGTTGTCGATCTGCCACCACCACCATTGATCAAAACATCCGAACACCAAACTTGCCAACACCGCCAACCACCATAGCAACTGATCGTCGCCACATGCACCACCAACAGTGACCAACACCCACGAACACTGCCAACCACCATAGCCACTATAACCACAGCCAAGACCACCACTGACCAACACCGCCGAACATCAAACCCTCTAACATCGGCCACCATCATGGTGCCACCACTCCTTTAAATCCAAATCACCATCATATCGACCACCTGCAACAAACACCACCGAAAGATTTATCCATCGATTGGCCCTAGTATCTTCGATTTTCACAGGTAAATTTAAAGTCAATCAAACGCCATTCACCCAATCAAACCAATGAAGTTCTAATTCACAAGCTAGTTTGTTACTGTCATAGCAGTAGTTGAACAGTAGCAGAGAAGATCTGTTGGTCATGGTGGGGGCGCTTCTGATTGCTGAATATAGGAGCTCAGAAGAAGCTCTAAGGTATTGGAAAATGAAAGAAAAGAAAAGAGAGGAAAAATTAAAAACCAATTATACAAAACTTCTATCAAACAACCCATCAGTTTTATAGAAAAAGAAAACTCAAAAAGGTTTTAGTTTTGATTTTTCTGAAAACAATAACTGAAAACTAAAATGAGTTTCAAACACACCCTAAAAGTGTTGCTAAATAGTATATTCTAGACATAAGAGTTTCACCTGTGATTACACCTCTAAATACATATGCAATGTATCAACACCTCTTATTTACGGACAAACTTCACCCCTAAATTTTTGTAGCAATATTTTTCCTTTGTTCCGTATAACATAAACATGTTTTTTTTTTTTTGGTACAAAGGAAGTTAAAAAACAGATAAATTACAAACGCAGTCTGCCTACTCCTTTGGCATCCTTTCTTATCATTTCTTCCATCCCACTTGAGGGTTCTTCTAGATATTCAAAAGCTTGATCTTGGTTTGTTCCCAGGTTGGCTAAGTAGTCGGCACAAGTGTTACCTTCCCTTAGTACCTGTGATAAAGATGTTCCTGTAGCCCTTAGCAAAAATCTGCAATCTAGGATTAGATTTATGAGGGGGTGGCAATAGTTGTAATCCTTTGTCAGCAAGTCTCTCGCGGTCTCAGAGTCAGTCTTCACTCTAGCTTCTTGAATGCCTTTGTCTTTGATTAGCGGGAGCCCTTTAGTATTCCATGTAACTCTGCTTCTAGTGCATTGCAGATTGGTAGGTTTCCATAGAACCCTCCCAACCAATCTCCTTTGTCATTTCTCAAGAGTCCTCCAAAGGCTCCATGTCTTTCTTGTTTCTTGCTTCCATCTGTGTTGATCTTTACTTTACCTGCAAAGGGAGTAGACCACCAAATTAGTCTAGGTTCTCTACTTTTTATTACTTTTTGATTAGCAAAGGCTTCCATCAGCTCTTTTGCATAGTCCAACACTTTTCTCCAAGAAACTTCCATGTTAGCCCTTATATATTTTCCTTGCTCATGTCTTTCCTAATTTGCCATAGGTTAGTAATAAAAACATATTTCCAAGGTATACCACAGAAATTGGATTTTTCCTTATGAACTAAGTTCTCATGCAACCAAACTTTGGTCTCCTAGTTGGCAGCCAAAGTCCAAAGATTTTCAGGCATCATTTTCCTCCACATGGTAGTGGCCTTAGGACACTCTCTGATGATATGATTGATGGTTTCGATATTTCTTTTGCACCTTTGGCAGGTATTATCGCTGGTAATGTTTCTCTCACTCCTTAGGCTATTGGATAATAATTTATCTTTCAAAGTTAGCCATAGGAAGAGAATAGCTTTCTGGGGAATTTTTTGTTTCCATATCCACTCCAAAGACTCTTCCATATTAATTTCCTTGTGTAAGTTGTTGGTGATTAACATGTAAGCACTAGCCATCTTGAATTCCCCTTTGGGGTCTAGACCCCAAGTGGCCTGGTCCTCTTTATTGTCATCAATCGGTAGATGTATTCTAAGAATATCACTCAACTCATTAAGGTTGACAGTTTGTCTAAGCATTTGGATATTCCAATCCTTGATATCAAATTCGAGTACAAAACTTGAACTACTCCTGCAGAGTCATTCAAACTACATTATGATTCTGACGCTCGTCGGATACGAAGGAAATCTTGGCCTTGTTCATGGATTCGAATCCAATTTTATGTGGTTTTATTTGTTTCCTTTGATTCATCAACTCGTCCAAGTTTTTCATATGTTATCTATATGTTTCCCCTACTTTCTCTAAAAACATAAATGATCATAAACTGATTAGGCCATATGACACTATTAGGGTGTTGTCGGGGTACTTAATATCATCCTATCATGTAGCTTAATCCTCAAGCCAAGTCTAGAGTTTTAGCATGCCAGACCAGCTAATTGTGTTTAGAAAGTCAACTCAAGGTTTTTCCTAGTTTTTCCCTCTTATTTAAAAACTAGATTTGATAACTTCTGTTTCATTCCAAAATGAGTTTTCACCCATAGGCGTAGGTAATCACAAATTGCATTCGAAATATGCCTATCCTATCATGCCTCAATTACAGGAATATGTTGAATTTAATAAGAATATCTAAGAGGCCATTTGAGATTGATTCTCAAAAGTAGATTATGATTAAATCTGAAACAGTTTCTAATCTCAACTTTAATCAATTTTAAGTATAATAGACTAAAAGTTATTGAAGGTGTTCGGACAAAAAAGGGATTAAATAAAGTTTAGTGTGGCAAAATTACTATATAGTGTATTTAAACTTAAAGTGAGCATTTAATGTATGTTTACATATAAGGATATTTTGGTAATTCTTTTGGTCAAACCTGATTCTCCAAAACTAATTAAGAGGGTGTTTGGGATTGATTATGAGATGGTCAAACCTGATTTAATCTAGATTAAATCAGGTATGTGGGTGTTTGGCAAAAGAGATTAAGAGATTTAATCCATCTCCAGAAGCTAAAAAATGATTTAATCCATAATCCTCAAAAGTGAGGATTATGAAATAATCACTTTTTCATAATCAGATTTGACCTTTTAATTTACCATCATATCCCCATATTTTTCACAAAAAGACCTCTCATACCCCTTAATTAATTATCTTAGATAGTTTCTGGAGTTTATCACTTCTCTTATTGCTAAACTCTTCTCCTACAGCTAGATGGTCTTTTTTTTTTCCTTAAGATAAACTTTATTTTTAATTTGGGGATGTTATCGTTCTATAAGCAATAACATGAGATTGTTTGTGTTTTTAAAATATAAAGTAACAACTTATGTATGTGCGTGAAAATAGTTATTTTAATAATTTATTTGGGCATTATAGTTAGTTACGAATAAAAGTTATGTTAACGTTGCTTGGATATTAGACAATTGTTTATTGAGTGTCCTCTATGATCATTTTGTCAGTGAAACTGATTTAAGTACTTTTTATCCAAACACTTTTTATAGATTTAATCTAGTTTATAATTAATTTTACCAAACAACAAACTGATTCTAATTAAATCAGATTTTGAAAACTGATTAAGATTTAAGCTGAATCTGATTTTTTTAATCAATCACAAACGGACTCTAAATCAGAATCTAAGAAAATGAAGATTCTGGATTTAATCCATATTGAGCACATTGGAGCAGATTTAATCAGTTTACTTTTTTATTTTTATTTTACCAAGCACTTTAAACCTAGTTAAATCAAGTTTGACCATTCTAAAATAAATTCCAAACACCCTCTAAATCTATATCTATACTACCTATAAAATTACGAATGCTGTAAATTATTTTTGGACGATTATGTCCTCTGTTAATTATATCAATAACACTTTTACCCTTCATTATGTCTCCCTATTAAATTTGGTTGAAATTAAATGCACATTGGATAATGAATCTAATTATAAACATTGGGAAATGAAAAGTCATATGAGAAAGAAAAAGAAAACAAAGAAATTTCTTTATTACTCCCTTTTTAATTTGGTTGAAATAAAATAAATATTAGATAGTGAATTGGGTAATGAGAACTGTGGTTATTTTTAGATTAGCAAATACTTAACCAATTGACAAACTGAAAAACAAAAACAAAACAAAGAAATTGAAATTGAAATACGTGAAATATCAGTTAAGAAACAAAAGGCTGTTGAAAAAAAAAAGTTAAATATGCATAAAAAAAATGGAAAAAACAAGCAAGGCTTAAATATGACACCAATTTGAATTAAAAATCTATTCATTTACGCACATGGTCTTGAAATTTACAAATCTTAAGTGTATACAATAAACCAACTGATTACAAAAATAAAGATATAGATTCATTCTCTTAATTTCTCTATTTACTTTTCTTTTCAGCAGCATCATCAAACATTTCTTCAATCCAGAAGCTTATAAAGAATATTTTCAAATATTGAATGGATTATAATTGAGAATATCAAATATACATTTATTCTAAAACAAGTCAGAAAAGAAATATGAATATAATTGAATTATAATATATTATTTTGTTCCCAAAAAAAAATATTGATATCAATTCAAAAATTACTCTCAACCACATCCACGTGCAACGCACGTGCTCAATACTAGTATACTGAAAAGGGCCAATCTAAAATCCATGTTTGCTTCAACCCCGATAGTTTGCTCTTCCCACTCTCTCAAGGAAGATTGTCTTGGAGAAACTCCTGGAGATAGTTGTGTCACATGTAAAATGAGTTTTGCTTTGCAAGATTTATAAAATCAAAGTATTGACATCTCATGGTGCTACATATATCCTAGTTGCATCTGGTCCTCCTAGAGATGTCAATGGGCTAGGCTTGGGTCGGCTCAGCCTGGGCCTAGCGGGTCAAAGGAGAAAATGGGCCAGACAGGGCTTCGGGCCACGGGGAACCAGGTCGGGCAACCTGGGGGATATTAGGGCCGGGCTTGGGCCAGGCCCGGGCCGGAATAATTTTTTTAAAATCTTTTTATTCATGTTTTATGTTGTAGAAAAAAGTACCCACTATATTATGCTATAAACTCCTTTGCTCCAACTTGATTACATATTTCTAGGACGAGTGTAAAACTAGAAAATAATTGCTAAAAAGTTGCTCCTAGTAAGAAAAATGTAATCCACATATTATCCAGTTATATTTATCAAAGCCACTTCACACTATATGTGCTTTGTTGCATTAACTACATACAAATTGTTCCCAAAAATAGTATGAACAGTAAATTACCATAAGAAAACCATAATTTCCCATATATGTGGAAAGTGCTCAAAATGGTAACACATAAATAGTCTTAACCAAAAAATAAACTGGGGAAGCAATAAATATACAATTAAAGCCACAACAAGCTACCATTAAGAGAAACAAAAACAAAATCACATATGACAAAGTAAATTCTGTAACAGAAACATTAAATGAAAGCTTACTTAGAAATCATAAAAAACGCGTCTCCGTCAGCACACCCACACTTCACTGTGTGTATTAAAAAAAACACTAATCAAATGAACTCAATAACACCTCCAAAACTATTAATTTAACCAAAAAGATTCAAAACGCCAAAAAGATGAAAATGTAATAAGATGGAACCTTAAAAAAAGAAAAGAAGAAAAAAATTATAAGGGGGCCGGGCCAAAAAAGGGGCCTTTTTAGGGCCGGGCCGGGCCCGTTTCCCAAATCCTTCCGCCTAGCCTTGGCCCTATAGACCAGGGCCGTACTGTTCACCCTATAAGGATGGGCTTGCCCGGGCCATTTTAGGGCCGGGTCGGGCTAGCCCGACCCGTTTGACACCTCTAGGTCCTCCACAATAGAATTTCTCATTGCAGCTATGAATTACGATATAAAAGGTTCTCTGATAGCTTAAGAATATTCGAGACAAACTAAAACAGCCAAATAATTTTTCTTGCAATTAAAAAATTGACTCAAGTTAAACCACCCCCCCCCCCCCCCCCCCCCGCCCCGCCCCGCCCCGGGCGCCTTCCCTCCCTCTAACTGTGCCTAATCAAACAATTTCAAAGTAGGCGGATTAGCATACTAAAAAAGTGCGAAATTCTCCTCCGAAGTATAACTACGTAGTTGTATTTCGCTGGAACATAATGACAGGCTAGCTATATTAGCACTCCCTAAACTGCATGCTATGTACAATATTCCCTTAATTGTTTTGCATGATTGTACTTTCCACACACCATATAAACAGAAACAGATGGCATGCAGATTGTCATTAGCAGTTTAGGAATGACAATAGAGCTACTCTAATAATAATGGCAAATAGTTCTTACGGACATGTCATATTTGGCGAAGAATGAGGGCTTGTCACATTAAAAAAAGAGACGTAATGGAGACATTATTTGCACTTGGGAACTATTAGAAGCAAAATTGAATAACCTGTCGATTTAATGGACTTATTGAAATAGTTGTAGCCAGAATTAGAACTAATTTGCCCACACTAATGTAGAACAAAATCATGTGAGAACTGTTATGACAACACCAACATTTCCCTTGAAAAGTTGCAAGCTAACACATAATCCCCTCCTCAGATTCCAACTGTACTTACCGAACAGTTGGTTGGTTTCCCGCGCTTCTAGCAGATAGCAATGTCCTATAAGAGAGGCAGGAGAGATTCTTGTTTGGTCGACGAGAGGGTGAGGCTCTGGTGCAAACACTTTCATCAAAGCAAAACCTGCAAACATGAACACCCAATCAATGATGCCAACATGGGCCGTGGTGCTCACATTAAGCCTCACCCTCACCCTCACCGTCGCCACCATACCCACCACCATCACTGCCACCTTTTCCGTCGAAGCCCCATCCCCAAGCCACAACCCTGCCACCTGCGACGGCCACTTGCAAGAATGTGACCTCGAGCCTCTGCCTAGAGCCAAACCTGTTCGCAGGGAGGTATACGGCGGTGGAAAAATCTTTGACATCACTCATCAGGTTCGCGCCGGCATCCCTCTCTACAAGAATCCATTGGGCACCAACGACTCCGTGGTCCTTGATTTGAGCATTAATGGGAGGAACAACACACCTAAAGGATGGACTAACAACAGCAAGTTGAAGGAATACGCAGTTCATTTTGGCACGCACGTTGATGCGCCAAGCCATAGTTTTGACGAGTACTATGATGATGGCTTTGATGTCGATGCTATGGACCTTGAGACGTTAAATGGTAAGATTCTCTAGCGTATGACATTCCAGTTTTAGCGCGTTGAAATGTTATACTTGTGCATTGCATGCCCACAATATTGTTGGAAGCTTACTATTTTCGGATAAGGAGGAACTATTATTAGTGAATCAGACAAATAGGAGAACTATTTATTGGATACGATGTTTGAGAAAGCAAACTAAACCCTGAAGGACTACATCAATATTTGCAGTAGTTCTAATAGGGTTAAAGCCACCTATATCAGAGGGATGATAGCTCCAAAAGAGATTACGTACAAGCCACCTATATATGTATACATTGCGCCAACATTCAACTTCTGTAATGCGGCCACCAGGTTTACTTTTCTGTAGATGCATTGTGGGAGTTGGTGGTTGCATGATACTTGAGTGGAAGTAAAAGTGTTCAATCTCTAAGATATATATATTGATGAAGATATCTTTTGTTAGCTAGCTTGAATGATGCCAGAATTTCAGAAATTCTGGACATTCTTATGACCACGGTCTACTTCGCGACTGGCCAAAAGCCCTCAGGTCTCAGCTAGGGGTTGGTTTTTCCTTGAACAGTAGTTCATAGAAGTCAAAAGTTTCTGTACGGAATCAAGAGACGTTAGTACTGTGATCTTGAAGAACACGGTAAGGCAAAACCAAAATTTTCTGTAAGGAATCAAGAGAAGTTAGTACCGTAATCTTGAAGAATATAGTAAGGCAAAAACAAAGTAGTACAAAGCAACGTATTTCCTCTAATCTAAATTTTCTGTTAATTAGTTATCTGGTTTTGTTTCTATATTTTTTTAGGATAGAAAAATGGGTTTATAAATTTAGTCCTTTATTGTCTGATACTATAAGTTTTGTTGTTTCGCCTGCTGTGTACGAAAAATGTGTTCTTGGCTCTTGAAATCTGACCTCCCTGTGATGGGTTCTTAGATGTTGCACATATATGTATGTTAATTAGCATGAAGAGCAACTTTTGGTGCACCGTGGCAGACTGGGATTCGTTGACCTTCAATATGTTGAGCGATCTTTCCTTTAGACCGATGAAATCAGAATCTTCACCCTTGAGAAACCTTGTTCTAGTGATATAAGGGGTTCATTCTTTCTGCTGTCAAAAATCTGGATGCTATGCCCTCTCGTAGTCTTGTTTGTTCGCACCTGTTCCATATATTTTCTCTCTCTCTTTGTTCCTCTTCTTCTGTTTTACTGCTGCCACTTGGTAACATATGAAAGAGATTTAATTTCACCAGTGACGATTTATCTATACTTTGAAGCTTGATTTCTCCTTTTCTTTTTCTTAAACAGGTCCTGCGTTGGTAGTCGACGTTCCAAGTAACATGAACATAACAGGTATAGATTTCCAGCCACTATTGTTCAGAAAAAGATATTTCAACGTTTCGATGTTGGATGGTTGTGCCTTAAACAAGGCAAACGATTGTTAGTCATATCAAGAATTTGCTATATTCAAAAGTTTACTCCTGCAATGATGATATTGTCATAGTAGTAGGATTTTAACAAAACATATTCTCTCTCTCTAGACCTCACTGCCTATAATGTTTATGACCATGCCAACAAACGACATTATATGTCTCAAGTCCTCCCTGCCTATAATAGTAACCTCCAACTTGTGGCATGACAGAAAACTTTCATTCCATTTTCAAAGATTTTAAGAGATGTCTCCGTGTTATTCTGTAGTCCAAATCCAAGAATAACTTCTGACTTAATTCACCACATTCTTCTTACGAATCTAACCATTTATCTGTCTCAAATGGGTGCCTAGATCCTTACGTCTTGCTGTATTGTAGACTAAAAGAATAAGAACACTGCGGCTGTAGCTTTAAGATGGTGCTTCGAGTGTCGTGAGTCGTGACATAAGCCTGAAGTTAGAAGAGAAGCGCTTGGTACAAGGGAAGTGAGTTGCAAGAGACTCTAAGTTGATGGTGCGAAATACGTGCAGCGCATTCGCAGTTAGTGTTGAGACCAAGTCTAGCAGTTTCAACTTCAGTAGATTAATTCAGCTACTGGAGAGCAAAACTGCCAACTATTTAGCTCCCGAGTCTCCCTCCATGCCACCCCGCCCACCCACCCCCCCCCCCCCAAGCCTTCGGGACTTCCCTCTCAGGGAAATATCTTTAGGAAAACACCATACCGTTTATGTCTTTGTTTTGTATTCAACTATCTGAGTAAGTTATCTGCCATCTCTCATGTTATACATCAGCATTTGACTCCTCTTTGTTATTTCAGCTGAAGCTCTGCAGTCTTTGCAAATCCCTAAGGGTGTAAGGCGGGTCATTTTCAAAACATTAAATACCGGCAGGTAATTTTGAAGTGGCAATAAGGTTTTAACAAGTGAACCATGCTTTAGTTGCTGAAAAATGAGAACTTTCTACACATGTCGTTTTTGTTTGGGTTTTATTCAGCAGCTTTATGCCGTGGATGGAAATAAAGCATCGGTAGTCATGATACATTGTTCTTCCTTAGTATAATGTTTACTAGGTAGATGGCATTACCTTAAGCCTTGTCCTTGCTTATAAACACGATCAATGACCATGGTAACATAATTTTATGCTACTTTACAGCTTTTCATTGTTCATACCTTACATTAGGAATTCTCATACAGACATGAACCTCAACTCTGCATGTTTGACATGAGAAAGTGGATATGAAGTGTTTGACACCAATCTCTAGCAGCGTTATTTCAAACATTGGATCTGAGAATATGAACAGTTACATCCTATAGTTTACTCACTATGCCTTCTGGGAGAGGGAAAGTTTGGTAACTGAGCTGATTATTTGACAGAATTCTATATGAATTGCTATGAACCCTTCTGCCCACATGATTTTACTCGTAGAGTTTGTTATTAGCCCAATGATAAACGTCAGACTACCCGTTTTAATGACAATACAACAACCATAATTAGGATGCATTTCTATTTACTATCCGTCCTCTTGTTTTCCAGGCGTCTTATGTGGCGTAGGGAGTTCCATTCCGACTTCGTTGGATTTACAACTTGTGGGGCTAAATGGCTGGTGGATAACACTGACATTAAACTTATTGGTAAGAGAGAGTTTCCTTCTTGATCCTTCATTCTACGGAACTGCCAAACAAGGGCATGTTCTTCCTCAAATACAGCATCACATTACACCTGCATTGCATTCGAAGTGTCATAACGGATTGTTATTGAGTTAGCAGAATGATTTTTTAGCAAACTGGAAGTGAAAACGTTTTATTTTGACCATATTGTACACGACAACAGAAGAATAAGAAAGAATATCAATTGTAAGATAATCACCTAATTTGATGAAGATTGAAGTTCCAAAACCTTTAGGCTAGAAGCCCATCCTCTTGAATCTAAACTCTGCTTAGTCATCCGGCTTCTCTCTTTGTACTTCATGCTCACAACATCTTGGCCGATATGGTGATTTCATGGTGTGGAGCCTTTCCATTCCCAAATTGACCATTTTATGTCATTCGTAGGACCTGCTTTTATCAGTATTTATTCAACTCTGTAGTTTCACAGTTGCTACCTTAACTTGCTCGTGTTTGTAGAGTCCCTTCCCAAGACACTAAGAACCCCCACTGTTTTGATCCATCTCTTTTAGGTACATGCAGCTATCTCAGCAAAGTACAACTCTTGTTTTTCAATTGACACAATCACTTCAGATTGTCTTTCATGCATCACACATGCACGTCAAGACCATTTCTATACATGCCCATGTACCAAAAGTCCTGATCTTATAGATCTTTCATCAAAGGTTGATGTGGTTGAGCTGATTCGCTTGGCACTATTTTGTACTTAGCTGGAAGATAGCGTGCCTTAAATAAGAAGCTTATAAATGATACATAATGCCACACTTTCTTCTGCATTCAGGAATCAGCTTTATGTATGATGTGCTCCGGTTCTTCCTTCTTTTTTCAATTGAAAATGTGCTTCCACAGATAATAACTTGCAAACGGGATGGGAGATTCCAATCTAGTATCACTTGCTTTTCCTTGAATACATAACATCGTTGTCATTTTTTTCATCATATCCCACAGGCGACAATACATTTTTCAGAAAAGGTGTAGCAAACAAAGTTCTATTTGGGAATTCTGGTTATAGCCTGTTTTCGAGAAATAGCCCTTGGGCACAAGTGCCATATCTCAGAACTCAGCATTTTTTGCTTAAAAGACAGCATACTAAAATCCCTTTGGCTTGTTTGGAGTAAAGAGCAGATTTATCAGGGAACTGTGTCTTGTTAGTTAGTTTTCTATGAGGTTCTATCTCCGTACTAATGGTTCCGTTGATGCATTCACTCTGATCTTATTGTAGGAATTGATTACATAACTACTGGAGTTTTGGATGACCTCATTCCTGTTCACAAAATTCTGCTAAGACCTCGGGTAAGAGTTCAGTCAGGTCTGCTAAGTTTTATCGACACAAGAATCATGTTAACCAAAGCATATGTACTGCTGACTTCTGTGGCTCCTCAGCTTGCACACCGAGTAAAATAAATTGTGTATCTACGCTGATGCTGCATCAGAATTGTAAAGGATGGCATAAGAGAGTGATTTGTAATCCAAGACTGTACATATATTCAGTTACTTTTATGAGCTAACTTTAAGGCCTTATGGCAATTTAGAAGATTTGTAACCTAAACTATAGCTTTATTGATATGGAGATTGCTGCCGGATCATTCAGTTCTGACAAATTTTCAAATGTTTTAGGATATTGTTCTTGTGGAAGGCCTCAAACTCGATGGCATTGAACCCGGACACTACACAGTCAACTGCCTTCCTATGAGGTTACCGAAATCTGATGGAGCGCCGACAAGATGCATCCTTGTTCGGTGAATTTCCTTTCTGCACGTTTCAGAACGTAAGTCTTATTTGCCAGTAAGTCTGTAGCAATTTGCATTCACTTAACATAACTAGGCAAATCTATGCCAAACCCAACCACACAAACATGTCTATCATATCATGTTTCTTGACCTTTTCCACGTATCCCCAGCCGGCCCCGATGGTTATTGACCACTTAAATGGTTTCCCGCTTAGAACTCTGAGGTATCTTATCCGACAACGAACCTCCTGACATTCTAAAATCAGTGCATACTGACCTAAAATTAGGCTACCGTTACAGCTTCATTGAACAGGCCTCAGTATGCATGTTATTCGATTGAACGCTATTCACATATCAAATTGGTTCTAATATTTTATAAGCTTTTGTACTGTTTTTACTACTGATAAAAGTCAGTTGTACATTCTTGAATGTCACATATGTACATCAATACCATCTTTTCTTTTGCACTAGTTATGCTTCATGATGGATCTAGTTGAAAGAGTTGAGTGCTTATATGTTCCCTTAAATTATTGCGAACTTGCAGCAGGGAACAGCAACAGGCGACATGAGGTTCTAAGTAGTAACATGCTGGAAGGAGATTGCTCGGCCAGCTTTTACTAATCTTGGCTGTTATGATATCGGCATGACAACCTTACTAATTTATGTAAAATATTTGGCTGAACTGTATTCCCCTAGCATCTGGCTCAACAATGTACTAAGTTTAATGTGGTGGACTAAATATTGTATTACCAAGTTTATCTATATATGGAGGGACGGTTTGTGCTATACACACTTTCTTGATTTGTTTAATTTTGAGTGTCATTTGGACATAATTATTACATGCCAGTGATTAATAATGGGTCGTCATACTCAAGGGATGATTATGCCCTTCACTTCACTTTAGTTGAGTTGCTTTTCTTTTTAGAGTAGCGGTTGAGTTACTAGTTCATGTTGAAGATGTCATTTCTTTTTAAAGGTGCGCTCTTTATAAGACAATAATAATTATCATATTAGCATGCCAACAGTAGCTAACTAACACTAACTATTTTGTTAAGTTTGTGATATTATTCATTTTTCATAAAATTTTCCCTTCAATCTTCATCACCAAAACTTATCACTCAAAAACACCAAACCACCAACATTGCCAGCCACCACACCCGCTGTCGATCTGCCACCACCACCATTGATCAAAACATCCGAACACCAAACTTGCAAACACCGCCAACCACCATAGCAACTGATCGTCGCCACATGCACCACCAACAGTGACCAACACCCACAAACACTGCCAACCACCATAGCCACTATAACCACAGCCAAGACCACCACTGACCAACACCGCCGAACATCAAACCCTCTAACATCGGCCATCATCATGGTACCACCACTCCTTTAAATCCAAATCACCATCATATCGACCACCTGCAACAAACACCACCGAAAGTTTATCCATCGATTGGCCCTAGTATCTTCGATTTTCACAGGTAAATTTAAAGTCAATCAAACGCCATTCACCCAAGCAAACCACAATCAAACCAATGAAGCTCTAATTCACAAGCTAGTTTGTTACTGTCATAGCAGTAGTTGAATAGTAGCAGAGAAGATCTGTTGGTCATGGTGGGGGCGCTTCTGATTGCTGAATATAGGAACTCAGAAGAAGCTCTAAGGTATTGGAAAATGAAAGAAAAGAAAAGAGAGGGAAAATAAAAATAAAAAAAAAAGTAAAAACCAATTATACAAAACTTCTATCAAACAACCCATCAGTTTTATAGAAAAAGAAAACTCAAAAAGGTTTTAGTTTTGATTTTTCTGAAAACTAAAATGAGTTTCAAACACACCCTAAAAGTGTTTCTAAATAGTATATTCTAGACATAAGAGTTTCACCTATGATTACACCTCTAAATACATATGCAATGTATCAACACGTCTTATTTACTGACAAACTTCACCCCTAAATTTTTGTAGCAATATTTTTCCTTTTTTCGTATAACATAAACATGTTTTTTTTTTGTACAAAGGAAGTTAAAAAACAGATAAATTACAAACGCAGACTGCCTACTCCTTTGGCATCCTTTCTTATCATTTCTTCCATCCCACTTGGGGGTTCTTCTAGATATTCAAAAGCTTGATCTTGGTTTGTTCCCAGTTTGGCTAAGTAGTCGGCACAAGTGTTACCTTCCCTTAGTACCTGTGATAAAGATGTTCCTGTAGCCCTTAGCAAAAATCTGCAATCTAGGATTAGATTTACGAGGGGGTGGCAATAGTTGTAATCCTTTGTCAGCAAATCTCTTGCGGTCTCAGAGTCAATCTCCACTCTAGCTTCTTGAATGCCTTTGTGTTTGATTAGTTGGAGCCCTTTGAGTATTCCATGTAACTCTAATTCTAGTGCATTGCAGATTGGTAGGTTTCCATAGAACCCTCCCAACCAATCTCCTTTGTCATTTCTCAAGAGTCCTCCAAAGCCTCCATGTTCTTCTTGTTTCTTGCTTCCATCTGTGTTGATCTTTACTTTACCTGCAAAGGGAGCAGACCACCAAATTAGTCTAGGTTCTCTACTCTTTATTACTTTTTGATTAGCAAAGGCTTCCATCAGCTCTTTTGCATAGTCCAACACTTTTCTCCAAGAAACTTCCATGTTAGCCTGCACCCCTTCTATATTTTCCTTGCTCTTGTCTTTCCGAATTTGCCATAGGTTAGCAATAAAAACATATTTCCAAGGTATACCACAGAAATTGGATTTTTCCTTATGAACTAAGTTCTCATGCAACCAAACTTTGGTCTCCTAGTTGGCAGCCAAAGTCCAAAGATTTTCAGGCATCATTTTCCTCCACATGGTAGTAGCCTTAGGACACTCTCTGATGATATGATTGGTGGTTTCGATATTTCTTTTGCACCTTTGGCAGGTATTATCGCTGGTAATGTTTCTCTCACTCCTTAGACTATTGGATAATAATATGTCTTTCAAAGTTAGCCATAGGAAGAGAATAGCTTTCTGGGGAATTTTTTGTTTCCATATCCACTCCAAAGACTCTTCCATGTTAATTTCCTTGTGTAAGTTGTTGGTGATTAACATGCAAGCACTAGCCATCTTGAATTCCCCTTTGGGGTCTAGACCTCAAGTGGCCTGGTCCTCTTTATTGTCATCAATCGGTAGATGTATTCTAAGAATATCAATTAACTCATTGAGGTTGACAGTTTGTCTAAGCATTTGGATATTCCAATCCTTGTTAAGGATGAACTGAGCAACTTTAGTTCCCATTCCCTTGTCAGTATGATTTTTCTCTAATGCTTCTTTGCCACACCACCAATCATTCCAAAAATCAGTCATTTGACCATTGTTGATAGACCATTTAACTCCTTCTTGGAGGTAAGGTAGACCTTGTTGTATGCTTTTCCAAGTGTGAGAACCTTTTATGCAAGTATTCCAATGTCTAAAATCTTTGTTTTGGATATACTTGGCCTTCAAAACCTTCACTCATAACAGATTACCATTGGTTAGGAGTTTCCATCCCAACTTGACCAAACTGGCTGTGTTGATATCTTTAGCTTTTCTTAGGCCAAGACCACCAAATTTCTAAGGTTGGAAAATAGTATCCCAATTGACCAAGTGTATTTTCTTTTTATTCTCGATGTCTCCCCACAAAAAAGCCCTATTAAGTTTATCAACTTTGTCACAAATGGCTTTAAGAAGGGCTTGGACTTGCATAGCATAGGAGGGGATCACTGAAGTAACAGATTGGATCAAAGTCAATCTTCCAGCAAGCGATAAAAGATTAATTTTCCACCCTGCCAGTCTATTCTGCACCTTCTGATGGATGTGATTGTAAAAGTTCTTGGATAATCTTTTATGTATAATGGGGATACTAAGGTTGGGGGTATGCCACATCTTAAGCTGAGATTATTAGCTTTATTTCTAGGGATATTCTTGGACGCAAAAAGTTTAGATTTAGCAAGGTTAATGGATTGACCAGAGATATTGCAAAAGTTTTTCAGAATTTTCGTGAACATGTCGCAATCTTTCTTTACAGAACAATATAAGATCATCAGCGTAAAATAAATTAGAGATAAACGGGCCACTTTTGGAAGCTCTCAAACCCAGCCACTCTTTCTTCTCATTACATTTGTTTATCATAGCAGATAATCTTTCAATACATAAAACAAAGATGTAAGGAGATAAAGGGTCTCCTTGCCTCAATCCTCTCTGGGGAGTAATGGGTTGAAGAGGTTGGCCATTTAAAAGGATTGAAAGGCTGGATCCCGTAATAAGATTTATAATGAGATTCACCCAGTTTTTAGGGAAATTGAACTCCTCTAGAGTGCTTTTGATAAAGTTCCAATTAAGCTTGTCATAGGCCTTTTCGAGGTCAATTTTAAATATTAATCCTCATTTCTTCCCTTTCCTATTTTTTAATGAGTGAATTAACTCTTGGGTGATGATAGCGTTATCAATGGTTGATCTACCAGGCACAAAGCTACTTTGGGCAGGACATATGAGTCTAGTTAAAATGGGCCTTATTCTATTGACAAGAATTTTAGATAAAGCCTTGTAATTGACATTTAGGAGACTAATGGGTCTAAATTGGGTCATTCTTTGAGGGTTATCAATTTTTCGGAATGAGAGTAACAAAAACTCTATTGTTTGAGGGGGGCATTTTTTCCTCATTAAAACATTTTTTGATGAAATCGCAGCAAGAAGCCCCGACAATATCCCAATACTTATGATAAAACAAGCCATTTAGACCATCGGGTCCAGGGGCTTTAAGGGCCTTGATGTTGAAAAAGGCTTCTTTGACTTCCAGATTGCTTATGGGAATATTAAGTAGACCAATGTCCTCAGAAGTGATCTTAGGGGAGTAAGGGTTATTGGGACCAAGGCTGAAATTTTGAGACTTCTCAGAGAATAAGTTAGTAAAATGCTCCAAAATATGATTTTCAATGATCTTAGGTTCAGTAATCCAGGTGTTTCTAGAGTTAAGAAGGGCCAAAATTTGGTTTCTTTTCATACGGGTCAAGTTAGTGACATGAAAAAATCTCGTGTTCCTCTCCCCTTGACAGTGCCATTTCACTCTAGATTTTTGGAACCAGATCATTTCTTCCTGTGCAAGCGTTTCTATGTACTGTTTTCTAAGCTCAGTCTATAAAATTTGCAGGTCGTGGGAATTGTGTTTAGTAAGAGCAGTTTGTATGCCAATTAATCTCGCCCATAATCTTCTCTTTCTTTTAAATATGTTTCCAAAGACTTTTTCATTCCAGTTTGAAGCTTTATCTTGGAAGGTATTAATAGTATCAAGCATGTTACTTTGGTTCTGCCACGCATTAGCAGCAACATCTTTAAACTGGTTTTGCAGCATCCAAGCAGCCTCTATTTTAAAAGGTTTTTGGTAATGTAAATTGCAATGGTTAAGTAATGTACCTGAGTAATTCACAATTAAAGCACAATGATCTGAGGTGGTGCGAGGGAGGTTGCACACCTGGGCTTCGGGGAAGATTAAGCACCATTATGGGTTCGCCATTGCCATGTCCAGCCTTTTTTGAACATTAGCCCATCCTTGCCTTCGATCAATCCACGTCAGTTTGGGTCTTCTGCATCCAAGGTCCACCAGCCTGCATCTATCATTATTGTCTCTAAATTTCTGTATCCTTATGGTTTCAGTGTTGTCTCCATGACCTTTTCTTTCGGATGTGTCAGCAATATCGTTGAAATCGCCTCCTATTAACCAAGACATTGTTTTTAGCTGCAAAATTAGTGAGATTTTGCCAAAGAAACTCTCTTTTCTTCAGATTAGGACTGGCATACACTGCTAAAAAATCCAATCTTCGAAATTGCTTATAGTAATTATAACGTGTATAACTTGGTTTGTTGCTTGAATGATGGAAATACTGACTTGGGATGAATCCCATAACAACCAAATTCCGCACATTCGTCCATCCGGATTAACTTTACACGATATACTGTAGCCACAGTTGTGAAAAAAAATTCCCATCCTTTCAAATTGAACAATTGGCTCGAGGATTGCAATGATATTTGGTAGAAATCGTCTCGAAATCTCTCTGAAATCGTTCTTGAATATATCATTCCCTGCTCCCCCACAATTCCAAATGAAAATATCCATAGATTTACTGTATGGTATCGACGGTAGCGGCTGTCCTTGGGATCCGTAAGATATTCTTGGTCCTCTCTTCTTCTTGTAGCTGGCTCCTCACTGGGACTGCTTGCACTACATGAAACGTCTATAATGTTCTTTCCGGCAGGTTGGCCTCTATTTTTATTCGTATTTCTTCGTTCGACCAATGGACGTTGATGATGTGAAGTTCCTGTGCTGCTTTGCTTATCATTGGTGTGACTTTGTGACGATTCAAAGTGTATGCGTGAATCATGATTTCCTCCATTGATCAGATCGGGTGGCTTGCCGGGTGGGATCATGTTGTCTTTAAGGTATTTACTCGGGTTTCGAATGATAGGATTTCGAGTGGTTTGGTGGGTTCGACGGCTGTGGAATTCCTGTGCTTCTACGGGATGAGATATCTGCTCAGAGCTTTTAGGGTTTTTTGTGTATGAGGATATGAATAAGATATATGTCTACAACCAACAAAAAAACACAAAAGCCCAAAAGATAAATCATCTACTTTACAAATAGTGTAGAAAAAAAGTACACTCCCACTCAAAACTATTTGCAACCAAGTTATAACTGTTCTTAAAATGTCTTGACTGGTATTTGCTTATGGATACTTAGTACATCAGAACATAATGTCACCTTCATAGACCAATTCTACATGTTACACTTGTTAACCACAAATAGAGTATACAACATAAATAAAATGAATATTGAGCTCCATATTTTTCCATTTGAACTTCTTTTATAGTTTAAGTGACACTATACAATGTCACTTTGAGACCTTTAAAGTTCCTTAAAAGTGGAGCTCATTGATCACTTTCTGGTGTAAAGAACATCCCTAAAACATAGACTAAGATTTTATAGGATTGGTTCACACATCTTTCTACAAATTCACACAGCAATTAAGTACTAATAATTGAGTGTTATGTTATTTTATGTTTGGGTGACAAATAGTGTAGTCAACCAACCATTGTCTATGCCTACACAAATAAGCATAATGGTATGGTATTGTTACCCGTTAGTGGTCGCTTAAATTTGTAGGTGACACTTCTTACAAAAGATTTAGCGACAAGTTATTGTCAATATTTTACCAATTTTGCCAGGTATTACTAGAATTTCCAATTAGAAAGTTCATCAACAAAATTGTCTTCCTCAAAAGGGCTGCAACCAAATGTTTAGACAACAATTTATAATCTAAACCATTATTTTGGGCTAAAATTTCAATAAAAGTTAAAACACGACATCAAAATCCGTACATATCAGCCTTTGGTGTCCTTATTTTTAGAAAAATGTATAGCTACGCTTAACTTATGGCCTACATCCTAAGTTATTTACAGATAGGATATTGAGTGGTTCAGCCATTGGAATGGAAAATCCAAAGTTGGGAGCTTGGTTCAACCATCGAACTTAATTCGTTTGTTCGGTCGACCTTCTTGGTTTATATACGACTACTTTGGAACTTTCGCTGCATTGACAACAACTTGTTGGTTACTGAAGTGTCAAGTGAGGAACTGGTTACTTTCTTCTTGTTGGAGTCCCTACTAATAAGTTGGGGGGATGGGGGAGAGGATACTTCCAGATAGTGCATCTCATATATTGTCGGGCTAGTTGTGTTTGCTTTAGCGGGCATCTTCTAGAAGGAGAAATATTCTCAACCCATATGATTGTTTTGTATTTAAAAGTATGCCCTTGATACACATCTTAATTAATTGTTTAGGCAAATGGCCTCCTGACAATCAAGTAGCATGTCACAAAAATGTTGGACATACGTCCAAATCCTTGTCTGAATGTTGATTGATGTAAGCCTTGGCTGCTAGCAAGCAAGTTTCTTCAAGGGCAAAGAGTTCATATAAAAGCTGTTTGATAAGGTCGTCCCAAGACTGGATGATGCGGGGCCCGAGGTTATATATTTAATTTCATGCCTTGTGAGATAAGAACCTCAAATTCTAACATTCGAATAATGGGATTGTTGACATGTGCTCCGAGTGTTCGTAGGAAGTGATGGATATGCTCCCATAAACACCCGTTTTACAATTAAATTGGGTGATCTTGGGCGGGAAGTACCTTAATTGCTTTAGGAGAAATTGGGTGTCCTACTTAAATTTTGAACTGATGTGTATATTATTCAGACGATCAAGAAGTAATGGGATCTTCGGAACAGGCAAGGATAGAACTGCTTGGGAGAGTTGTCTTTGGTGGATCATTGTGAAAAATTGAGCGAGAAGTTTTAAAAGATTGAGATTATCGAGCGGCCATGATGTCAAGTAAGCCATCACGGTTGCTCGTTCCTATTGACAATGGAGGATATTGGATGGTTTGGTAGGGGTCCCACTCAGTAGTTGGGTTATTGGGATGGTTTAGGTAATTACTAAAATGATCGACATTATGGATAAGGTGTTGGTCGTTGGGTACCTAACAAAAGGAAAAAGATGTCTCGGGCAACTGGAGCTGAGACTGTAATAGACTGCCTGGCTACTGGGAGAAAGCTGGGTCAAGGGCAAGTGGTCCCACAACTGCAGAGGTGACTGCTAAGGTGGTGTCCTAAAAGAGTTTGGTGGTTGTAAACCCTAGTCACAAGGTTATGCTCTCTCTCAACTTAGTGTTAGGTTGCAGTATAGCAGGTTGGACAAAGATAGACATATTTAGAGTTTAAGGAGGTTGCCTAGAAGCGTATTTTAGCCTCTCGAGTTCTTGCCAAATGAGGGGAAGGGTATGTAACACGGCTAAATGCTCGGGTGCGAGAATTTCATCATCATTCGAGGTGAAAGTGGCATCAACAGGTAGTTGGATGTGTCATTCTTGGTGCAGCACCAGATTCAATTTTCATCTGAGTGAATACTGTTGGCAGATCGGAGGTTGGCCGCGTCCATCTACTCCAATTGCTTTTGGTGTAATGGTAAGCGCTTGATCCTAACAATTACCAACCAATGGAGTCGCTAAAAATTTATGTGCTTTGTTGTAAAAAACAATTAATCTTTTGGAATTGAGCAAAGCAACAAGACAATAAGGAGAAAAAGAGACAAGGAGATTAACTAAGTCGTCTATTAAATTTTGCATTGCATGGTTTGCTGAAATAAATTACAATGACAAAAGAAGCTATGGTTACAAAAGGGGTTAAATTATAAAACAAAAATAAGTTGCAACCATCAAAATAGGAAGTGGGCACATGAGCCTTATGGTCCAGTATGAAAGTTTGGGAGATGAAATAGGCGGTAATGTAAGGGAGATCTCGTAAATGGTCGTTGACCAATTTTACAAATTCCTCATCCATGCTAAAGTAAGCAATGACAAAGATTCTGGATTGCTGCCGGTGTTACACTTGATGACAATGGAAAAGCGACTCACCAAAAGAGGCGGAGGCGAACGGAGTGGCTTGTGGTGAGTTCATAGCAGTGGTCATCTTGGTTTGCTGCCCTAAACATGGACCGAATGGATCAAGGATTATTCTCAAATCTATACCTTTTTAAATACAACTTAAAAATAACTTAGATCATAGTGTTTGTGTTATTCAGTGAAGAAAGGTACAATATTTCTGACAGAATGTTTAGAATTTTCTCTTAGGGTACTTTTCTGATGTATTGTACCTTGGGATTTGCTTTCTTTATTTGCATGACGTTTACATGGAACTCATGTGCGCATGCAGAGCTAGAGTAATTGATGCGTCAAGTTAGTTTTAGTCAGTCAAGTGGTATAATTCCCCTTCTAGCGATGATTTTAGAGTATTTTGTTTATGTGGCTCGCAACTGATGGTTTATTCCTCGAATTGCACTACCCAAGTTATGACATGTGTCTTGGAGTGACATGCCACAATTAGCCTTTGCTCTTCAACCATTGATCTCATATGTTCCAGATCCCAAGGAGGATGTTCCTACCCTAGCAGAGTTACATTTTTTCCTTCTATCAAGAAGTTTATTTGCTGAAAAGTGGAGGACCTCCTGGAGGATACCTTTTATAGTCCAGCTTGCAAAGCGCGCACTTCAGTAGTTAGCTATTTTGCATAAATTCTCCATTTATGTGTGTATGTAGTAAGTGGTATCAAAAGGTAATAGGTTCACTTCCTTTAAGAATCATGGCGTTATAACTAGTTTCATGTGGTATTAGGGTAAGTAGCTCTTGGTTTACGACAAAATCCGGAAAGCATAAAAGCACAGTGATACATGAGAAAAACTGTAAAAGGTTGAAATTTCAGAGAATCATGAATAACTAATTGCTTGGGTACAAGGGAGTACTTATAAGCAACGCTTCCATGTTTATTGCGGAATCTTCGCGCCTCAACCAAGGCCCTACTTCAAGCCTTTTTCGAGCTTGACTCATTTCGAGGCTTCCTTACTTGAGTCAAGGACTTTTTTTTAGGTAGCCATCCTTCGAGATTGTCGATCATCCAAGGTGGACTATCATTTGAGGCCAGCTTTTTCCCTCGAGACTGACTTTTTCTAAATCTTTTAACTTTGTTAGTGAAGGATCATGGTTCTAAGAACCTTTTTTTTATCATGCCCTGAGGACTTTAACTATTTATGAGCTCTGAGAGCTCTTTATAGACTCTAAGGGGTCATTGAGCACAACCTACTTTTATTGAAGACCTCCACGGTTCTACCCAAATGTAATAAGGCTTATAATATCGTAATTTCTTTCTTATTTGTCCAAGTATCGTGCCCAAGGGCCAATTTCATTAAGCATAATGTCTCGCACAATTGAGCAAAGCTATCATGGATGCTCATGAGGAGGGGAAAGTCAGTATTGTTACTGAGAACTTAAGGAAAGCCCTCCTATAATTCTCAAAACGAATGTCGTGTAATAGTATAGGCCATTTCTGATTTTTGTGAACTTATCTGTTTAAGGCTGAGCCTTTCTTCTTAGTTTTGTTCACCTATTTTCTTTAACATCATGCGTTCTCAGATGCTTATAACTCAAAAATTACCATATAAGGCTGAGCCTTAGGGATATTACATTCGCATTCCAACCAGTGTTATCAAAGGTGCGCCTCGCCTAGGACTAGGCGCAGCCCCTTCGAAAAGGCGCACACCTTGTGAGCCTAGGTGCCCAAGCGCAAAGTAGTGGTTGAGGCACACAAAAAAGCCCAAAAATCCTAATTGTTGACTTTTGCATCATGGCATTTTCTCAACCGCTCACTATTTTTTATTCTTTGTTTCACAACATAATAAACCAATATCTAAACCACAAAAGAAACCTAAAACCTCAAATCCCTAATCAATCGATTATTTTATTGTTGTTCATTACATTAGCGTCACGTCCCCAATTGTTACTCTTTTTTAAGTAAATATACTCCTTCACTTCACCTTGTAGACAAAGAAGATGAAATTGAAGAGGAATCTGTACCAGACTTAGAGCCAATGATTTTCTTTTGAGGAAAACATTGTTGCCTTAGCCCTCACTGATGATGAGGATGACGTTGTCATATTCACTTAGGATTAACTATTTCTCATTGGATTTGAAACTTTTTCTAGTGTTGAAAATTTGTAAAAGTGACATGTTTAGAATTTTTTTTACGTGATTTTATTGGTTTAATACATTAATATCTATTTTATTTTTATTTTGTGTCTCACTTCGAAAAGGCGCGTGCCTGCGCCTTGTCCCAGGCTCCAGGGACTTTTTTCGCCTTAAGTGCGCCTGCGCCTTTAATAACTATGATTCTACGATGGTATATGTAAGACAAAAGATTGTATATATAGATATATATACCTATTGTAGACACCTCATTTTTGTACGTGTTTTTAGTTAAATAAATAATGAGCTTTATTATTAATTATAGTGCATTATTGAGTTTACGCTTAGTATTATGAATTGATTAATTAATTCTATCCAGCCCAGTTGCATGTCTTGTCCATCAGTCTAATCCAACTGTATTGGTCCAATCCAATTGTGTCAAGTCTAGTCCAATGTCTAGATATAGTCAAAATAATTGATGTAGTTTGTCTAAGTAATTTGAGAAAATAATCAATGAGTTATCCTTGATGCAAAGATCAAATCAATATGTTTTATAGTTAGGAAATGAATTATCCCGAATCTGGTACATTTTATTTATAATATCAGAGATAATTACCGTAAATAGAGTCAGATAATGTCCCAAAATTCTGTTAAATCATTTTTTAATTTGTGGGGTGAACCGGCCGGTTTCTACTAAGCGGTCGGTTACTTGACTTTGTCCATTTGTAATTTTATCACTTATTCTGACTTATCTTGAGCCTTGCAAATTGGCATCTGCCAATCTTATCAGATTCTACGACCTTGGGCATATAAATAGGGCTATTGGCTTTCATTTCAAGGGGTCTAGAAGCTTATTCTCTTCAGAGCTTGCATATTATCTTCGCGAAGTGATATTCTTGCTCTCTCTAGGATCCAAGCCATTCAAATTCACTCTTATAAAGTCCCTTGTATTCTTTGCATCGTGGATCAGACGGAGAACATCCTCGAGTCGTCAAGACAAGCTACTTTGAGAGGAAATCTTTAATCGTTTTTTCCTAGTTTAGGAAATCATATAGCTTATCTCCCCACCCCGTGATCAGATTTCATTTCAAAAACAACAAAAGATTCTTTTATATTTCTTTGTCTAAGGTCTAGGTTCGAAATGTAAATTACTCCCTGTAGAACCATAGTCGAACTACGGCAATTTTGATTCCGATTAGTCTGATCGGATACGTTAGCAATTTGACCCCCGATGTCGAGTTCCAGCCAAAACATAAAAATTAACTTAGGGTTAGTTTTATCATATTTTACATGTGTGTTTTTACAGCCATTATTCAATGAAAATGAAGTGGAGACCAAAAGGGCGCGGCGGGTGCCTAAAACCTTCCCATTGCGTAACTTAGTCCCCAAACTCATCTCTTGATTTCGATAAACTAGTCATCCTTTTAGATACCTTTGAGTCATTTTTAGGTTTTTCTTATTTTTTTTAATTAAATAAGATGGTGACTCTGATTAAAATCCTTGAGGGGATTTTTTCTGAGACGGTTTGCCACAGTGACGACTTTATTGGGGATAAAAAACTAAGAGGACTAGACTTGAAAAGTTTTTCTTGATTTTTTGCCTTGTTGTATTTTCTTTGTATTTTGTGGCATGTATAATATGACATAACTATGGTATTTCTGCTTTTATTTCCATACCTCATACCAATGTTATTAAAGGCGCAGGCGCACCTAAGGCGCAAAAGGTCCCTGGAGCCTAGGTGCAAGGCACAGGCGCGTGCCTTTTCGAAGCGAGGCGCAATATTAAAAATATATAAAAATAAATAATAATAGTGCATTAAAATAATAAAATTACGTTAAAAAAATCAGAAAATGACAATTAACAATCTTCCAAACATAAGAAAAAGTTTCATATTTTATACCATCATAATTTAACAAGCTTTTAACATGAGAAAAGTTTCATATGCCAGGCCTATGGCACCCATCACAAGTTAACAAAATGTTCTTTCATTATCTTTTGTCCACTACAAGCATGCACTAACCTCGGATAAAGCAAAATTGCAGGGATAGAGCAAAGCAGTCATTGAGGCAACATGTCAAACATGTAACGTGCAAAACCACACTGGACCAAAAATGGAGATGAACAAATCACATGCTAACCAGTTGAGTTCAGCACCAAGAAAACTATATTACTCAAGTCTCAAATTCCATTCATCACCAAGAAAAAGGGAAAATTATTGGTGATGGCAAATGCTAACCAGTTACAACTTACAAGTAAACAGTGGTGGTGTTGGCTGGACTCTGGAGCAGCGGCCGGAGCAACAAACTGTCGGCAGCGACAGGGAAAGCCGAAAAGGCCATGCGACGATCGGAGCAAGGCTGTCGGCGGCGGCGACGGGAAAGGCAAGTAAGCGGCGACCGTGCGTGAGAGTTGAGATTGTGAGAGTGACTGACTCGTGTAACAGATTTAGGGATTTTGATTTTACTGTGTCAGTGTCTTAAGACTTGTAAATGTAAAAAATCTGAAAGCATATCCAACGGCCCACATAAAAATATGATGGCATATCCAACGGCAAGAGCTCGTGCGCCTAGCCCTGCTCCTCCCGCCTTGCGCCTTTGCGCCTAGGCGCGCCAGGCGCGCGCCTTCTTGAACGCGTTGCGCCTAGGCCAAGGCGAGGCGCGAGTAGTGAGCCTTAGCGCGCCTTGCGCCTAGGCGCGCTTTTAATAACACTGCCTCAGACACGCGCACGTCTTATCCTCACCCACCCATTCAAGAACGACAGTTGAAGCCCTTGGTCTTTGGCACAAGGCAATCTTTCGATTGAGCTCTCAACTGCACGATCTAGTACTAAAGGTTCATCTTAGTTTCTTGATATATTAAACGACTTGTATACGTATTGGTGATCGCTCATTATTAACTTCCTAGTTACGGGCATGAGGTATATGGTACAATCGAACCGATGGGGTGACCTTTATGCCGGCGTTGAAAGAGAAACCACACACTCGGACCATTCAGTGTTCCGCCCTTCTTGGTAGAATACTTATATTGGCCTATGACATGTTGGTAGGGAAACCAACCAACATTCCATAAGCTAAACTGATAATTTTACAAAAGGGGGAGACTCTGACTAACATGTCGGTTAATCGCAATTCTAACCAGACTGTTAGTCAGTAAGTGCATTGCTTGAAAATTCAAAACTGGTTGTCTTATACTTCACAGAGACCAATTGGCCAGTTCACTCACCGAATGACCGGACGGTTAGTTATAACCCTGAGGTTCCTAAATATTGTCAAAATCCAAAACTTTCAACCCCTTTCAACCCTGAGCTTCCTAAATATTGTCAAAATCCTAAAAAGCAGTCAATAAAATTAATAAAAACCCTAGCTTTTTGGATATTAAACGGTCTCTCGCCTTTTTTTTTAGATTGGTTTGTGATTTTATTTAGGTTGCTCATTGACAACCAGGGAAGATTATGGGATTGTCCAACTAACAGTAAATCATTCCAAAAAATTTCACAAATATTATTATTTGGGGAAGCATATATTGCAGATAGAAACCAAGGATTATCGTTACTTACCTGAACCACAGCGTGGATGGCCTGTGGTAATTCATGTACAATATCGATGTTCAGCTTTTGAGGCAACATGATCTATATTCCCTATTTATAGCCATTTCCATCGACCATATGGTTGCGGTCGAACCCCACAGTGTTAGCAAGTTGTTCAGCAATGGTTTTGGTTATTTTGGTCTCCATCGGGATCATTGCTTCAGGCTTGTGGGTTCAGATGAGATCAGTGGCATGCATGTGGGACTGATTATTACCGATTCCTTTACAATTCCAGGCAATTATATTCACTGTCATGGGGTCAGCATATTCATGTTGGTTATAAGTCACTATTCGCGGTTGGGACTGTTGGTTGATCTTCTCCAATCCTGGCCATACATATGTTTCTCCTGATTTTACCTTTATTTTCTGAGCTTGAAGGGAGTAGGTCGGCTGTATTATGTCGTGCATGACGGAGCACATGACGGTAACAACAATTAGGGTGGTCAAGTGGGAAAAAGAGATGTTGGTGAGAGATTCATATTCAACGTTTTGACATAAGTTGATGTCTCATAAGGCCAAGTACCTGTTTGCCATTTTTTGTCAGGTTTTGGGTTGCCAGGTGAATTGTGTTTCGTGTGGTTGTTCGGTTGGGTGGGTAGATGGACAACCGGCGCCTTGGTGATAGGTAGTGTAGGTGCAACAGAGGATTGTTCCCTATTATGAATTGGGGTGGGGCTATTGACTGGATTAGGGGTGGCAGGCCTGCATGGGTGGTGGGCAATGTTCGGGTTAGTCGAAGTTTGAGGTGGGGACAGGTTCAGATTCAACTTAAGGGAAGGTGGTGTTGGTGGCCACTGTAGGTTTGAAGGTGGAGTTCCTACTAGTGCTAGGGGATTTTGGAACATTGTCAGATTGATTGGGGTGTTTGGAATTGTTCCCAACATTTGTGACATGAGGTGTAATGGGAGAGTGATGAAGGATGCCACCATATTCAATTCAAGTAGCCTACGGTGAGTAATGACTGGGGCAAGATGATGGTTTTGAAAGGGCTTACCATGAGTTCTTGGATTGATTGGTCGAGTGGGCATTGGATGATTGCAAGTTGATTCTTGGTTATCCCTTGATACTATCTGTTGAAGGTGGTCCAGCGTGTTGCGGTGTGAGGTTGGTGGTGGGGCTGTATTTTGTTGGAGACTTTCCATGTTATGTAAGGTATGAAACTGATATATTTCTGGGTTTGTCTTAAATTTCATTCCCTTATAGCTTGTTGCGATATGAGGAATGAGGTCGATCATCATTATGGTTTCAGAGTGTTTAAGTGTTGGATCGAATTTATGGGGATGCTCTGTGTCAGTTGCACAGGAGGTTGCAGAGAGTTTTTGGGTTGTTGGGGATATAGAATTTTTGATGGAGATGCACTCCATTGGTTGGCTTGGGCGGTTATCTAAAGGAATGGTGTCACACGTGTGGGGGTTACATATTTTTCCATGTCTTTATATTTGATAAAGATATGAATAGAGATGGATGAAGAAAGTCTCCCTTCCCTTTTCCAGGATTTGCACTTCTCGTGCCAGAAGAGGATTTCTCGCCTGCTTGAGTGCGGTTATATGGATCTCGGGATTCACGAAGGGGTGGCCGGGTTTTTTTTTTTGTTTGTGATTATAGTTTGGTTGTATGATTTTGGATTTGGTTTGTGGTATGTCGGTGGTTCCAGGTGCCATCATCGGTCCCCGGTAATCGTCTTCGGTGGAGGATCCTTCTTGAAGCCTCGTCGTCTTCTTGTTGTGATGATTGTCCATGGCTCTATGCGTTCTTCCAATGTTTGATTTTGTGGTGGTTGGTCATTGGTAGTCATCTTCGGTTTGTCATCCATCCTTGTACTATCCGTCGGCGATTTCATCGGTGCAGTTTGGATTAGATCCAATCTGATTGGTTATGGAGTCGTTAATTGCTTGATCGTCAAAGTTTTTTGTTTCTTCGCTGGGCATTGTTGTACGGTATGGCTGATGAGTTCGTAAATATTGCATAACAAGAAGATGTTTTCATAGTTAAGATTTTTTATATGCTTTCCAATCTTTATCTATTTGAACAATGGGACGTTAGTGTTGATTTGGACGCAGATCCTTGCAAATCGTCCCCTCGCAATTGACGAGGTAATTGTAATAATTCGAAGGGGCAATCCCAATTTCTAACCTACTAGCGTGAGTATTTCTTTGTCGAAATACTCAATAGATAGTCCATTGAGTCGAACCCACACTGCCATAATCGATATCTTTTGGTTGTTTGGGTTGAAATTTGTTGCCTATTTTTGAACTGAGAGATAATTTCTTCCCACAAACCACGGGCCTACCTCTAGTGCTTTTCTGTAGTCTTCATTCGTTGCGAATTTGATAGTATAGTTTCCATTAGGGAGCTCGACTATGTCGAGATTCTTATTCGGTTTCCATATACCCATAAACCATGGTTGTAGGCTAGCAGCTGTGAAAGAGGCTCACGGAACTTCAATTATCAAAGCCTTGTTCCATGGTTGGTGGATCCACAATTTGGCAGTCGTATATAATGTGATGGGTGGTATTTGTGGGTGAATGTTGTTTGTAATTGGGCTATCCCACTCTTCATCATCCCTTGGATGTTCGTCAAGTATTTCCATTTCTATGGATTCAATGGTCAAGGAGTTTAGAAGTGTGTCTTTGAAAGAAGTTGTCTTGGGGGTGATTTCAGGTGGAAATGGATGGGGAGGTTCCCCTGGAGGTGGAGAGAATTTTAGTGAGAGCATTTAAGTATCCTCTGCACGGTGCTAGTTCATGGTAGTTGGGTTACTAACTATATCTCTTGTATTCTCTCTCTCCACAATGATTTAGTTCTAGTATTAGCTTCAATGACATGCAAGGGTTGTGATTCAATGGTGGATAACGGGCAAGGAGTATAGTTATCAATAGGGCTGTAAATGAATCGAGTTGTTCATGAACTACTCGTGGTTCGTTTCCCAAAGAACTCGTTCATGTTCGTTTGTATACTATACGAACCGAACATGAATAAAATATTAGAGCTCGTTTATTAAACGAGCCGAGCATGAACATTCCAAAGTGTTCATGAATGTGTTCGTGAACAGCTAACAGCTCGTCTGGATAATAACTTAATTATAATATGTTCCAAACTCAAAAGTCATATAACTTAATTATAGTATAAATTAGTTTAAACTTGGAAGTCCTAAAATCAGTTAGACAATTGGATCAAGTAAGGTATAGTTCTGGTTTGAAAATAATTGTTTTGAACGAGAACACGAGTTTTCAAATTCGAGTTCAGCTCGTATAAATAAACGAACGAACTCGAACCGAACATAAGTTTTGTAAAACGAACCACGAACGAGTTCAAGCAAAATTTTGAAGATTAAACGAACATGAACACGAACATGACCTGAAATTAAAGAAACGAGTTTGAACATACATCCGTTTGGCTTGAACTCAATTCGTATACATCCCTAGTTATCAATATTGTACCGGCTGGTACGTACCTCTTTTACCTTCTATTGGTGCAATATCTCTTTACATTTCATACCAGTCAAAATATCGCTATGTTCCGGTTGCACCAGCCGGTACAGGAGATACCGGCCAAAAACTACGTACTGGCCGAGATATTGTGTTTTGTACCGCTTCCTTAAAAAATGTAAAAGTTACAAAAAAAATTTGAAAATTTAGTAAATTAACAATACAAAGATCAAATAGAAAATACTCTAAGTTCTTTTATATCGATCAAAACCTCTATAGCTCCTTCCTCACAATATTCATTAGAATGTACAAAATCTTTCTTGATAAGTATTCAATCTTCATCGCAATTTTTAATTTGCTTTTACTTTTCTTCTTAATTTTGATTTACATCATAGTTGGAAGTTATTATCATATTCTTTCATTTACATGATATAATGTTTTCTACATTTTTTGACGCAGACACGCACAAAAACGTATTTACCAAAGACATCATTGTTGAACAAGCAACTTATGGCTATATACGAATTTGCTAATGACATAGTTGAAAGTAAGGGTAATTTTAGAGGAATTAATTCAATTGAGTAAGCTATTTGTTCTTAATGTCACTGTATGGGAACAAATAGCTTATTTGGAAACAAGTAGTCTAGTTAAAAAAGGAGGCAATTCAAGCTCTAGATGAGCTTCCAGGGAGAAAATATATGTATACTTTTTTAGTTCGATGAATGAGTATTATATATGCATACTATTGATGCAAAATCTGAGACAGTACCGATACCAATACGTACCATTTCACGAAAAAAATGGTACACGGTCCAGTAAGGAGTGACGATCGGAAGTGATTTGGATGATGATCTAGCGGTTGTGAGCAGGAAAGGGGGAAGGATGGAGGGTAACCATAGGTTCTTTATCGGCATTTAAAAAATACAGTACGTTAATATAATCAAAAATTTATAAGATACAAACGGAATTATAACAGAAAGTAAAATACAAATTTTTTAGATACTAAATTGACAGGTAGCATGTCGAAAGTCTATGAAGTAGATTGGAGTTCAAAAATATTATCCCTGTATGTAGATAAAGAGGGCACCATGCCCAATTTCTGACAACTTCATGAACTGCTCACTGTAGTTTGCAATCTGAATGTTCTGCTGCAACTTCAGCGCATTAAAATCTGATTGAAACTGAGAACCCATTACTCATTTAAAATTTTCTCAGAGGTAGAAGTGAATATAGGATTGCTCATTGAGTCAAAGAAACCAGAGGGAAAAGGGTATAAGCACATACTGGAACTAAAGAAGAACGAAACTAAAGGACACTTCAATTCAAAGCCCATTACTCATCTCAGAATTTCCTACAAGACATGAACTGCAAAAAGAATTCCCTCAAGGAAAGGGAAGGGGTGAAATGAAAAAAAGGAAACCGACACTACCAACTCATGACCTACACTCTTTTAGACCTAAGCATCACTAAATCTGAACCCCTAGCCCTAACCATCCATTTATCTCTCTACCCTTTTGCAGTACTCTCAACTCATTCCTTGTCTCTACCAGCTAAATATGTCAACTATAGCTCCTATCCCCCATTACAACTCTGTACAAAGAACCAATTGAACAAAGAAATAAACATAAGATAACACAAGACTTCAAGAAAAGACAGAAGTTTCCAACAAAGGAAACTCCTCTTGGCCCCTTCTCCCTCAAATGTACTCAAGTGAAGGATTGCTATTCGGAATCAACTCCGGCTCGCTAGTCGTTGGGGTGGTTGCCAAAGCCCCCGTCACAAAAACGTTCTCACTGCCGTTGCTTCTCATTTCAACAACCTTCTTGTGAGAGTTGGAGTGCAGCGCCGGAACAAATGTTGGGCTCGCTGCAGGACGATACTCGGGGAACAGCCGGCCTGACTTGTAACGAACACCACATGCATTACAGAGAGTTTTCGGCCCCATTGGGCCAGCCCTCCACTGGGGTGTCTTGGTTATCTCGCAATGCATGCACTTCCTAACTGCTTGAGATGGTGAGTTTTGATTTATCTCCATAGGATCCATACGAACTGACAATTTCAGCTTCTTCTTCTTCTTGTGCTCCGCTGCAGCTGGCTTTGGTATCTTTATAGGATGAGAATCGGCAAAGTTCTCAGATTCTGAGGAAACTACAGGAATAAGGAACGACTGAGGGTCCTCGACGAAGGACGAGGTGGGTGAGATGAGTTGCATTGCTGGGCGGGGATTAAAGGTTACTGGGCGGGGACGCTTGCTGCGAGCGCGTTGAGGACCACGGTGCGTGGGGCTAAGTGGCATAGTCTTTCCCCCTGAGCAGGAGCTGCTGCTGCTGCTCTCGAGGACGGAAACAGGACTCGAGGTCTGAAATTGGTTATGACTTGACTCCTTGTTGACGATAATGCTTTCTTTGTTAAGGGTCATTCCTCCGCCAGAGAAGGAATCCTCCACAAAGGTCGAAAGCCATTCAAGCTGCACGATGTCCTCGTACTGAGAAAACAATAGAATAGGAAAGTTCAGAAAAGGGGACACATGATTCACCTATAAAAATTGACACGATACTGCTGGAGCTTCATCAAGTTTATGCAAAAATGAGCAAAAAGTGGCTAGTCTTTAACAATAATTGATACAGTTCGCAACAAAAAACGATAGTGTATCGTATGATTAAGTGATTAATGGACAAAATAGAGAAGGAAAGGACTACATTTAACGACAATAGCCCAGATGCAAGCATGTGAAATCAATTTCTTGGTCCCCTTTATTTTGGTGCCATTGGAGTTAATTGTTCCCAACTACCAGTGGGGAACTTGACAGAGCCTCGGCCTATATTATTAGCCACTGGCACCATTCAGCACTTCACAGAAACTTATGCATTTGGCGTAGACCACAAGGTAACTACAAGATAGTGCAGTTGCATTTAACATTAGAAAATAGTACGACTTTTGACTAAATGGATTAAAAGGAACACCTTTAAAAGCTCTCCTATAAGTAGAAACAGACACATTGCAGAGTTCCGAAAAAGGATTCGAAGAGTTGAGAAAAAGGAACCGACTTGAACAAAACTGTTTGACACGATTTAAGTAAATCATAGAAGACGCCGCATATGACCGTGACCTCTTACGTGACGCCAATTATATAAGCGCGAGATTCATATACCTCCCCTTACTCAATAAGTCATCTAAACTTTACTTACCCTGACAAGTAAAACATAACTACAATACTACCCGAAGTTTCAAATCATTTACTTTTTGAGTCAAATACAAAGATTTTTACCACATTACCTAATTGGTGTTGAGTAAAGGTCCTTTACCACTTGTCATTACGTTAATTAAATACCAAGCGAAGGGGAAATCGACATAATTTGACCCCTTGATGTGCAAAAGGATACCCTACTAAATTATATGTCAAGCGCCTAGCTGGCACTTGGATTGCAAAAACAATATCACCATAATCCGTCCATATGACATTATTACAAATCATATCCAGCGGATTCCCTTAATGACAAATATTATTTGGTGTCCAAAACGGGCTTGATCGCATGATTCTGAATCAAGTGATCTCGTAAATAATGTGGCCAATTCACAAAATCTCAACGAAAATGACATGAACTAAACACAAGAATTTGGGATTTTACCGGAACAGCGAGCTCAGCAGAGAGGTCGGAAGCACTATTGCTATTGTTGGCGGAGAATATTGCGTTGGTGTCCGTCAGTGCCTCGGATGTGTTGGCCCAAATGCTAGGAAAATCATTGCAGTGACCGGAACCGAGCCCGGCTTCGTTGTCAGCAGGAAATTCGATCAAGTCGTCGATGTGATCAAAGAAGCTCCCGCAGTCTATCTCATCTACGAAATTTGGCCCCATCATTCTTCCTATAATCTAAACTTCCTGTGAAAAGAAGGAAACAAAGGAAAATTGAGAATTATGAGCAAGATTATGAGGGCTAGTGACAATGTAACTAGTAGGACAGAGCATTATAGCAAAAGGTTGGGACTTTAGAAGTGAATAATTTTTAACATTAAATAGCTAAGATTTAAAAAAAAAAATGGTGGGTTCAGGATTTTGAGCAAGATAATCAGTGCTAGTGACAATGTGTGTGACAGCACAGCGCATTTAGCAAAAAAGTTAGGGACTTTACTTTGTAATCTTGAAATACCCAATTCGGTTACTGTGATTACTGATATACTAATGTGATAAAGTTCAAAGTTAGCAAAAAGGACTTTACTTTGTAATCTTGAATGGCCCAATTGGCTACTGAGATCACGGGTAAGTTGATTTTGAAGTTTTTTTAAAAGATTGCTCAAATTGAAAATTTAGTAAAATCAAGGAAAACAACAAAAATTTCAATGTTGTTTTCGCAATTTAAGACCTTCCACACTATCCTCAGTCTGGTTGCCGAGAAAATGAAGGGACAATATTTCGAAGAAGAAAACGATGAAACAAACCTTGAAGCTTTTGGTGTAAAAGACAAAACAACGGACTGCAAATGCAGAGAGCTTTGGATAGAGGAAATTCCAGAGAAGTCGATTTCCACCGAACTGATGCCTGCAAAGGAAAATATTACAGACAAAATTGTTCAGAAACAGGAGAAGGGTATCATGGTCCAGAACATATGACACTGTAACCCTGTTTGGTGACTCAGAAAGCCCAGGAAAATGAGAGAGAAAGCGCAACTTTTGAACTCAAAAATTAGCCCAACAGCAAGGCAAAACTCCACTCAACTGAGCGTAACACAACAAAATTCAGCCCATTTGAGAAGTTTTAGTTTTTCTTGAAAACAAACAGGGCATGGAAACCCCGACTTCCATTCCCTTTACCTTTCCCCTGTTTCTCAGCAAAACCAGGCAAAGGGAAGAAAAATGCAAGAATCCACAATTGTAACTTCATAAAACCTCCAATTTCAAGTCCAAAAGGCAACAACACAACCAATTTCAAAGGGGGGAGCCACACAAACCTGAGCTCAAACCCGAATTCCCGCTCAAACAGCGCAACCGAAGCAGAGAACCCAAGGGGGGTGGGGGCAAAAAAAATCTCGGCGAGAACTTCGAGACAGGACAAAGGGACAAACACCCACAACCTAAAAACCTCTTTTGGTGACTAAGCCTGCCTGTGAATGAAACCCTATGAAGTACTGGTAGACTACCACTGGCTACTACTAATAATTAGTAACAACACAAAGAGGAGGGAAGTAGCAAAATTTTCGAGACTAAAGAGGCAAATTGAGAAGTGAAGGGAGGAGGGTATTTGAAAGGAGAGAGAGGAAGGGGAAAAAGGGTAAGGCTTAAAAGGGAAGTGATAGGGAGGGAGGGAGAGTGATGGTAGGTGAGGCTCCTCCTTCATTGCTAGCTGTCTTTTACTATGCCTTCTCTGTCGTGATGTTTAAGTCTCCTCTGAATACCCGCGGGTCCCACACACCTTCCCCCCACCCCACCCCCACCTCTCCCCCCCACCGCTTCCGCCTCCTCCCCCTCTTTTAAATTTCTTGCTGTTCAAATTCATGTGTATACGGCGTATGTACGTACGGTGGATGTACACGCAGAACTCTACACGCTTTTGACCTTTTTTGACAAACCCATGGCGTGTTAGATTGAGCTGGAAATGCCATTGCTTGCTCTCCGGACTCTAGCTGGGTGTACTTCAAAGTTCTAGAGAGTGTTTGATTCATCTGTTACACAGCTTAACAAGTTCTTTACATTTTCAAACTTATTCATCATCGTAGCTAATTTTGAAAATTGTGTTTTCAAATCACAATTTTAGACCGTAAAAGTTTTGTTTCAAATCATGATTTCTCTATTTATTACTTTTTTACAATTGTGGTATCATTGACGTACGCCATCACTCATATGAGGAAGTGAAATGTCACCTCACCCTCTTAGAGGCTAAATCCCTTGGATTAGCAGAGCTTGTGGCAGCAACACCTCTGTAGCAACACCTCCGTGGCAGACCATTTTTATAATTTCTTAAGTATCAGCGACTACTTTCTGCACAGTCAAGATAATACAAAATCCTTCACTTTAAAGACATTTAATCAAGGGAAAATTTTGACGTTCGCAACTCTTTCCATCGCAACGATAAATGACATTTAAATATAATTAGTGGCGCTACAAGACACTTCTATCCGTAAACTTCCTACAAAAACTTTTTACTTATTATGTCTGCTCACCCATTTAATGCCAAGAAAATTGCCCCCCGCTATAATACCGACTACAACAAAAAATTTCTCTTTTAAGTATAAAATAATATAATCAGTACATTTAATTTGAAGGATTTGTACTACCTGCTTCTAAAACTGTACTTTATATCTCTGTCTTGACAAACGCTATATACACCGGTACGCTTATACGCTTTAACTTTAGCGTGATAGAAAGGTAAAAGATGGAAGCGGAGAAGATTGACTTACCTTGGCTTTCGATGTCGGAGACTTGTCGCCGGTGTCCTGGTTTGAACAACTTTAACGGTAGGGTGGGGGGCCGTACGTTGTGTATATACGAACTTAACTTACAAACGCGTGAATGTTTTCTTAACCGCCATAGTTTTCTTACTTTGGTGGAATCTTTTATTGAGGAAAGTTGAGCCAGACGCGGTGTTGGCTTTTCACTTTCAAGGTGCGTGATTGGCACGGACCAATCGTATGTGACTTGGGGGTTTGTTTGACGTCATAGGTTGGAATTGATTGGTTAGATGATGAATCCGTGTCATGAGGCGCGTGAGACGGGTAGTAAGATTCCTGTGTGAAATGGGAAAAGGTTAAATCTACAAACTACGACCGTCTTTTAACCGGATCAAGATCCTAACCCTATTTGACCAAAACAAAGTAGTTTAACCTAGAGAGCGATTCTAATGTAAAAAAAATTGCGGCTACTAGGATCGTAAAAGAATACCTTTTTAATTTTTTTATAGTGACCATAAATGATCGTTAAAAAAAAATTATGACTTTTCTGCTAACATTTTTACTGACATTTTTTAATAGTATTTTTTTAACGTTACTAAATAAATGTCATTAAAATATTTAATGATAATTAAATGTCACTATATGAAAATTTATAAATATCTTTCTGAGACTCGGGTGATGACAAAGTGGAGCAGCGCAGTTTGAATATAAAGACTAAAAATATTTTTTCCTTATCCTCCGTCAATGCCATCCTCTACTATACCACATATGAACCGACTTCATGGGTGTTTGAGTTCCTGATCTGTTTAGTAATTTATTTGGGTATTATAATGCATTATTGTTTGTGTAGGGAGATCTGCATAATTCATGGATCTTGATTTGGTGGTATTGACTGGTCTGAACTTGGTAAACCTGTTATTCATTTCTTTTGAAGGCTATTCTGGAATTGAGAAGCTGAGGGTTGAATCAGAAGTGGAGGAAGAGCTAATATTAACCATTGTTACAATAAAGTTCACTTAAATAATTTAAGTGAACTTCGTTTGGTTCATATATATATATATATATATATATATATATATATATATATATATATATATATAGATTTTTGGAATTATCTATTTGAAAGATACTTTAATTAACTAATTATCTCCTTGTATACAAATTTTCCTTCTAAGTTAATTGGTTAAATGCTTCGTTAAGACATTGTTACGATGAGAAAACAGTACTCACAAGTATGCGTGGTCGAAACTTTACCTTTTTTATAAAAGAAAAATCATAGGGATGAAAGAACTGACACAGTCACTTAATTTTTAAACTGCAAATGTCTCTGGAGTCGCAAAGATTGTTCATGCAATATGTGTAAGAACATGTTATTAACACTCCAACTTCAAACTCCTGCACTCTAGAAAAAGTTTTAGTGATGATTTTTATTGACATTAAAAGATATCCCGTAAGATTTTACTGGAGTTTAAAAATTCAAAAAGAAAGTGAAGAATAACTTTTAGCGATCATACATTCCGATCTAATGTTACTCTTATTAGATGGAACCTAATAAAATGCTTGTACATTTAGTTGCAATGTGGTAGCGGTACTAAACTATGGTCCCGGACGATTCTTCATTCCCTCTTTTTAACGTGTCGTTTTTGGTATAATTAAACCTCACTTTCGCTATTAATGATGGTGTCATTGTTCTTGCTTTCTAACAAGGACCAACATGATTGAATTTGCTGTATGATCGTATGGCCTAGTCTTGCAACTTGCTTAATGCGCTCTACGTTTCTTCTTTATAGCGACACTTACGAAGCAACTAGTGGCAAATATAGCGCTCAACTGGTAAAGTGGAGCTCAACTGGCGGATTCTTACTTTTATTGACACTATATTATGAAAGTTGGGATTAATCCATGCCTCACCAGAGATTGGTGAGGTTAGTTAAAGGAGGCAAAAGGCTACGCGTCTTAGGCCTCCTTTTTATCGAAGAAAAATATTTTACGGACAAAAGGTTTACCGCATCATGTTGCTTTACGTGCGATTGTTTAGTAACTTTTCTTACTTCAACATGTTAAATGATATTACAATTTCTTTTACAGCGGAGGCAGAGCCATTTTTCAACTTTTTCTTACGCTATCAGTAAGTTGGAGAGAAAATTAGGTAATATATCTATCTGTTTATAGTTAATTTAATTAATTCCTTGTAGATATCAGTTACCTAACGAGCTGATGGCTTTAGCTTTGAGACCTTATCCCTGGAGCATATATGACTAAGCATAGAAAATTATCTCTAAATTATGATGGTGAAACTTAATTAAAATCCAAATTAATCAAGTTAATTATAGTAAGATTTCTTCTTTAGCTTTGAGACTTGTAACTATGGAGCATATATATCACCAAGCATAGAACACTATCCCAAGTTATTATGATGGTCAAACTTGACCATTATAAAAAGGCATCAACACCCAAAATAAACTTTTATGTGATCAATTCCATATGGGATTGATTAGGAAAAAAAAAAAAATTTGAAACAGTAAGAATATGAAACTAATTTTAATCAGCATTAACAAAATTAGTTTTCTTTTGACAAAAGCTACAGAATCACTTGCTGAAAGTTGTATAAGGTATTTGACTTTAAAAATCTTGAAAACAGCTTTAACGTGAAAAAATAACTAAGAAGGAAATGAAAGAACAAGTAAGATTTTCAATATTTTCTGACAAAGAAGATTTTAAAATAAACAAACTCTACATTGTAGTTATTTCTTAACTGACCAGCAATTTACTTTGACAACAAGAAGCGCAAAGAGCGAAAGCAAGGTTCATAAATAGCTTCGCTATAGAAATTTTAATAGTCATATAGTTTTGCATACCGTATACTCTCCTAGTGAAATCAATTCAATATATTTTACCATCTACTCGATGTTTTCCTTTATATAGGACCCAAACGAGTAAAGTTTCGTTCTCAAATAATTTGTTGGTCAAACATATTTCTCAGAAAATTTAAAATCACAAATCACATTTCGGTTGCGCTAAATCACTTTATCCGGTTTTGAATAATGTTTTAAACCCTTTTACATTTAACAAAATAGCACCCACAATATGAACCTGTTATTTAATCGTTTTAGAAAACAAAGAAAAGGTTGATTAAAGTGACTGCACAGCTGAAAGAAAGCAGGTCTTGACTCTGGGGCTCGGGGATATGATTGGCTCCTTCCCACTCACCTCCTTTCACCATCTTTTAACTAACTTGAGGTCTACTCTTTGCATCAATCACACCCTCCTCCAATATAGTACTACTGCTTGCTGTATAATTGTAAGTTGGGCTTCATGCATCCCTTCCCTTTTAGCTAACTTGACTCACACTCTTCCAAGTCAATTTTCTTCCATTAGACTTCTCCTCTTTCAAAAAGTACATTTGGGGTTTCACCTAATTTAATTTGTTTGAAGAATACCTAAGTTGGATGTATACTTCATACTTGTGTGTGAAGTGTTAGGCTTGCTGCACTAGTGACTGTGGTTGCCATGATGAGAAATTGGGTCATGTACCAAAGCTGGTACACTTGTTTTCTCAAGTGCTTTTGCTATGCGAAATGTACAAAAGCTTGTCGAAATACAATACATCGCTTAAACCACGATTGTTGTTTCGTTGTTGTCCTTGAAATTAAAGATAAGAAACGAAGTCGTAATGGCTTTTTATTACACTATCAAAAGAGAGAGGGGGGGAAAAAAAAACCCCAAGCTCATGAAAATAAACGTGCAGAAAAGAGATAGCAGCATGTTCGGATACGTTCGTTTGATTAAAGTTTGCGTACATTTTGATGACTTTCTTTACGAACTCATTCCGGTTATATTTGACGGCCTGTTAATTTTGAAACAATAGGTTTGAAGTCTACTTTTGGGCCAAAATGTTAAGATGTACCGGAAAAAATTGAAATGACGGGAAAATGGTGAAGTAAAACGGAAAGGGGTGAAGGATGTAATTCGTTAGACGAGAAGGAAGAGGAAGTGCTAGGGGTGCACTTCCTTTTCTGATCGAGTCATACTCTTCGTACCCAAAATTAAGCGAAAAAGTCCATGATGAGGTTTTATTTTATTACCTCGAACATCAATTACTTTACTGAAAGTGGTATATGCAGTTAAGTTATAAAGATTGATTTCTCTGCGTACCAAACTAAACGAGAGAAAAACGCTATTTCTTCCTAATGAGACAAAAATACAAAGCACACTACTTTTTCATCCATCCGCCTACCATGGGAAAAAGGTTGAACACTTTGGTTCGGCCTGCCAACATGTTGCTTGAATTTCGCAACTGATAATAATGCCCAAGGTTTTTGACCCCAATTGCATAAATCAAAAGGCTAGAAATTGCACATGGATATAAGCTGCAGCGTAACATGGTTTTTGACAATCCTCAAACTAAAGCACACATTTAATATCCTTGAATTTTGTTTGTAAATCTCGGTACAAAATGAAGACAAATGTGGCCATCTTTATAAATTTAGGGTACGGGCACATGTTGATGCACCCTGTCGTGACGAACATGGATTCATTGCTGGATACTTTACTAGTACGACCAATAATTTTGTTGAAAATGTTTGAAAATGTTTCATGTCCCCTAATTTTGTTGATTATGTATAATTAATTCATGTCATGCTCTCATTGTTGGTTTGATTAGAGACCATGCCCACTAGTCACGCTCATGCCAAGGATTTAATTTGATCCCCCAATTTGTTGCCTAATCATATATCTGGAGTTTGGAAGTTTGATTGTTAAGTGGAATCTTCATATTTTATTTATTATTAATCAAAACACCTTAGTTCATATCTATAGTGGCATGTCCATTTGGCTAAACTCCGCACGTCCTTATTATTTAAGGAACTTATTCAATTTAGAGAGTCAACATGCATGTGACCCAAAAAAGAGAATATGTATTTAGTTCTGGAAATCTAACTCAAAAAAGAGAATTTCTATTAAGATTTATTTGCAATATTAAATTCTAGAGTCAAGTTTCAAACTAGTTTTCCAATTTTGTATTTCTTGCGATCCGTCTTTGGCTAGCTGTATAGTCAAAATTAACAAGATGCTGCTCAAAGTTTAATATCACGCATTTCCGTTTCCTAAAAACACAGTGACTACTATACACGTAAAAAAAAACTTCTTCTTCCAAAATTAAGACGATCAATTAATTACCTTGAATCGAGAACAAATATGTCCGTAGTCTTAAATGGTCAAATGCTTGAAACTACCTATTGTATCACATTGTTCCAAGTTACGATCACAGTCGATATAATAAGAGTTTAGTGGGATAAATATAATGGTGATAAAAATAAGAGTAGTTTTGCATGGATATATTAGGCCAATTAAACCAGCAAAGAAAAGCTAGTTAAGAAAATGCTGACGTGTCATTACCCTCCGCGCGGTGAGCGGAGGAAGCAGAGGAGCATGTTACATCCCACACAAAAAGTGGGACCCTTGGTGCACGTTATGCTAGTCGGTAGAGACTCGTCCACACGTTCTGCAACGTGGCATCCATCGAGCGGATTGGTTGGAAGTTGGGCCCACACGTCGAGAATCACCAGAGCAGTGCCAGCTGGTGGCAGATTGTGCGCTCCAGCAGGTTATGGTCACGTGACTTGCTTGGGGATCAGAGCTCGTAGTACTTCTTTTTTAAACTGTGACTTTGTTGTCGACATGGACCAATGACTTCGTAGCCACGTGGAACGTCTAACTTGGTTAAGAAAAAAATGTCGGTAATATTCATTTTTGGGTTTTTAAAATTTTGATTATTTTCAACTTCGTATGGTAGTCGTAAATAATCAGATTTGACACTAAAAAGAAGTTCAAATTTGTCAAGGTCTTCGTAATTAGGCCCCGTTTGACGGAGCATTTTTTCCAGTTTTGAAAACTGAAAAAAAAGTCGTGTTTTGTAACTTTTTTTTTTCTTCTTCAATTTAAAAAAATCAGTTTTTAAACTGAAGAAGAAAAAAAAACTCCAAAAATAAGTTTTTTTTTTCAGCTTTGGTTTTTTTTTTTTGAGACCACCACCACCCTCCGGCAGCCACCTCAAACGACCACCTCCGCCGGCAGCCACCAGCCCCGTCAGCCACCGCCACCGCAAACCACCACAAAAAAAAAACAGGTAAATCAAACACACACTTGTTTTTGTAAAATAAAAAAAAATTTAAACTGCTCTTTAATTTATTTTTTTCCAAAAACTGAAAACAAAAAAAAAATTTGTCAAACAGAGCCGAATTGTCATTATAAAAAAAATCTGGTATGGCCTGGTTGTACTCAAAGTTTATTATTTACCCTTCAATTTTATTTAAACTTTTCTCAATGTGACATGCTTTTACTTACAATAATAAAAATTAAGCTTAAAAGGAGGGGTTAGAATATATATTGGGCTAATTACACATATGTCCCTGAGGTTAGAGTATAATTACAGTCAAGGACATTAAGTTTTAAAATGTAACATACCGTGACCAAACACTTTTAAAATATATCAACCGTGTCCATCCGTCTGGGTTCCGTCCAAAAAGTGTAGTTTTTTTACAATGTCATCAATACGTATCTTTAAAATGACGATACTACCCCTTGTACTGTATATACTGAATATTTTTAAAAATTTAAATTAAGATTTCAAGCTTTAATTTAAAGATTAGGGTTTGAAAATTTCTCAATCTGCATCAAAGCCCTAATTGCAAAAATTGTCGATCTGCATCAAAACCCTAATTTGCAAAAATTGTCGATCTGCATCAAAACCCTAATTTGCAAATTAGGGTTTCAAATCCCTAATTCTCAATCTGATTCATCGCAGCAGCACAGCCTTTGGGGTGCGGCCGGTTCAAATCACGTCGCACGGTCAAATCGCGATACGGGTGATTGAGGCTATAATCACAAAGAGATGGTCAGCTTAGCTGTCCAAGGCTTATTAGAGGTCTTCAAACTGCCAAACGCGACGACGGGGAAGGGGAAGGTGGAGGGTGGTGCGGCGACGGGGAAGGGGAAGAGGGAAGTGGTGCAGTGACGTGGAAGGGGAAGGGGGAGGATGGTGCGGCGACGGGTAAGGGGCAGGCAGACGGGCGGCGAAGAGAGATTGAGAGACAGAAATTGGTTGGTGTTAGGGGGTTGGGGAAATGGTAATGGCATTAATTTTATTTATCTATTTTTTTTAAGATGAAGTAATGGTAAGTAAAAAAAATAAGGTTTCAACTAAGGGATAATAAAGTCTTTTCACTAAAACCGTTAAGGTTTTTAAGATTTCGTTTGGTCAACGGACATAAGTGTAATTTGTTTAAACTATTGTCCTTACCTGTAATTATATCTTAACCTCAGGGACATATGTGTAACTAGCCCATCTATATTACATGAATTTGGTACACCGTGTCCGAATCGGATACGGTCTCTGTCAGATTCGTCTAATTCTTAGAACACGAGACACAGTGACACTGTAAAATACTTCTATTTATTGTTACCATTTTGTTTATATCAAAGTTAGTTTTATGTGACGCATATGGTTCTATTTAGTAACTTGTCTCATCTCAAAATAAAAATGAAATAGAAAGAATGTTATAAAATACTCCTTATGTTTTTAATTAATTGATCGTGTTTGACTTGTAAGCTTCTTTAGGATACGCGATATATTTTATGATTCTTCCGTTCTACCCTAAGAGAGAGGGAGAGGGAGAGGGAGAGGAAGGGGGGAGAAAGAAGGTGGGACAGAAGAGAAAAAAATAAGTTGGTAAAAAAAGTATAAGAAGGTAAACATGAAAAAGTATATATAATTTCCTTTAAATTAAAAAATAATCTATTCCAAAAAAAAATTTGGACATAGGATTTAAAATAACATATTTTTACGAGACGTGTCGAATATGTATATTTTGGAGTGTTGACATGGGCACGCAGAATTACTCTGCCTCTCTTTTCAGGGTCACGTGACTTTGCTTGGGGATCGGAGCTTGTAATATCTAAACTGGGCAGTTCACTGTTGTCGGTTTGGACCAATGAATTGACAGCCACGTGGAAAAGTTCCAACTTGAGTGAGACGAAAGTGCCCATAGCTGATTATTTTTTTGTTCGCTTCTCGCCTTTTGCAGGTCATCGTCAAGGAAACTGAGGATCTGATCATCATGTGGCGGGCCCATGGTTGGGTGATGAAACGTGGGGCCCTAGTTGCGAAAACAGCTTGGGACAATGTGATCCTGCGACCGCATTGTGGGCCACCGTCACACCGGAAGGTAGCAAGGTACTCCGTCCGAAGTCTACACACATTAGCTTGAGTGACACTGTCAAAGTATCCAACTACCGCTCCAATGTTAAGACACTTCCTTGTTTTTCATTTATATAAAGAAGTCAATACAATTTTTTAGTTATAGGACTTTATTTACAATATAATCTTCGTTGTGCGTAAATTCATCTTGAATTGGATGCGGATGAAAATGTATTATCCATGTTATTTCAGCTAGTAAAGCGTCGATTCCCGTACATAATTTCTCAAGAATCAGGTAGGAATGAAAATGTATTATTATTTGTTACTTCAACTCGTAAAGCATCGATTATGTACATAATTGTCTAGGAATTGGGCAAGAATGAAAATGTATTGTCACTTAATAGTTCAACTAATAAAGTGTCGGTTTTGAATGAGGTGAAGCACTAAGAGTTCAAGGAATACTAAGTTTTTTAGATACTAGAAGAATGAACTTGAGCCTTTTTTTTTTCTTTTTTCTTCGCTATCACATTTGGTGCTAACATTTTCATTTGCAAACTATGTCAAATGTCGGCCACCTAATCGCGTATGCAAGATCTTTGGAATCTTTCTGTGCTTCTTTTGCTGAAAGTTTCTTTTTCGCTACTTCTACAACAATAACATACAAAAATAGTATCACGTACTTTACATGTTTTGAGTATGGCCAGCAACCGATGCACGAAGCATCGCTAATTTTGCAATCTGGTTCTTCGACGGCTTTGACCTTACGTACCAAAAGAAAAGGCTCCAACCACTCAGAAGCTCGACCTCTCCAATGATGCTAGTTGAAGCCAGATCACTACGAGTTGCACCATCTGTTTAAACAGTTGTACTTAGTCTATTGTTAAAGGAAATTCCTCTAGATTACTGTTGTTTTTATAGAATTTCCAATGCACACCTCATGAAAGGAGATAATGAGTTTTTATAAACAGACTAAGATTTTGGTTATAAACTCATGGTGCAACTCGTAGGGGGCTATGCCCCATGTAAGCCTAAACGGATACACCGCCTTCATAACTCGGGTTACTAAGGATCCCAACCTTCCCAGAATTTTGTATTGTTAATTAAATGTAACATGGGGTTGTTTGTCATCACCGCTGAGTGTTGTTGAAGTAGTCATTATCATACATTTATCATCAACTTTTGAAAACACGGTTAAGGTAGTAATAGTATTGTTCCTAAATTTAATCCCTTTATACACACAGCGTTGTATTAGACTTCGCATTTTCACCAACTCAAATCGAGCTTGAGCTTCATTTAGTTTCACACAAGTTGTTTAAAGCGAGCTTAATAGTACTAAAAGTAACCATCTCTTTGGTAAAAGATTACTCGTTGAATTAGCAAATCGCGCCCTTCTCGAGGCAAATGCCTTCCAAAACGAGTCGACTTTTTACTAAAAGAAAAATAAGTCAGATCAAGCTGAAGTACTTGTCCTCGAATTAACAGAACTCCTATATAACTTAAGTGACACAAGTAGCTTACACAAGTAACATGTGATCTGTATATACCTCCACATGCAGCCACGATATTTTTTTGATTTGTGAAAAGTAAATCAAGCTGCGCATGCTGTAGATATCTCCCGAATGTCGGGCGACAGCAATGATTTAGCTTTTGGTCTGGTATGCCAAACAACCCACGCCAACTATTTTGTGCATCGAGAGTGGTCGTACATGTTAGGGTGGACTATCACCGACGATTTCTGACTTGCTATATGGTTTTCAGTGCGGATCCCGTGTTGTGCGTAAATATGGATATGTTGAATAGTTACTTTTTGGCAACTTGACTTATTATGGTTAATTATTATACTTATAAGATATGACTGTCATTTTATATAGTTTATATACATTCATTCGACGAAAATGATATGTGTTTTTCACATTTTGAGAAAAAGAAAACACAAATCATTTTCTCTCTTTATTATTTTGATTCTTGTTTATTCCTAGGCCATTTTGGCTACATGACTACACTTGGACTGACTAATGGGATGTAACTTGTATTTTTGTGGCTAGAGTGGTCAAGATCATGCTGGGGTGTGCCATTACCCCCCTCACGTGCATGTTTAATGGTTGCACCAAAAAAAAAAGTGCATGTTTAATGGTGTACCTGCCACCTACAGAACAACAATATTATTGCTGGGTTCCACCACGACCAATCAGCGCATCGACGCCCACAAAGCCCACGGTACCATCCTGTTCCGCGACACATTTAATCGAAAACCCCCCGAAGGAAAATGAAAGCGCATCAGATTTTCTTCGTAAATGATGCGGAAATATCACCGGGAACGTGTCTGGCGTGTCGGTGCCGACAGTACTCCTCACCGACAGAATCACCGGCCTTAGCCGGTCACAGGCCCGGACACACCAAAGGTGACAGGGGAGCGAAGGTTTTACCGGTACAGAGTGGCATGCACGAGCCTTGCAGCGTCGGTGGGCTGTAATGTTTGACTCTCTCGTGACTACGTAGTCTCAACGGGTTTTCCGTTTGACGATTGACATTAGATGCAAGAACCTATGTTTTAATACCACGTTGTTAGCACTACGAAATTATTTTTACGAGAGAGAATGGTCGAATTGTTCTTGGTTTGAAGTACGATATACGGTCGTTCCAGCAAAATTTCTCGAAATAGTATTTCAACAGGCATGCTCGTTTTTTATTTTTATTTTTGTACTTTTTTTTTATTATTTCCGTAACTATATGATATTATCGTTACAGAACAAGGAAACAATATATTAGGGCTTGTTTGTTTTCATTTTGTGCTTTTATTTTTATCATTTTCGTATCGAGTTAAAAAAAATTATGGTTGTGTATTTTTATTATCTTGACAAATTTATTTCAGGTATTATCTTTGGCAATGTGTGAGAGGCAGCCAAAAAATGTGAAAAGCCGTATTAGGCGCTTTCAATTTTTTTTTTCTGTTTGGGTTAGATTTTTTCAAAACAAAGATAAAAAAATCGTAAATGCACCCAATAAAATGAATTTATTTACTATCATTGTAAAAACTAAAAATGAAAATGGCAGACAAACGGGACCCTAGTTTCTAATACCACGAGAATTACGAGATCAATGTGATTGTTTAGGATATGGAAGGCTCAAACCCAATGTAGCTGAATCTATGGCTTCTGAAGCGTGTCGGCAACACGTGCCACGTGATCATGGTCGGGTAATATCATTTTGTACTCTCGCGTTCAATGATTGAAGATGAAAAAGGAACAACTATTTTGGAGAAAATTTGAGAAATTAGCTCGTTGCCTTGATAAGTTCCTTTTTTTTTTGGGTTAATAATAATCCCTGATTAAAGAAAGAAAAGCTTGGAGATGATCGAGCATTTTTGCTAATACCAGTTAAGTGGACCTTTTAATTTTTGAAAAGTTTCTTCCGTTTGAAGGTAACGCTGCATTTAACGTTATCAAAACAAAAAGAAGTTCGGCTAGCATATTTAATTCACAGGTTTCATATACAAATACTAATGTCACTATACATCCTTCACACTGAAATCAAACATGAGATTGACTAAAATTCTATCAGTTGAAAAATCAATAAATCAATCAGTTTATGAGTTGCTTCTAATACAAGTACTTGGACATTTAACTAACATCTATTTAACACTTACGCCATGACGGTTGTTGGCCCGCAAATTGCGGTCATCCAACACATAAGAAAGAGCCACGTGTGTTGAGATAATTTTGTCTTTGGACCTTATTATAAGGGGGTGACGGTGATGTGGAAAATAAAAAATAAAAAAAAAGCGACCACCGTTACAGGCGCCGATATGATGGCCTTGCCTGCCTCTGCAATGTGCATGTGAGAGTGAGTTTTGGTTACAAAAATTCAAATTCTGAAGACGTTGGAGGAGCGAGAGAAGGTGCTTGTATATTGGCGGGCACGTGCATGCCACGTTGGGTGTCAAGTCAGATGACACAACGTGAGGACAACACAACCCCAGGAATTCTGATTTCAATTGCAATTTCAATTTCAATTTCAATGGTGGGTGAGGTGAGGTGAGGTGAGGTGATCTGGTGAAAGACATTTTTCATTTATTCGTAAGATAAGATGCAGTGAATATGGAGATCAAGTGGTGCATGATCTTGGGCACGTGATCATGCCCCAAAGAGGAACATGCTTCCTGTATAATAAGGAGAGAGTTAAAAATAATTTTACCCGACGTTTGACAGCACATTTAAGGAGCATGATAATTTAACTATTGGTCTATTTTTGTTCCGCTGAAATTGGATAATTCGGGCTATGGGATAAAAGATGACGGGCCATTATAGAAGAGGAGGAGCACTAACACCCATTGCCGGCATAGCACCCGCCTCTGCAGAAACCATCACCTTCGCTGCCCTTCTTCCTCGACCGTCTCTCTTCTGTTTAGAGGTGAGTGTGGGCGCAACTAGTGGTGTTCGTCAGTGTGTGTTTTGTGTGGGGTGATTGGTGGTGGTGGTGGAGGGGTGGATGATGGAGGCTGGTGGTGGACGGGGCAGGCTATGATCTGTGGGTTATGAAGTTGGTGGGGGTTGCGCGTTTGGATGGTGGTTGCAGTGGTGGTGGTGGTGGGCTTGCTGATGTTGTGGCGTATTGATGGTGTTCGTGATGGGCGTCCTGATCTGGTGGTGTGTTGGTGGTGTGGTGGTAGGTTTAGGATGGTTAGATGGTGGAAACTACTTTCAATGGTTTGAAAATTTTGCAAGTTTTTTGTTGATGTTTTTGGGGACTTCTTGCATAAGAGTATTCGGGGACAAATCTAGTTTCCAATCATCTCGGTAATAATGAGCCAAGCTAGTATTTGCAGTTTTCACATTAATCTCGACACGGAACAATGATAAAAACATGGTTAATGCCATCTGCAGACACTCTTAACGATAATTTTACCGGCACTTTCCTCAGTGTCATCAATCCAATGCCACGAAGAACTGGGATTGCAACCAAAACTTTTTACGCGACAATGGTCTAAAGAGGGAGAAAGGTCATGCATACAAAAGGGAAGAATATTGGTTCCCATGGAGAAAGGTCATGGACTCATGGCCAACAATAATCTTCAAAATGTGCTAGCTTTCTAAGAAAGAAAATAAAGAGAAATTCAACCATATGGGTCAGGAAATGATAGATGAATGTAAGTTTGTGGGCTTCACTTAAGCCCACTCCTTGAGGGACCAAAATAAAGCACCACAGCCTGGAGCCTTCTGAAGATATTGAATCACTGTTGTACATGCCAATTTAGTCCAGAAGAGTGATACTTGGCCGAACCTACTTTGGTGGCTTATAACTAACATCAGAAACCAGTAATACACCACCCTGCCCAACCCAAACTTACGGTAAAAGCTCGAAATAAATTTTGAAGACCTCTTTTTTTTTTTTAGCATAATAGCATGTTTTGCAACTGAAAACTTCGATTACTGACTAATGCTTCGAACCTTAGTTGCACGACGTGAGGGCCGAGGAGCGTAAATATCTGGAAGAATTTAAGGTCAGGAGGGGCTTGAATAAATAATTGTGTAAGGAGAATTACCATTTGTTAAATATATCTTATACTAGGGTCTGTTTGAAATTACTTTCAATTTTGATTTTTGTTTTGAACAAAACAAAACCAATTTAGTTTTTATTTTTTACAAAAATAAATGGGTGTTTGATTATCTAGTTTTTATTTTAAGTTTTTTCTTTGGTGGTGGGGCGTGGCGGTGGCCGGCTGGCGCCGGCCCCGCGGTGGGGTGGTTGGGGGGTCTCAAAACAAAAATCAAAACTGAAAACCCAAAACTCCAAAATTGGAGTTTTAAAAAACAGTCATGTTTTAAAAACTGAAAGGAAAAAAAATTGAAAACTGTGTGTCAAACGCGTTTTTTTCTCCAGTTTACAAAACTAGAGAAAAAACTGAAAATTTAATGGTTTTCAAATGGTACTTAGTTATTATGTACACATCATTTTCCTTGTAAATCCAATAAGCGACAATGAATTGTTATTACGTGCTACTCACATTCAGCTACTTGCCTTAGAAAATAACAAAGGCAAAAGTTATTTTGCTGTTGTTGTTTAGAGGAAGGAGGGGGGGGGGGGGGTGTAGTAAACAATGGAAAAGACACTTTAAGAACTTGAAGGAAGAAAGAGACAAGAAATTGAGTTGAAAAAGGCTTTATCTTTAGGTGTTCTCTAACTCATTTCATACATCTCTGTCCAACTGACAGGGTCGGGTTCCCATGTTAGCTTGGGACAGGATCCAATGAAGGCCCTAACTTGGGATCCCAAAAATAAGTTTTTGAAAGAGAAGCGTCACCATATAAGGAGTTTCCTGCTACTAAGCTTCAAACATTGTTGTTTGTATGATCATTTAACAAAAGAAAGTAAAAGGAAAGCCAAGAGGTAGGTCAATTTCAGTTTCTGCACCTTTAGCGACAAAAGGTACAGCAACTGCCCCGCAGGTTCATTGTAGGTCTAATTAGCAAGCCACTCACTATATGAGTCATGTCATAATTCAGAGAAGACTTGGATTTTTCTCCTACAAATGCTCAAGTTATCAGGCCACAAGACTGTGTGTAACCTCAGAACATACTTCTTGCCTCAGGTCGACAGCATGCCATACATTTCCAATGCAAGGCAGACCAATGCACCGGAGAACAGTCAAATTCCCGAAGAGCCACAAGAGGAAGCGCGTTATCGGACGAAAAAAAGACTAGAAACGACCTTGTTCGTTTGGTGATCGAAATACGACCTTGTTCGTTTGGTGAACGTTTCGATTTTTGCATTCGGGAGGAGCAAGAAGATTATGGTTTAAATACAACAGCATGTACCATAATAGACAAAAGTTATGCCAATCAAAAATAGTAAGCTCGATTACAGACTTTCCAAAATGACAGAAATTTACATATTGAATCCCCCTCCCCCACCTCTTCAAACCAAAAACACCACCCCAACAATTAAACCAATTGACCTGATATGTACCTGAAAAGCTAACTTCAACTGCCTAAACAATGATCCGACTTCTGAGCATGAATTGTGTTTGCCAACATCTCTTTTCTTGGCCCCCAGATAGAATAAGTGCGATGTTTACGTATAAAATTATCAGCTGGTATTCATGGAGTCAGTGGAAACTGATTTTGATGCATCCAAATGATTTAGTCGACATGTTCCAAGAAGGAATTCTGGGAGCTCTTCCTGTGTATTGCCCTGGGAAAAGATTTATGTTTGAAAGAGTTAATTGCGTGGAAGACAGCATTTCAATGCCTTGTTACGATAGATACATGTCTAACCCAGCAATGCATTGGATGCATTTTTTGGCTGTCGTTTTGTCGTTACAATGTAACTTTTTACCTGTATCAAAAAGGCCATTTCTATAACCAGATTGTTGAGGTACCCGAGAACGAGACTCACAACACCCCTTGCCACTGTTGATGAGCCCACATCGATGCCAAGCTGAAAATTTAGATACATTGCAAGGTTAGCATATCACAAGCAACTATAATAGGTAGGTACCGAGCGTAACCAGTACGTTCAGACACGAGTGCATGCAGTGTGACAAACTGCTTGAGAATACTACTTTATTACCATTGGACTTTTGACAATCTCATGGTTCATTGCTATATTGCTAGAGAATATTACTTCCCAGAACCTACTGTAGAGCACAAATGATGCTCTCGAGTAAACAATTTTCCAAATTCATGACTTAAAGAGTAAACGATTATGCATATGTACCTCCAAGTAGTTCTTCCCTCGAAAATAGTTTATTTCTAGTGCTTGACCCACCAAACAAGCCTTCTTTCCCACACTTTGCTTTACTATCCATGAGCCCTATGAGAACAAACATCAGAAATGCTTAAACAATGAACTCAAAGCACTGGTTTCACTTAGAAAATTAGGAACAATCTAACACTAAAAAAAGGGGAGAGACCATTGCATTTCGGAGGATGATAACACTCTAGAACCAACTAGTTATTTGATTCCTCTGCAAAAACACTAACCTTAGAAATGTACGGTATGAGCTTAAACCTTGAATTCCTATACGTGTCATCTTCATTGACGAATCGTTCTAGTAAAGGAGCTTCTTTCAAGGGAGTTTTCATCATGTAATATAGGGCCAGACTGTATGTAGTTGTCCCTGGTACCTAATTGAATGCGCTAAGCATTATAAAGACACTGCATATTACATCATACGAAAGCATGCTATGACTACAGAACAACAAACCTGTATATTAACGATGAAAAAGAATTCTGGGCCACCCTGTGCTGCAAATTTCTGCGAAGTTCCAATAGAGTTTGCATGAGACACAGACATGCTTTTTGCAGAGTTGTACATATGATTCTGGGAGATGATTTTGAACTCATAACTTGTAATGGCAAGAAAGCTACACGAATATAAATAAAACCTGAACAATCCCTCCAGGGCGGCCACCAAGGTCATCTTCACGCTTGTCAGATCTTAGCCAATCTGCAGCAACCATTTCCATCAACGTGCCTTTTGCTTTTATCTAGTGAAATAAAAATTTAGATATTTAGACTTGAGAAAGAACAAGACCATTCTTTTAATCCTAGCGTATATTGTGATATGCGTTCCAAGTGCAAAACTAAAACTATCTAAGGAGAAGGAAACGAAACGATCAAAATGATTACATTACGGAAACAATGACGTAACAACATTAAAAAAACATCATTTATGGAGTCCGCACAAGTGAGGAAATGAATTGGGCCTGTTTCTGTTACCACTAGATACATTTATGGATACCATATCTCTTTGCATGCAAAAGACCTTTATTTACCAATCATAGAGATCAGTGCTAGACACTATTCAGAAACATGATGCACTTAATACGCTTTATGGAGCAGTGACTTACATTAGCTGAGAATGAATATCCATAGGTTTGGCTGTCGCCATCACTATATTCATCATTATATTCTCTTTTGCCGTAATTTACAGCTTAAAGTTCAACATGGTTTTTTTGATTTGTATAAACTTCAAATGACCTATTAGGAGTTAAAAGAAAAAGATGAAATTGAATAAGAACCTTCTGACGGTCTTCCAGATAATTCTCTCCGCGAATTAGAAATGATGATGGATCTGCAGCTATCCAACTGCAAGGCAGATTACAACTCGAGTCTTTTGGAAGAGTGGCTCCATAACAGTATGATATACTGTCTTGCCAAGTCACCTCATTTAAGTCCATATAGCCTTTCTTCTGAACTGCAGCAAAACAAACACGCATTCATCTATTTGTGAATCACTCACCTGTGCTAAACAATCCTTACACTGCTATTTATTCTGTCCATCACCCTAAGATGGGGTTCATCATCCTAACGGGACTAACCTGCAAGATCATGTAATTTCTTCACAAAATTGGCAGCTGAAGACAATTTGGGCTGGTACGAATCCTGCATATATTGATGTCAAGTAACCACATAAGAAAACAAAGGAGCACTAATAAACTATGGAATGCTTCAGCAGTATAGCAAGCACAATAAACTAGGGACATAAAGGAATTTCATGGCAATTAATTCCATTCCTTGACTTCCACATATAAGTTGAATGACAAAAATTTGAGTCATCCCACAGCAGCTTGATGAAAACAAAATACAGTCATCTCGAATCTGCAGTCGACCCCAATTTCACGTGTTGAAGGAAAAGGAAAGAAACTTTATACTCTTCAAAGCAATGTGAAAGATGAGTTAATGAGTTGTGCAAAATGTTCGAGGAGGAATCAAATTTGGCAGCAAAATCTAAAAATGAACCTACTTTAGATATATAAGTTAATAAACAGACGAAGATAAAATGAGGAATCATAAAGGTGTAAAAGGTAAACCAAAATTACTAATATTATTGGAAAAACCATCAACCATCCAGAAAACCCTTTCTGAACGACTCTGACTATCAGGACTGTCAAAGATCAATAGAACCTGACACCGTACCATCTGTAGTATAATGAAAGAAAACCGCTTCTTGTCCTTGAATTGTTAATATATATGCTCACATTCACCGAAGAACCATCCACCAAAGAAATGTACATCAAAGTTACTTGCAGATGACACATAAATTGTGAATATTTGAGACACTTGCAGCAAAGTATTATTCATAACGAGAAACAAGCTTTTGAATCAGACATTATAGAACGAAGCCAATCTCTTAAAGTTTGTTTGTACTACTAGAGGTAAGAGTTCAAGTTTGGTGACCAGTCAGTACCAGATAGTGGCAGTCCGGACTCAAGTCGGAAGGCCATTCATGCTCTAGTTGGTCATCATCTGACGGTTCAGGAACATCAAAAAATTCATCTGTCGCATCTTTTAGTCCCATGAGGCTTGATGACCCTGAAAGCAGTTTCTCAGCCTCCGCTGCCATTTTGTCATCTATTCTTAAATCGATTTCTGTCTTGATATCCTCTTTCTCAATTAGTGACAGCCCAACATCTCTTGACAATTCCCCAGACGAAAAATCAGAAGAGAAATGGTTCCCTGATTTTGCTCTAAACAGTTCTCTCAATGCTGCAAGTCATAAAAACAGATAGATTAACTGTTTACTGTAGAAAATTCCCCATTAAAAACAGCTTAAATACGTCATACACAATTCTTTCAATCTAGTACCTGCAACTCTCCCAAGCATTCGAATAGTTATAGATCGCGCAGACGATTTTCGTAGGTAGGACTTCCAAAACTTCCAATCAATGGCAAGCATATGCTTTACAACAGACTCTTTTCCCTGGTTCAAAGGAGTTACCACATACCCACCACCTGCAAGGTAACCAATTTTATATTTATACGACAGGAGAAAATGTTGAAAATATAGACAGTGCATAAATTGTAGAAATGAACCAAGAGGTTCCCCGAGCAGGAAAACATAAGAACACTGTTTCTAAATTATGAATATAGCCACTCTTCTCAATTTGTTTGCGATCTATGGGACAAATTGTATACAACTTTTAAAAGTCGGTCATATAGATCGAAGAAAGCAATCCATATATGCCCTTTAGTACCTGCTTACCGCAGGAAGTGATTAGGTTGAACAACCTTCGTCCCGATCTTGCTTGGCCACTTCCCATTTCATTTATGAGTTTTGCTTAATTTGACACCATTTCTGACTAATAGTACCATTGAAAGTTTTAAGCTGGCATGGACTATTAGGTACAACTAAGATTGCTTCCCTGTGAATTTATGGTTCTTAACAATTTAGATTTGTGGCTATGATATATAGTTCTTTGGGTTGCATTGCAGCAACTAACCCAATTAATAGCAACTGCCTGTTGTTTCCATGGCATGCAAGCGACCTACGGCAAGCGAAACTTACTCGACACTATATGCAAGGTAGCTCGAGATGTGTTATTAGCCCATGAGGCCAGTGAGATGTTCTTTAAATACAGTAACAGTTGTGGTCTGTCATAGAGCCTGAAATCCAGCTTCCGGACCTGTGCTCAGCTATATCGGGGGAGAGATCAAGGTGGCTCTGGATTGAACTAGGTCTACTATCATCAAATTATACTCTTCTAAAGCAAGATACTTTTGGTCTGTATAGATCTTCAGATGAGGGGAGTAATAGTTAAGCAAATGGGAACAATAAGGAAAACAATCAAACAGGTTAATAAGTACCACGTGTGTAATCTTTCATGGGCCATACACAGAAGTGGGAAGTTTCATAAAGAATACATAGCTCTCAAGTTTCTTCAAATTTCGTGTTCTAAATGCAAATCAACATTAATCATTTCCTAAGTAAGATATAGTAGTTTCCTATTCAAAGCATACATTACTTTTAAGGCAGGCACGGACATAGCCATGTTGCGGTGGGCACTTTCTGTGGAACACGGAATGATAAAGAATAACTGCAGTGGAACCAGCCAAAGAAAGTTAGGGATGAAAAATGCGTAGTAGATTGGCATGTTAATCACCAAAATTTTCTCAGATGTACCATATGTGCCATCGTCCTCTCTTCTCCAGTAACGCCGCACCAGCAAATCTCTTCGCTTCATCCCCCTGCAAATGATGAGGCGTCAGACACATTTTCAGCAAGTTTCATTACTGCAGAAGAGGTTGCATGTCTGACCATGGTAGCCAATCTTTATAGAGTTGCACGTGAACTATATCCGTGTGCCCATCAAGGTGCTCCACCACGCTGCTTCGAGAATAGCAGAAGTCCCATCTGCAAAACAATTTTCTCGCTTAACCTCCATAAATGAGCAATCTAATATCAGGGGAGGCAAAATATAGGAACTGACACTAACTGTTTAACTGATTGTGAATACAGAAGTTAAAAGTGGCAACCCACAAGTGAAAATGAGATGGAAGTAGGAAAACCACCATATGTTCCCCACCATGTTTTTTCATAATTAAAAATGGGAACAACATTCCAGATCTTTACAGAAACTCATTGCCTTTCTCATTCTCATTAATAACGAGCTGCTATACAACTTTTAACATTAAAAAGAGAAAAAGAAGGCAACCCTCCCAAATTCATGAAGCTCATGAGTAGGTTAATTTGATTGTTTTTATAATATCTATATATGGATATGAGGGGCAGCCGTATTCAAGCCTGTAACTGGAACTGGACTCTGTTTGTGTAGTGTACACAAAAGTATCCACAGACCCAAGCAATTATAACACAGATCTTCATACAACTTGTCAGAACATTATCACCTCAGCATAAGAGAGGAAATAAGTTCCTTCTATATGCGGAAACATCTAAAATAGTTGGGGTATCAGCTACTAATACAATAATGCAGTGGGTTTTAGCAGTCCATTTGGAACAAAGAATTTGACGACTGTAAGGGAGGAGAACTTGACATTAGTCTATCTGCAGATGACTTGATATAAAGGTTCAACAGTCGGATTGTATATGAGAAAGATAAAGAACAGTGTGCAAATGATTACTTGGATCGTCATTGTTATTGCATATTCCGTTAATAATACGAACTAAGTTTTTGGAGAATAGTAATCTTACTCTGATCTTGAGGGACCAAGAGACATGAGTGTCCGGAAGATAGCCTCTGAAGTTCCTTCAACAACACCAACAGCCATTATTGCTGGGTGATCATCCCAATGCTGAAAATAGCAACATGTTACTTCCAACAAAAACAACTTCCACACTGTGATGCTTACAAAACCAACAAAGAGACCTACCCTCCCACTTGAATCTCTATCATTTGCTTCTTTGAATAGCCGTAACCCTGCATAGGAGGCAAAATATCAGCATTTTGTATTTGACCACCTGCAAAGCTAATAAAGGCCCAGTGCATACCGTTTTGACAACCAAAAATTTTCCATGGTGAAGGGGCAATGACATCAGATGTCATAGCATCTACATGCATGGATGCAGCAGAGGCCCAGTCTACAGATTTTTTATGTTGCGTCCTCTTCGAAACATTCAAACTGTCAAAACAAAGCTCACTGCTTAATTAGGGGCATCCATCCAACCAAGATTTAAAGAGAAAATGGACAAATTGAGGGAACTAAAAAAGAAAAAGAAAACATCTGATACTGGTAATTGTAAACTTTTATTACAACTGCCCGAAACAAGAGTACAACCTAATAGGATGTTGGTGAAATGTGCACCTACAAGTTTTGAATAGGCCCAATGAGTAAGCACAATAAAGGTTGAGCTAGATTTTCATCAAGTAGAAAGCAACATTAATGACGTGAAGTGTCTGGGGGATAAGCTGAGGTCAATCTCTCAAATGTCATAAATCAGTTGTCTTGGGTACGGGTATGTGTCTTTCCATGTCCACGAAAAGAATCGTCCATATCAAATAAGAAAGGGAGCTGAAGGTATTTTACCTAAAAGGCTGCCACTTTCTCTTTGAACTACCCATTGAATTCTTCCCTGGTTTTAGAGCTATGTCCTGTAGAGATCGAATCCATCTAGCAGCTTCTTCTGGACTTCTTGCTCCCAACTACAAATATGGAAAAAGGCTAAAGTACCGATAACTATATAGTCAAGCAAACATTCATGATAAGAATTGATTCCCACCTTAAGCTGATCATTGTGATTAGAGGTATTATACAGGGTGAAAATGAAGAAGACCTGCAAAATAGGGAAAATGTAAGCAAAAGGAACTGAAAGATGTGTGTTGCTTTTGCATACAAGTTCCTTTTTCAAGTTTGGGAAGGAATTTAATGTAAGCTGCATACTTTTCTATGGTAGCTTTCCCTTCCATTGTCTGTGACCCTAATACAGGAGTCTATAATTGCACTTCTCACTGGCTCCTGAAGAAAGATAAGTTCATTAAATAGCTAAGCTTGAATAGAATCACAATAAAGCCCAATCAGTAACCAATCGCATCAACTACTCGGCAATTCGCCGAATTAGCTCATTTTTTCGATATACGTATAATTGAAGGAATTAACACATTTAATCTTGTAAAACTATTTTGCCGTATCCAGAAACTGACATGCAAGGTAAACAACATTTTTGGAAGTAACTGCCAGCTTAAGTACATCCCATCAATCTGTTCTACCTCTAGAGATACAGCTAGACAATCTCAAGAAACTGTAAGCGTAGATTGACTTTTGGTTTTAAACTTCCATAGAGCACTCTTATTTACCAAATTAGGAATTTATGTCAGGTAATATTCTCAGCTTAACTCAAGGTGGGAGGGTGATGCCTCACTGGTTCCCACCTCAAACCAACTTCCTAAATCTTCAATGTAAAACTGAACACGTTCGAAGCTCCAACTTGCATGATAATATTCACAGATATACAAACAAACGTTGTCTATGCACACAAATCTAAGAAGGGAAAAATGCGTAGAGCTTGTAACTTATAACATGAAACGGAGAAAGTCTAAGTTATAGAAAAGCATTATTAAAATAAGTTAAGATAGGTGAGAGGGGAAGAAACGGGTTTGTGTGGCTGAAATCCAAATAGCTTAGTCTTATAGCAAGGCTAAGCAGAATTGATCTCAAATTTGAATCATAAGGGACAAGATGAATCATCTCCACCGTTGGAATCGACCAAAAGTTGAATAAGTGAGCAGACAACGATCCATGGTTATCCAACAACAGAACAAGGAATTACTTGGTTCCTCCACTTTATTCCAAAGGCATAGGAGCCTAAATCTTGGTCTTTAGTGTTCTAATTGTATTTGAAAGATTAAAAGCAATCCAAAACATTATGTTAGTTAACTGTTAGACAAAGACAGGAATGGCAAAAAGAACATTGCATGCAAACTATAAGCAATTAAAACAAAACCCAAGAACAACAGAAGAAAACAAGGATTGCAAAGCATTTGGTCATACAATTACATAAACCACATCATATCAATGCCGCATCGAACCAGAAACCCCTTTAACCAAATAATTAAGAAAAATAAAAAAGATACACGCCCAATTCAATGATTCTGAAAACAAAAAATCAGCCAAACAACAAAAGAGGAAAAAATTTAGACAGAAATCAAAGAAAATCACACAATGCATACAATGTACCTCTCTATCTGAACTGGGTACCGATTTGAAGCTCTTGAAACAATTCTCGTCGAGAATGAAGTACCTTTTACGCGAGTATTGCAGCCCGAACCGGTTGAAACGTATTAAATAAAGCCAACCCTCCATTTTTCCATCAGTTTTTGGAACACCCATTTGAAAAAATCAATGAAAACCAACTCAGAAAAACCCAAAACCTGTTGATATCAATGAAATTAACCCAGGATATGTACAAGTCTTTTATTTTTGAAAATTTGCCAAGAATGTTGCAAAATATGGAGGAGAGAGGTGCATATTGGTTGAAATTACAGAATGGAAAGAAGTTGGTAACGGGAAGGAGACGATCCTCTGATCCCACCAAAGGGAATCAGAGAATCAAATGCTGAATTCCAGTCCCTTTTGGATTTTCAGGCTAACTTCCAAACTTTCCTTCCTTCTCTTGTTCTCCTCCCTGTTTTAAAAATAACTGTGTTGGTGTATGTATCATGTATGACACCAAAGGTTGTCTACAATGTCCTTTTACCCAACTACCCTTTTCATGCATACACAATCAGCATGTATTGAAAACATTATTTCCTTCACAGAATTACTTCACAACCAAATAATATTTGGTAATCATTAAGGGGCTATCACTATTTTTGGTGGTAAATTTTTTTGTGAGCAAGAAGGGCTTATTTGCTGATTTAGGCATGTATTGTCAATTTGATCTTCATTGATGATCGCATAATCCAATCTTGTAAGCAGTTTATATTTTTTTTCTTTCGGTACTGAGATTCAACAAATTCGATTCACAGACACTTTATAACATCTTTCAAGATGCTCAAAACAAAACTATATACTTGCAAATTGGATGAAATATGTTTAGGGATTAACTTTCGAAACATTTGATGGTACTCTATGGAAACACAAAGAAAAGAGACGATAATCCGTAGTAAAATAAGATTTCAAAAAGTAATTTTGAAAAACACCCCCCTTCATTAACTAGTAAAGGGCAATATGGTCAAAGGAATTCTTCTGTCCCATCAGGGGAGGAAAGAAAAGAAATTGTTTCCTACCTCAGGTAAAACTGATAATTGGATTACAAAAAAAGAAGAAGAAGGTAAAACTGATAATTGTAGTTGGCATCTCTTAGAATTAAAGAAAGATAGATGACTTGTAACATGGAAATCTCAAATTATACTATAAATGTTTTTCCAAGTTCGTTTTTTTAACTCATGGTTAGGAAAGAAACTTAGAAGTGCAGTAGGGAGGATCCCAAAGGGGTAGTATTATTATCATTAATTTTAAATAAATGTATATATAGTAGTAATAATATGCCTTTTGGCATAATAATAATAATGATAAATAAAAATAAGGTCAAGGCCCGTGGAGGCAGTGAGGCAGGCATCCAAGTGGATGGAGCTCATTCTTTTTTGATTCCTCAAGTCAAATAAATGCCTTTCAAAATAACAGATTTTGCCCATTTCAATGCTCTGCTAATCTCTCTCTCTCTCTCTCTTTTACCTCCTCCTCTTACCTGGTCAAACCAACTTCAACTCTCTGTGTGTGTGTGTGTGTGTGTTAGCAAGCTAGCTTGGCCAAGAAAGATGCCAGGCTCACTGCCAATAGGCACCTTTGAATCCTCCGTACATTTGGGTGATGATAGGGACTATAGTCTTAGCTCTAAATTTTGAACAAGGAGCTATAGGTGGTCATTTGTTAGGATTTAAATGTTGCAGAATAGTCTGGGAATTATAGTTTACAAGTAAGTTTAAAGTCTCATCGTAAGACCATTTGCAAATTAACTTTTCCGACTGCTCATAATGAATCTGTAGTTGCCACATTGTAGGTATGCATGCAACATGATGGATACAACCCACTAATATTGTGTTGTACATTTAATAATCAGTAACAAGTAGAGGAAAAAAAAAAAAACACCACTATTCAGCTAGTGACATTATTCCTTTGATTCCATTGTTATAATATATCTTATGTCTTTTGAAGGACTCTAAAACCGTCGTTTCAATAGAACTACACGATAGTGAATATAATTCTCATAATAACTACATCTAAACTAATTGCCTCCCTCACTACGAGAAGAAAACCTCATATAGCTCTAGATACGCGTAGCTTTTATTCTTTACAAACTTTCTCTTTCTATTCAGAATCATCTCACATAACTTAAGCAGTGGAGGTTTCACGCTAAGGACCCCTCCTATGAGTCACTGTTTGCTTGTGTTGGACTTCGCATGTCTGTTCATGTACTCTTCTGGTCGCATCCAATGCTTGTTTAGTCTCGTTCAATTTGTCTACGGCATAGCAATTAATACATGATGGTCATGTCGTGCTAAACATACACTTGGGAAACGTGTCGCCTCACCAAAGAATATACCATATTAGCATAGAATGTCGTCGTATCAATCTCTCTTGAGTCTCTCAGCTGCGCACCTAAAAGCCTTTCTACATAGCAATGGCTTTTCCCACTTGAACTAACTCTTTACAAGCATTTAGACAATAACTATGACAGACACGTGGCTTCATTAAATGGTGCTCATGTAATATAATGTAATGTAATCGTAGCGTATTGATGGTTCATTCAAAGAGAAGTTCTCTATGCATAACTACACATTCAATTTTCCCTTATTGGGGAAGTCAGTTGTATTGCTATTACATAGAAAATCTTTACTATAACAACTTTTCAACATCGACGTTTCAAGATTAATATCATTTTCTGTTCTGATTCTCTACTAATACACTTAATAATGCATAACAACACTTTTTCGCTCCTCAATACTAACTTAGTTTGAGTAATTCGCCTCCAATATAGAGACAAAAAAAAGTTGGGTTAAGGCCAAGGTCAAGGCTAGTTCATTGATAACCTTTCCCCCCACCCTCTTGGATTCCAGCACCTTAATTCAGTACAAAATACGTGCCACAATGATTGATTCATAACCTTTCCCCCAACATTTATCCAACCATTTGGGTTTAGAAACATTAAGAAATTTGTTTTATTCTTATCCGCTGCCTAACCCAATAATTGCATGCTTGATCTGTTCACCCTTTTACGTTATCTTGTACCGACCGAACTACTTTCTATGGACTTTTCCCGCCAATTCCCATGTTGTTCTTTGACTCTTTAGTCTTAACCATAACATTAAACAATGCTACAAGAAAGAGCACATTATTAGCATATTGGAAAGGCACATACTCGGTTCTTTGCACGTCAACGATTCCACTCTTTCTCCGAGAGGCGTTGGAGAAGTGATATGAGACTGATGTTACTCTGCTCGTGTCTCCAACTTCTTTCATCACTGGAAATGGTTAAATCGATGCCTTTCGGTGATACTCGAGTCTGTGATTACTGAACGGAATTTAAGTGCTATTGGAGTAGAAACACGACAAGTTTACATCCGTTAATTCCACATTTATACCGGGTATAGCCAAGTCTAAGGGGAGGTTCACATCGATATTTATTAACTGATTTATGTATCGGATTCTATTTGCCCCATGGTAGAGAACTAATGATCGACTCTCTCTACAGTTTTGCTTCATTGTATCAGAGTCGGTCGTGTTCTCTAGAGTTTCGAGCAGGAATGAACAAATTAATGAAAAGAAAGACTGTTAAAGCTCTCGTTCGCTTCAAGTATTATCTAAAAATGCATTTTATAGGGCGCTTTCCTTGTTTTCACGCGAACTAATTTTTAATATTTTTGTTAAAGTCCCATATAGACTATCCATAGTGTTTGAGATTTACCATTGAGCTTATCCTTCCTATAAACATTCTTTTGGGTTGAACACTGAGTTTTAGGCCAAACTTTGCATCATTATTAGGGAAGGAAATTGAAAACAAAACCAAGTTTTATGCCAAAAGTATTTGTAAATAACATGAAAAGAAAGACACGGGAGTTAAATTTTGTTAGCCCAATATAGAAAACTGATTTATAAAAATAAAGGGGAAAAAAAAAAGCGAAAACTAACGTCATATTTTTTCAGTTTTCAAAGTTGGATATAAAACAGAAAAAAAATAAAATTCAAACACTACCTTAATTTTTACTTTGGAAGCTGTCGGAAAATTTGTTTTTCCCTTTCATTTTTGCTTGATTTCAAAATTTTCCGGGAAGAGATCGAGAGGGGGAGGGAGGGAGAGAGAGAGAGAGAGAGAGATATCCATATTCGCTAGGAGTCCAAAGAATAATAACGGAGTGGCAATGGCCCTCTTAGGCAAACATAAAGATTGAAAATTACATGTAGATTAGGCGAGTTACGTGAGGCTTGATACTTCATACTGAGACTCGTTTACAAGAATAACAATCTAGTGGATGTAATATAAACATCCCCAGGCTGTTCTAGCTTAAACCAAAAGCAAGCTAACATAATAGTAGACATTCTCACTCGATTTTTTTAACCCATCAATCATTTTCACACCAGCCTTGTAGTGCTTTCTTTTCTTTCATATTCTAGACTAGATATGAAATTAGACCACCCGTATAAATCAAAACAAATGAAAACACGCTTTCATAACTTCGTCAACAGAGAAATATTGGGCGGTTCAAGATTAATGGTCTCGATCATCAGAGACCGATGGATATAACATCTTTTACCCCCTTTAACCCTCCTTTTGTTACATCAAAAAATAACATCTTACCCCCTTCAACCCCTCCCTTTGTTACATCAACTCATCCTAATCCGACGATCCTAAGTGTTACTCGTCATTTAGATAGGACTCGCCAAAAGCAACAATTTGTAGTTGTTGAAAGTCTGAACATGGTAGTTCAGGTGAATCTTTTCCTTGAGAGTTACGCGGGTAAAATCCAAACATTGTAAACTCAGGTGAATCTACTCCTTGACAGTTACGTGGGGGATTAACCAAAAAAAGGCAGTTACGTGGGGGATTAACCAAAAAAAGGCAGTTACGTGGGGGTAAAAGGATCACCTATAAATGTGTTCCCAGCTTCCCAGAGTACACCTGAACAACTCGATTCGATATTAAAGCAAATTGGCAAAGATTTCTAGCGTCACTGCCCATCCAATTCATGTAAGCCCGTAAAACCCGTTTGTTTTCAAGAATTTCTGTCCCTCCTTGACCAATCTGTAGCGCGAATTCTGCAATTCGTACTCGAGGCCCCAATTCTTGGGGCCAAAACTTTGACAAATCTTATTGTATTCCATGTGTACTGTATATGATTCTCTACAAAGAAAGTAAAACCGTGAAAGAGAAATTATAACACCCAGCAGCCTGGTAAACCATTATCTGTGACAGCAATATTGCTCTCCTGTCAGCTAAGAGAGGTGAAGTTCTTGAATCGGTACAAAAAGGAACATGATACTTTTATCACGATGAGATAACATTCATGACTAGCATTCAGAACTACTGGAACTAAGTAAAGAGATCAAGTGCCTTCATAGCTCTTGTAAGGAGTGACGCTTCAGCTGAATGCAGGAGGGCATGCATAATTCCTATCACTTGTACCGTCATTTTCTTGACTTCCATTGGAGAAATCTCAAAAGATTCAAAATTTATGCAAAATTGTGTTTACAACATTGGCTCACTAATAGAGTTCTAGCTAATTTTGAATTGTGTCAGTCACCCGGGCCACATCGAACTGTAACACCAACGGTAACTGCGCATGTTACATCACAGAGGTGCACTGGGTATTACCTTCAGAAAGCGTGAGAGTGCTCACTTGCGTATTGATATATCCATGTGCAGGTAGGCCACACATGCAATGAACAATAAGAAAAACACAGATGCCAACATCAATGGCTCCGCAAGCATGAAAATTGGATGGAAGTTGTAGTAAACCTGCAAAATCAAAGTCCGAGAAAGAAAATGATTATTAGCCAGTATAAGGCATAAATCCTCGTCAAGCACCATGCAAGGGATAGGTGAGCTTAGGAGTAAGGGTTTTGTTCTTATGATCATTTTAGAAGTGAATTTTTTCTTTTTGTTGTATGCATAATTACATGGAATGCTTTGTGCGAGCATATATTCAGATCAGCGTTGATATAATGTTTTCCTGCTTAACAGTGCTTTGAGACATCAGAGAACCAGCAAATTCTCAAGATGCACCTCGAGCCCCAGAATGCAAGTCATCAGGTACAAAAGGAAGATGGTTGAATTAGACCTGGCAAAAACTGGCCCGTACCCGCTCAAAAAACCGGGTACGGGTACAAAAAGCTATACCCGTTAAACTTTTACCCGTACCCGGACCCGTTAATCCCGGTTCGGTCCGGGCCGGGTACGGATTACCCGGGTTATGGGCTATATATATGGTATTTATAGGGTTTGTGACACTTAGGTTACACTTCTCACACTCAATTCTCCTCTCATCTCAACTCTCTGCCCTGCCGCGCCGCCTCTCTCTCTCTCATTCACAAGAAAACAACCGACGCCGACGCCGATCTTTCTCACCCTCACTCATTCAAGAACCACCACAGATCGACGGCCGCGACGCCTCACCGCCACCTCTCTCTGTCTCTCACAGATCGACGGCTCCGATGCGTCACCGCCACGTCTCTCTCTCTCTATCTCTCACAGATCGACAGCTCCAACACCTCCACGCCTCCACAGCCCTACAGATCCACTGCCGAGGACCTATCTCTTTATCCGTCATCGACGGCCGATGCCCCACCGATCGACGGCTGTTTCAACTCCATCGTCCCAAATCTTTGACGTTCGACAACATCATCAGGAAGGCCCTCAGTGCACAGATTTTTCGGATTAATTTTTTAATGTAATGTAATTTTTTATGTGATGAAAACTATCTGTGATGTACCCTTTAACGTATTTGCGGATCTGTGTGGCTATGTCCATTCTTGAGTCTTCTGTTGAATTGTTGGTATTGATCAACAGATCAGTTGCCATTGTGCCATGCTATTTGATTGGTTATTATTATGTGCATTTTTCTTCTTTTTATTTTGAGTTTTGTGAAATTAAAACTACTTTTAACAACAAGAAAATGTGCTGGGGAAAAATAATAATAATTTTGTTCAACTTAAGTATCAGGAAAATATTTATATAAAAAAATTGAATTTACCCGCGGGTATTACCCGGTATGTGCGGGTAGGGTATGGGTATAGAAAAAGGCTACCCAGAAAAATCCGGGTATTTTTTACCCGGACCCGGCGGGTATGCCCGTTTGCCAGGTCTAGGTTGAATGATAGAAATTCTCACGTTCCATTAACTTCTGATACCACTAGAGCAGCAAAGAAAAGTACTCTATCTTCCATCTTAGTCCTTTGCATCTAAGATGTGACTCATACCCCATTTCTTCTTTTCTTTTTTCTTCTGGAGGAACCTCAATACATTTCAATGCCTTTGCGTCACCCAAAAAGGCTAGCCAAGTAGGTATTCAATGGATACTAGGCTACAGACATGATGTGAGGTTTTAACGTGCTTTAGTAATGGGTAAGCACCTTATAGACCTGCAACACGTGCTTCCAGTATCCTCTTCTTGACCCTGCAAAACCTAAAGCAGTTTTCCAAGCTGGCAATCTCTCCCTCTTAAAGCATCGGTGCCCTGTTGAGCTCTTCTTCCTGGACCCATCAAAGCTCAAATCACTTCTCGGGTGTTGACAATGTCTCCCTCTTAAAGCCTTAGCTTTGCCCTTAAGCCTTTCGATACCTAGCACTGTTCCTGACTTTGTTCGACGTAGGCCAGAAGCCTTTTCTAACCAACTGGGATGTCAAGCTTACTCTCTCTTGTTCCCCACACCGAAACCAACGGGCCTAAGGCTTGGGCCTTATAAGGGATGTCTGCTGAGCTTCTCCAGCCCTCGGGGGTTTACAGCCAGTTCTGCAATTACCTGATAATGCCCTTGAATTATAACCCTATTGCAGGACGTTACCTCACCCAAAATGCTAGAGAAATAGCTGCTCTTGGGATAAAGCCGTGAAGAACTTCTCTGGTGTGGTATCTTCGCGTACTTAGTGACATGGTTGCTTTTAGCATCCTTTTCTAGAACGCTTTGAAGCCCCAGTTTCCTTCACAGACGTGACACATAATTCGTAATACATGGGTCTTCTAATTTAGGAAGACAAAGTAGTTTCGGCTGGGTACTCTTCGGGGCATTTCTCACTTAAGTCCTTCTACTAAATTCTTTTAGCCAACATTTTTTCCTCTTTCCCTAGGAAGGGCCATTTCGTGTACCTGGCCCCTTAGAGATCGGATTTTACATGGGAAGCTTCTCCAAAAGTAACAGGTGATAACTTGACATAGCACAAAAAATCTACCTCAATTGATGCTTAATGTGCAAGTCTGGGGGACAATTTGTCGCTGCATTGTTCCATGATCAGGGTCTTCTGAGATTTGATTCTCACCCTTTTTAGTGTGTGTGTGTGTGTATATATATATATATATAAGTTTATACCCATGTTAGTGGTTGAGCTGTCGCGGAGTTGATCTCTTTACAATTGGGAACGATGGCACACGGCAGATGGCACTTTGGGACGTAATCCCTGTCAAATGCTGAAATTTTATGGCAGGCGAGGAACAGCAGGGCTTTTCAGGGAGTCGAGCTTCCTCTGGATATGCTTAAGTCACACCTCTTGATTTCTCTTTTTGTGGGCTGAACACGAGTTAATAGGCTCGATCAATTCAACATACTCCACAGAGGCCCTCGTCTCCCCCCCACCCACCTTTCTTCATTTTATCATCGTTCTCCCTTATTACATACATTTAAACCCTTCAGAAAGATATTTTCTTTTACAAGTTGCAAATACACCTAGAACATTTCTACTCAGCATATTTCCCGGTCAATAGACGGCAACAGGTTGCATGCAACAGATCAACTTGGTTTTCAATAAAAATTTGGAAAATATTCTCTTGCACGAACATTTTTTTAGCCCAATATATATCTTGACGAGTGGAATGCTCAACAGCACTCACGACTTCAACCTCTGATTTTAGCCTCGTCCAGCAACAGGCCAAAACCATGAAACCAGTCTCTCTCCATCAAACCTCATCAATAAGCTTCAAAATCATGACCACAGCCACGTCTCTGGTCCAGGTACCACTTATATTTTGATACTGAAAACATTTACTGGCCAGTACCTAGGGCTGGCAAAAATTCGCCCAACCCATTAAACACGAATTGCTGGTTTTTGGCCACTGCAGATCAACCCCATCCAAACCCATGGGATGGGGACATAACCCGAGGGTCAAAATTGGGTTGCTCGTATCTACAAGGGTCAAAACGAGTAGGGTGACTCGACCAGCGGGTCAAAATAGGTTGTTATAAAACCAAAACAGAAAAAAAACCGTAGATCTGACTTCACACTTCATGACTCGGCCATTGGTTTTCTCTCCAAGCGGTGCCTTCCTTCAACCGTGCCAACCACCACCATCTCCAGCAGTGCCTCTCTTCATCGCTGGTAGTTCCTCTCTCCAGCAGTGCCTTCGACACTGATGTCAGATAAATAATATTCACTTTTAGACTTGTAGTTAATTTGGCGCCACCCTTGGGGTGATTGTGGATTTCTGTGGCGTTCGATGATGCGTTTGAGCTCAGCTCGTTTGCTCTGCTGGAACATGGTATGCTTCAAAACCCTCTTTAGATGATTTTGGTGGCTTTGGATCAAATGACCAAGAGGGAAAGAGATGATGGGGTGAAATGAAAGGATATCATAATGATGGTGCATATGTTTATCTTCTGAGCTTTAAGCTGCTGCAGTGGTGCAAACAAAAGCCAAACACACCTTTGATGAAGGACAGAGTGTGTGTTTCGTTTCATTTCACTTCACGCAAATCTTTGCTTACAGTCACCTCCTTATCTTTCTCTCTTTTTATGTTTGTGCGGATATGTGTGCCAAACGGGGTTGTGAAACTCGGACCACCAACAATTTGCAATAACAATTGAGCTATGCTATGTATACTGTTGCTGATTTTATTCTGTCAATTTCTTGTATTTCTTTTATTATTGTTACGGTTTTTCCTTTGGTCAATTCAATTACAGTTTTTGACTGTTAAGAAGATGTTTTGACGACGTACATGACTTGTGAGCAAAGAAGTGATGAAATCTAAGGCAAAATTTGCTCTTCCCTACATTTTGGAGGACTTTTTTCATGGTAACATGCTTGCAAGCAGACCAGAAATATCGGAGATTCACTATGTTAAGGATGCAAAGGTTTACATTCTTCCACCCATTAAGTGGCTACCAAGCAGTGAAGGGAAGGAGATAGTGGAAGAGTGAAAGAAAAAAGCCATCTTTCGCTATTACTTACGGAGCATTTGCTTTTAATTTCTCTTGATCGCAGATGATTGCAATTGTTACTAGTTTTGGACCATTTGCGCTTAACTTTTCTTGATTATATTTCTCGTTCTCATAAGAGATAATTGCAGTTGCGTAGCATTTAAGTGGTTATGTTTGAAAGTTTATTTATTAGTTTTGTCAATTTTTAACATAATGAGAACGACTGACCTAGTCCTACTAGTACCATCCAGTACATTCTAGAATTTGACCCAAAACTGAAAAATGTTGTCTGGTTTGCTTGTGAACTATATTCCAGCCAGTATCGACTGGCATGAAAGAGATCGATAACTCTGTTAGGCCCTAGTCCTTCTTTTACCATAGAAATCAGTAAACGGGCTGTCAGTCACCCAGATGCCCAACAAGTGTTTGCCGGGCTAAAGGTCAAATTCTGAACTCCAAGGTTTAAGTATGAATAATCAATTCCCTCAACCAATAGTCAAAGCTTAGGAGAATTAATAAAAGATTCTATCAGTACCACATATTTGCAGATTACCTGGAAAGGAGAGTTGTGCTCAGGTACGACATTTTTCTTTTCCAAAACCACCGTAGTCCTTCCAACGACATCAAGGTACGAATAACTTGTCTGCGGCAATCCATATGAAAGGGACAATTAAGTTAAACTACAAAATACACATGCAGGCCGAGGGTGAAGACATAAAAGCAACTAGGCAAATAAAAACCATCTATCACCTTAATGTAGCAAAGTTATTATTTCATCAACACCACTAAAGCTGTTTTACACCTGATATTTCTTAAGGAGGCATTTAAGGACTCAACAATTTTTGACAGGGTTCCGGAATAATAGTTATAGAAGAACTAGTAGCAATTAACCTGCATGCACATAAGTCAATTTTTGAACTAAGCAACCAAGAATTGTGCATATGTGTGTCTGCAAGATTAAAATAGGAGCATTACCTCAAGATGTTGCTCCGCAGAAAAGGGAACCACAGCAGAAGGGTTTTTCGATCCCTCTGGGAGCACTACCTGAAAGGCAACAATTTCAGCAATAAAATCTTCAACAAGAACATTGAAGCAAAATGATGCAATCAGATGATAAAGAATTTTAATTTTAAACTAGTGCACCCACCTTGATGGTCAACTTGTCTACTACTGTCTCGGCAAGAGGACATCCGAAACTTAAGTTCAGGTAACGCCTGCCATCAGGTGACTGAAAAAGGAAGTCTTCCAATGGTAGCCCATATCCAATTAAAAAGGTGGCTTTCCATCCCCCAAATAAAGGGTATCGAGGCTCTATTTCCAGTTCTGACTGAATACAAAGATACAAAACATAGTCATCATATTGGAACCAAAATGGAAGCACCATTAAGTGAAAAGGGAAAAGCATTCTTTCTGGATCATCGTTACTGGGTTGCTGAGATGATGTTGAATGGAAAGAAGTATAAGCATACAACAGCAAGAAGAAAATTAGAAGGATCATTCTTTTGTTTTTGAGAGCGAAAACTTTCAGCCTAGCAGCAGTACCATATCATTCCAAATTCGCACTGCTACAGAGCAGTAAACAAAAAAGGACTGGACTCATGAAGTCAAATCAATGTGGCAAAACCCCCGCAAGGATTGGTTGTGTACTTTTTCTATCTAGATGCATAAGAATTTGTCATATGTCAGACAGCAAAGTGAGTGAAAGAAAGACAAATCCATGTCTCTGCAAAAAGGCAACACCCATTTTCTCAAGTGACTACTGAAAATTTGTTTTATTGCAGTAGAAAAGACAAAACTTCACATTTAAAGTACCTTCCTAAAATCTGTACGCAAATGTGATGTTGATATATTCCCTATCTCGTCCCGGTAATAGACAGAGTGAACCCTAGGGGGTAGTTGTGCAAGAAGATTCTTGAACGAGGAGACACCACCAAAAGATGGCCTAGATTGATACTCTACCCTGTCAAAAGAATGAGAATGGAAATCAACTTAGAATCAAAAGGAATGAAGCAATTCACAACATACGAGTGAAACTCAAAACAGTTGAACATATGAGTTTAAAACTACCAACATACTGTTCCATAGCACCATATTTATGGACGCTTAATGAAAAGGATCAATCCATTTCTCTTGTGCATGACTTGCTAAATCCTACGTTTAAAAGAAGGACTGGTCCTATATCTGTCATTTACTCCTCCATATCAATCCATAATTTCATGACTCAATGTTGTGTTCATTCTGCTAATCTTATTCTTATTTCTATGCTACTTCCTGTGGAAAAGTGCACTTGGTGTTCCAAGTCCTCCACTTCCCCCTGCTGAGAATATCTGGTCCCAAGGAAGTGATAGAAACCACTTTATTTGGTCATAAAGTTAATATGTTTCACACCAGTATCCTCGGTAACAACCAAAAGCATGTTGTTGAGGAAAACTTTTTGAAGGACTATCTACCACAAGTCATTCAGTCTTTGTGATCAAGAAAAATACTTGAATTATGATGAGTGATGGCTTACCTTAGATCATACAACTAAACAAATCTGGCGTATTCATTAGTTAAAACCAACCAAAGGGAAGGACCAAAATATTAGCAGTTAATGATGCAATTCCAAGTTTTCAAAATGCTAGAAGTATGATTGATAATCCAACCTTGAAAAGACACCTTTGTGTCTAGCACCATTGTGAACCAACTTGTAATGCTCTGTGATCTGAATGCTTCCCCAATGAGAAATTTCTACTTCACGCAAAAGTTCCTCAACAACAGCAAATGCATTGTTATTCTCAAAATGAACAATTATGGGAGAAAATGAATACGAAGGGCTATCCATATAGGGCCCATACTTCAATTCTGTACCGCCAAAATCAGTGGGTTCCACTCTAGTGAATGATTCCACCTTCTTACTTGGTGTCTTGACCAACGTTATTTGTTGTTTAATATCATATGGGGACAGTATTTTAGCACTGTCATGATAATAGACCAATTGAGACTCTGACTGGCTTATCTCCAGCGGGAAAGGTTCTAGCGAGTGTGTCAATGTATAGAACACTTCAAGTGTGACAGATTCACCCGTGCTCAGTGGACTGAGAAAAGACACAGAAAAGTATTTGGTTCCATTTGGTGCATCAGGTCGTTCAGTTGGCTTCACAACAAGTGGCAGATACGACTTCTTCTTCTTCTTTCCAACAGTGGCAGCTGCTTTGATCTGTGCTATATGATCAACTTGTGTAGGAGGGAAAGCAAGAAGAATTTCTGAAGCAGGAGATGCTCCAGTGTTTTCAACCTGAAATAGCCGACTAATAAGTTATTCCAGTAGGAAATATAAAAAAGAGGACGTAACTATAGCGACCTCCAATTCAGCATGAGGAAGAAGTGGTCTGAAATTTTTAAAACAAGGTAGAAATATTGGCCAAATTCACATCTAAAAGGCATCTTGTAAGTGGACTAGAAAGAACTCCTAAGGGCAACACAAATAGTTAGAAAACCGAGTTGCCTGTCAAATCACAAATGATATTCTTGACAAAGGCATACGCCCAAAAGGAAAGCCCAAAAAATTAACACAAGGAAGTCAATTTGATATACCCCAGTCAAATGTCAAATTTTTATTGATTGTTTCAATTACATATTGTACAGATGAGGGCAAGAGTCCATCAAAATTAAAGCGAAGTGTTGTTAGGTAACTACCTTCAACGTCAAGTAAACTCTAACAATGTGCGAAGTCAAGTCAATCTGCATCAATAATCAACATATTAGTGATGAAAGTCACAAAAGAACTAAATAACACATCGTACCACCAACATCGATGAATAACTACCATATTCATAACTCCACTATTATATTATACCAGAAAATAATCAATAGCGTATCTGACAAATTTAAGAGAACTACACAACATAAATTAAGGGTGTGTTTGAAACCCATTATGTTTTCAGTTCTTTTGGCCTAGTTTGCAAATTTTTGAAAACCCAAACATTTTAGACTGTTTGGTAGAGTTTTGGTTTTGAAAAAATAGGCAAGAGTTTTCAGAACTAGGCCCATTTTGGAAAACTAGGTTTTGGTTTTCACAAAAGTTTTGCAAACTGATCCATGCTTCATTGGCAAAAAAAACAAAGGGTTTTTAGGGCTCAGTGTAAAAGTCTTGAAATCTAGTGGTTCTCTTCTCGACACCTCTTCTTATCCTTTGGCTCAGTCGCCACACAACATATCCATCTCCGTCCGAGTCCCATCAGCACCACCTCTGCCTCCACCACCTCATCTCTCATCTTCTCCTCCATTCCATTGGTAACAGTAGAAGACAAAACGGTGCTTCAAACAGCGGAGCTACCATTTGCAAAGGTATCTCTCTTTCTTCTTCATTTTGTTTCAATTGTTCTTTCAGTGTCACCAATCTGCTCAGTTTTTGCTTTTCCCACACAGATCTGTGGATTCTTTAGTTGTTATTAGCCTTCTCATCTTCATCATTTATGGAACTTGTAATTGCTTGTTCATGGGGCAGATCTGTGTTTAGTTGTGATCCATTTCCTGTTATCCTCACCTTTCGGTTGAATCGTTTCTTTTGTGATATTTATTGCGCAAAAAATCCCCTCTTAAAGGAAGAGTTTGGGGGACCTTGGGGATATGAAGGGAGAGTTTGGGTAACGAAGAGTAGGCTACGTAAAAGTACAGTAGATTGTCTAGACGAAACTTATCAGATTTTAAATATACTTGTATCTTTTCAAACATACACTATATACTTGTATTTTTAGGATGCACACACAAATATATTGCTAGTTTACCCTTACTGTTCTATTTACTTACTACTAGGAATCGACAGAGAATGTGATTTGATTATTGGCCAAAGTTGGAGCAGAACTCGTGTCACTAAAATTGCCAAAGTGAACTGATAGCTTCCAAATTTGAAATTCAATTTGTGAATTTACCAGTTGCTATCGTGTTTTCATGAAGTGTAATGCATTTAAAGATTGTTGCAGTAATTTAATCAAATTGTGATTGAGCTGCCTCCCGAACACCCCGTCTCTAATGTTAGACCTCTACGAGGTTCACTTGGTCACACACCAGTTTAGGTATGAATTTAATCTCTATTAGTGAAGTTGTGCTTCCTTCCATCCTGGGACAACTACAGAGCTGGTACCATTAGATAATAATGTTGGAAAGTATACAACTTCGATCAGGTTGTTTCTTACAAGCATAAATATCTTTCACATTTGATGTTGGCTGGCCTATAACTTATTTAGTAAATAGTTCTCCTTTTAGTATAGCTTATGCTTAAACACCTAAAAACAAATGTGCTTTAGTGGGAATGCAGTTGATGTCAAACACTCATCTTAGGAGATACATTAGTACAATCTCTATACCTACTCTTAGCATGGATCTTGGGCCTAATAAATCAGGGATAGCTGCGGTTTCTTGCAGGTGCATTGCTGGGAAGTGTGGTAGCATACCTTATGAAAAGCTCTAGTTAGGAGATGGTATAGCCAGCATATCTCTGCTAGGGTGGCAGCAACACTAGAAGTTGTTTTATGATGATGAGTTACAAGTGAGAGCAAGAAACTGAAATGGAGGTTTCAAATGCTGAAAGCTTGTTCCGTTTGGAGGTCAAAGACTACTTCCAAGTTATGAGAGTTGATTACGTGACAGAGTATTTGTATACTTGTATACAAATATATAAGTTCTATAGGGATTAAAGATAAGGTTCTTGCATGTAAATATACAACTAGACTTGGACTATGGACGTAAGAAAGTCATGAGATTTGCAAAATGTTATGGGTTTGAGTTGTGCAGATTCGTAAGATATGATACATTTGCATCATCATTGTTGAATTTCTTGAGTTTTAATACACGTGGTGATATATGTTTAGTTATGTGGTAATGTATTTAAAAAAAAAATCCAAAGCAGTTGCCCTACCAAACGCAATTTCGGGTTTTGTTTTACATTTTTTGAAAACTTTTAACTTTGTCAAACATCCAGCAGTTTCTAAAAAGGGTAAAAAAAAAAAATTAGTTTTAAGGAAAGAAAAACTACAAACTATGTCAAACGCTACCTAAGTTTATGAGTTGTTTGTTTACTTTCCGCTTATTAGATTACCTCATACAGAAACTAAATGACAGTCCCTTTGTTCCATTGGAATTTCAACATCTCACTTTTCGCAAATTCCTATGATGGAGTTAGTATATGTAAAACGTTGAAGTCATTCATTGTTTTTACCTTACCTTGACTCTTCAAACAATGCCCATTTAATCTATGATTGTTTTACTCGGTACCAAATCTATCACAGGAACTCACAAAAAGTAAAAAATCCAAACAAGCGGAGGTACATAGTAGTTCGAGAGAAAAAGATTCTAAAACTTCCAACTCCATGTCTAGTATGAGCTCTAAAAACGAAGATCACAACGTAATATATGGAGAATTTAACGAATTTTACTACCATTCCATCCAACAGCACCATTGAAGATCTAAATTACTAACATTGATGCTGTTATTGTTACACTTGAGTTGTGTTTTTGCAGCTACGTTCACTTTTTCGAGTAATAAAACGAAGATCGCAATCAGATATCGAGGATAATCGCACGGATGAACTTAACTAGAATCACATAGCATATAAGTGAATCAGTGATCAAGCTTCAACTTCATATTTAACAAGAGTTACATGTGAGTTAGATGCTATATAGAAATGGTGAGTAACAGAAAGAACATACACGGCGTTCAGCGGTGAGGATCTGAAGCTCCGGCGAAGATGATCGAACAAGGAGTGAAAGGGAAGCTAGGAGTGAGAAAACTAGGGCTAATTGAAGCCTGCTCACCACAGCTTCCATGGCTGTGTGCCTTTGTGCTTCTTTTGTCTCGCCGAACGTTCGAAGGCTGACTACATAGAGACTTTTTTGGGTTCTCTGTGAGAGGAAGCGCACAAGTCTTCCTCTGGGCTTTCTTTGGGCCAATCTCATTTTGTTAAGCACGGTAAAGTTGCTGGGCCATTCTTTAATCTCTTAAATTTTTAGAGGAACTAGTAACTTATATGGCATTAGAATTATAATTTTGCAAGGTCTTGAGTTTAATGATTCAAGCGTGAGTATTTTGGTCCTCTTTTGTAATCTTACAATTTGCACTGTCTTTCTACGTGTAATTTGGGATTTGCAAGCAGCAATATTATCAAGCTTAAGACTTCTCATCACATACAATACAAGCCCTCAATTGCAAGTGGTAACTTAACACATACTAACACGAATCTGCTTGAGTTGCCAGTGTCATTTAACAACGATCAGAGAAAAAACCAGTGTTATGTGTGGTAAGATAAATTGGGCCTTATGGAAAATGTTAAGGCATAAGGTAGAGATAATATGATACCTCACATCCCACAAGGGATGTGTGATGTTTTGTGACCCGTCTTATAAGATCTTGTCAATGAACTGATAAGTTCTTAGTAGCTAGAGAGACATTGCTTAATGGTGGAGCCTTAGACTTGGTTTGTTTGAGATTGTATCGAAACGACTTTCAGAAGCTTGGAATGGACTATTCTATTGGATTGAAAAAGGTTGGAACACAAAAAGATACTATAATCGAGCAGATGCGATTAGCTAGTGGTTTATTCAACTAGAAAATTTTTGTTATGAAATATTGTGATCCTAATAATTTGGCTGATTAAAACTAGTGGTCCGTTTATTTTTTGCATTAGTAGTTCATTATACACTACTAGTCCCATTGGGGCTAACCTTTTATTATTCACGAGCAAGAGATTACCTTCTCAAGAGTCCGCCAACTGATTTTGTCCTTATTAAGGTCAAATTTTTCATTCATTGGGAGAACCTAATGCATTTGATGTTTATAAGTCTTACAAGCACATGAAATAGCATCTTATTTCTACAAATTTGCTGAACATTTTGTTAGACTGACCGATAAAGTACAAAACTTATTTGCATATTTCTTCTTCAATTCTCAGAATCAATGGACACGAATATCCGTTCTCATCACATCCGCTCAACCTAACTAAGAAGAATCGAACATGATGGCTAATCTTCTCTTTTGAAAAAGATCAGGTTAATCTTGTCTCTTGAAAAAGTATCTCAACTTGCCTCACGAGAACTCTGCTCGTTACGAATATTAACCTAGCACCTTTCGGCATGAGGTTACAACGGCCTTTGTTGTCGTTCCCTAGGGCACTTCTCTCTTTCCACATTTGTTGCCATGTTGTTGGGCTTCTTATTCAAATTAGACAACCAATTTTTATTTTGTTTTTGGTAGACATAATTTATACATTATATGCTTAAGACAAGTACATCTTAATTGCAGAAGTAATCCACCATTTTCTTCTAATAAATTGAAAGACTAAATCTAGGTTGAACAACAACAACTAAGTTAATATGCTTTCAGGTATGCTCCAAGGTAGACATAGATTATAATCTCGAGAGTTCACTTTTAACTTTCACCGGCTTAGAACACAAAATTGAACCAGGTGTTCGATGGTTCGTGTGATTCCTTCGGTAGTTCTTTGATATTCAGCCATTGCTTTCCAGCCATATGGTTTACACACTCACTACCATAATAAGCTTACAAAGTCTTGCTCCAAAGTTATTCTCACAAAATATAACACAAGAACACCAGAGTAGATGATCCCAATCAGAGAATCGATCATCATTCCAGTTTTGTAGTACACGGGACCAAATGTAGCGTGAGACACTCCGAGTCATGAAAGAGGTGGTCTATATTTCTTTGAGATTACATTCACATGGGGCAACTATCCTCTACCACAATATTCCAGGACTTCAACTTGCCCTTGGTCCTCAACACATATCCTCATCCATAATATAATAGCATGCTTAGGGGCATGTCCAGTAAACATGTTAGACTGGTTAGTGACAAGGTATGGATTGATTGTCCTACATTAGAAAAGTAAAAAGAATACAAAGACTTTATAAGGCTTGACTCACCAAATCAATGAACTTTGGATAGTGAAAAAAACTGGAGGGAAATTGTAAAATTTCCTTCGTTTGAGCTTAGCTTGGGCTTGAAATAGAACAATATTTAATAGTTAAAAGATGGGCACTGGGTCTTGGTTGAAATTAATTAATAAACTTTAATTAATTTCGGTTATCAAAATTTCGGTTGGCTTTGTTATTATGAAGGAATCTGTGATTTACCATGCATGAATCATACTGGGGGCATATTTTACTTAAGGACATCGGTAACTCACGATCAAAGTCTTCTAACAATCTTAAGAAATATCAACAATGGAGGCTAGTGGTTCTGATTCTGTCTTCAACAAAATGTTTTATCCTGACGTGTTCAAACTGGAGCGTTTTGATAGCACAAACTTTACTGGCTAGAAGGACAAGTTTTGTTCTTACTTACAGAATTAGGCATTGTATATCTACTTTAACCATCTGATGAGGAGCCCAAAGTAGTGACTGCATCTCATAAGAAATGTGAAGAAGATAAAGTTTGTTGTAGAGGGTTTATTCTGAACTCACTGTCTAATCGGTTGTATGATCTATTTCAACAGACTAAATCTCCACAAGAAATCCGAAAGGTCTTGGAGAATATATACATCTGAGAAACAATGTACGGACAGGTTTCTTAGTATGAAATTTTTTGAGTTTCAAATGTCTGGAAAAAAAAAGCCTATTATGAATCAAGTAGATGAGTTACTGGTCTAGTGTCTAGACTCAAGGATTTAAAAATAAAAGTGTTTGAAAAATTTTAAGTGGCTGCTGTGATTGCAAAATTACCGACCACTTGAAATAATTAAAGAAAGAAGTTATTGCAGACTTCTAAATATTTCACTATAGACCAACTCGTTAAGCATATTTGAAGCGTAGAAGATACTCGTTTTCGCGAGTATAGATTTGCTTTTGAGTTTGAGACTAAGGTGAACTATATTGAGTTTAACAATCAAAAATCTAGAAAGGCTAGTTCTAAGTCTGGTAATAAGAGAAAGTTTACTAAAGCTTCAATTTTTTATTTTGCCAACGATAAGAAAAACAAGTCATGTTTTTTCTGTAACAAAAATGGTTATTTTAAGAAACAATGCAGGTTTTATAAGAAATTAAAAATGGAGGGAAGTGCGAGGCAAAAGAGGACAAACGCTATTGAGGATCAATCTGCTCCTGCAGAAATTATTGCTACGGTTGCAGGTCTTAACATCAGTATGACAGTAGAATGTAATATGGCAACAATTCAGAAATTTGCATATTGGTGGTATGATTTTGGTGCCTCAGTGCATTGTTACAAGAAACAAAAATTTGTTCAAAGATTATGAGGTTGCACCAAAGGATGAGACGGTCTTGATGGGCAATTATGACACTGTCAAGGTTCTTGGAAAAGGGACTGTAGAACTGCAATTTACTTCCGGAAAGAAGCTGAGTTTAAGAAATGTATTCCATGTTCTAAACAAGAGGAAGAATCTGATTTCTGCAAATATGTTGTGCAAGAAGGGCTTAAAGGCTATTATAGAGGCAGAAAAAGTTATTTTATCTATGAATGGTGTATTTGTTGGACAAGGTTTTAGTTGAGTCTTCTTTTGAATTATGGCATGCTTTTTATCATATTTAATTTCCAGTCAATCATATTTATATCTAAACATAATTTAATTCCTTGTGTTAATGACAATTCTAGAAAATGCCAAATATGTATACAAGCGAAAATGACTAAGAAACTTTTTCCAAAGAATGAAAAAATATTTGAATTGCTTGATCTTATATATTTGATATATGTGAATTGAATGGTCTGTTAACTAGAAGTGGAAACATATATTTCATTATCTTTATAAATGATCATTCTAAGTCTACTCAAATGTATTTGATGAAAACAAAAGATCAAATTTTTGACTTATTTAAATGTTATAAAGCCTTAGTTGAAACCAATTGGAAAGGAACATAAAAGTCTCACTTAGTGATCGAGGCGGTAAATACTTTTTAAATGAAATTTCAGTCTTTTGTGAAGAAAATGGTTTGATACATCAAACTAGTGTACCTCATATCCCACAACAAAATGTCCCGGCCGAAAAGGAAGACTATGACGTTGGTAGGTTGACTAATGCTATGCTTATGCATGTTAAGTTATGAACAAATCTTTGGAGAGAGACATTATTAACAGCGTGTCATGTACACAACAAAATACCTTCAAAGAAGTTAAAAATTTCTCCATATGAAATATGAAAAGGAAGAAAGCCTAACTTAAACTATTTGAAGGTATAGGGTTATGTAGCTTATTACAAAGTTTCAGCTCTTTGTGGGATATGCTGAAAACTCAAAAGCATATAGATTGTTAGATGTAGATTCTAATGTTATTATAGAATCTAAAGATGTTGAATTCTTAGAAACAAGTTTTCTTGGTGATTCAAACGTCAATCCACAATCGAATAATGAAACATCAAATCATGCATTGATACGTGACACATGTAATATCCCGAACTTCGGGAGCCGATTAAATAGCCATTTGAGCTCCGAAAAATAAACGGGCGTTAATTTTGGGCAATGCTTGAGTATTAGTAGAGTATCGACGCTTAAAATAATTTTGGGGCAAAAATATAATTTTGAAAATTTTGGAGGCATTTTTATAATTTTGGAAAGTTGAGGGGCTGTTTTGCAAATTATGAAAGTATGCCCTAAGTGTCAATTCGTGGAGAAGATCTCCTAAATTAGTGCCACCTCTTGCTATTTCGGGTTGATGACTAATCTGATAGAAAGAAAAAAAAAAAAGACCAAAGAGGAAACCTTTCCCTTTCGGGAAAGGAAGAAGAACCAAGAAGAACAAAAGCAGAGAGGAATTTCGGCAGAAACAGGGGGGAAGAAGGGAAAGAAATAAAGGGAAGATTCGGATATCTTCTCAAGGTGGTCACTCCTTTTTAATTTCAGTCTGTGAAATGGAGTTGGTGTGTGTGTTACGGGTATGCTAGTGTGTGTTTTAGTGTGTGTCAGTGAGATATGTGTGCTTCCATGGCTGCCGAGGTCGTAGGTGAGGATACGTGTGAGTGATTGTGTAAATTCATGGAGGTTGTATGAATTAAGTGTGGACTTGGTGGTGATTATGTGGGTTTTGACAGAATCGAGGTGATTCAGTGAGTTGGGTGTATGGCCGAAGGATGGGATGGGGTTGAAGGTGTGTGTTCTTGAGGGTGGGTGTACGGGTGTGTGAGATTATGGGTGTTGAATGTACATAGGTGTGTTAGTGTATGATTTGTGGGAATATGAAAGTGTTGCAAGGGTTTGTGTGTGTTTGAATGGTGGGTTTCAGTGAATTTCGAAGACCATCAGTGAGTTGGGCGTGTGTTCGAACGAAGAAGATGAAAAGTGTGTGAAAGAAAGGTGTAATAGTGTGTGTGGTAATCTGAATAGTGTTTGTTATTGTCGCTAAAGATGAAAATTAAATTAGGCAGTTTTTCCCACGAATTTTTATAAATGGTTAGGTCCAAAAATGGATCAAGTACAAAACTGTAAGCCCCAATATTTTTACGAGACGTACATTCTGGAATTTTTGGGGAATTTTCGGGATCCGCGAAGGGCGCTAAATTGGAGTACCGATTAAAGAACTTTATCGCATTATTTAGCATAGTAAAACAAGTTATTTTAATCTGAAAATTTTATAGAAATCTTATTTTACTGATATGATTCATGTTCTAAAATTTCGGTCCATTTTGAGGCCGATAGGTATTTTTCGTGAAATTGGCCTTTTAGCGCTCTGTCCGGACACCGGTTTGGGATTTTTGGACGAAAATTCTTTAAAATTATTTTTAGGTCAGAAATAATATCAGGATGTTTAAAATAGCGTTTCAAAGTATTTTTGGAATTTTTCCGGTGCAGGAAACCCCCAGGAGCATTTTGGTAATTTGCCACCCCGAAGGGGTATTTTGGTAATTTGACATAAGAAAGGGATTTTTGTGTAGATTGACATACAATGAGGTTATTTGGATCATTCTACTTAGGGGAATTCCGTTTGGGCAATTTAAGAGTACGATGGGTGTTTTTGGTAATTTTACACCCTAGGGGCGTTTTAGTAATTTTACATACCCAGTGAGGGAGGTTCATTTTGGGAGTTGTGTGAGTCTGTATTAAGTTTATAATATCGTAGTGTAGTCTGTATTCTAATGATTCGATAATTCTATTTAGGTTAAAGCTAAAGACTTTTCGGTTAGGATAAGCTGGCTGCGGATGCAGGGAAGGGATTTTATCTGAACCCTGGATAAGGACTTTCGTCCGAGCCCTTATTTTGATAACTCGTACACATAAGTACTCATTTGATATAGTTATGGCTAATGCCAAATTCTGAATTATGCTTTGATATCAGCATGTTATTCCCCAGAAAACCCCAATGTTGAACCTGAATCGATTATTTGGAAATCTTTGTCACGCTCACATATATTGCATGTTGAGCAAATCTGATAATTTTTGTATCCGTTCTTTCAAATTGTTGTACCTGAATTCGATAACTGTTTGTAATCGTTCTGGCTGTTTATTTGTGATTTTCTTCTGAAATTCTAAGTGATGACTTATTTCAGTCTGTTTATTGATATTGAAATTCGGATTGATTTTGGTGATTTAAGCTTATGTAAATGCTCATTGATATTTCTGATTTTTCTGTGTTGACCTGGGAATTCTGTTACGTGGGGAGGCGTTATAAGGCTGGTCTGAACCTGCGGAATTATGCAGGGCTAGTACCTTAGTGAGAATGACTAGTAATTATTCTGGTACATCATGCATGTGTACATCTGTGCATTGCCTGAGTGGCATTGCTTCTGCCTAGGGTCAACGTTTCTGAATCTGTTTACATTGTATTTGACAATGTCTGTTTTGAAAATGATGTTCAAATGAAAGTCTGGATATCTGCATGAAAGGGGATTGAGTTGAAACTCTTTCCCGTATTGTGATCAAACTGTTTGTGATTATCTAAGACCTTTTTTCCCTAAGGCTTTGGAAGTTTCTGCGTTTGTTTTTAAACCTTTTGCAAAACCATCAGTTGTATTTGAAAATGACGACTTGGAAATTATCTTCTGTTGATTGTCTTGGAATCTTTGGAAAGGGTCTTTAAGTGTTTATTTTGGTATCTAGTTCTGATTTCGTTGTTGATTTTGGAAATGATTTCTGCTTGGGTTGAAATCCTTTGAGAAATCTTTGTTGTATTTTGGACTGATGGCTTCGGAAATTATCTTCTGTTGATCATTTTGAAAATCATTGAGTTCTTGACCCCGTTTGAAGTATTCCGGAAATTTTCGTCGGTTAGATTCTTTGGAGTTGTATTGTGATTCTTTGGTAGTCCTTGTACGACCTTACTGAGCTCTCAAAAGTTCACTCTCCGTTTGACTCCCTTCTGCAGGTGATGGTCAGCTGTAGAATGCTCGGGAATGGGGTTTAGAGTCCGTGTGAGATTTCGGTGAGCCCACCACTACTGTATGGTAAGACCCCTGCGTGGGTCGATACTGTCACTTTGTTCTTAGGAATTTGAATTTTGAAGAACCTAAGATGTAATAGTTTAAGCTGAGCAATTGTGATCCAGTATTTTGAGAAATCTGAGTTGATGCTGAATTAGATGATTTGGAATATGTGTTAGTAAACATGTCTGACAGGTTTGATGTGATCCGGTAGGTTAACGACCCGGGAGTTCGGGGCGGCGGAGCTCCAGATTTCCGGGGGCGTTACAACACATATATGAAATCAGTTCTTCTTCAAATAAGAAACGGAAAGGAACTGATTTCTATGTTGAACCTAAGAAGAGTCAAAGAGTTTAGAAGGAGAATAATCTAGATTCTAACTTTATTTCTTCACAAAGCAATAGTCTTTTTGGTTGAAGGGAGTAAAGATGCGGTTGTAAACAAAATACCTATATCACATTTGGAGGAGGATCCTAAAACTTATAGTCAATCAATGGCTTCAAGAGATACTGCTTTTTGGAAGGAAGCAATAAATGATGAAATATATTCTCTTTTATTGAATGACCCTCGGGTATTAGTTGATTTACCTCCTAGTGCTAAACCCATCAGGCGTAAATGGTTGTTTATACGAATTCAGTAGTGATGATTATATACAAACTTTCAAAGCTAGACTAGTTGCAAAGGGTTTTAGACAAAAGACAGAAGTTGATTATTTTGATACATTTGCTCTCTTGCAAGGATTACTTCCATTAGATTGTTGTTTGCATTAGCATAAATCTATAATTTATATGTGTCATCAAATGGATGTGAAAACATCATTCTTGGATGGAGAACTTGATGAAGAAGTGTATATGGAGCAACAATAAATTATTCATGTTTTATGTTGCGGAAAAATTAAATTTTAGATAAATTTGTTCACCCTCTTCCTTTTATCCGGACTTACGACCGGCTGCTTGTAAACAACTAAGCGAAGATATATATATATAGGAAGCCGATCCCTGTCTACCGGTGGAGAAATTATTTCTCCACCACCCATCTAGCCGTCCACGTGGCAGATCAGAGGGTTGAGATTAACTTTTTCTTTTTAACTTTTGCCTAACCGCTTGAAAGACTAGCGATTAATGAATTTTCCAATTTTGTCCTCATGCTTTCTGTGCAGGTGTAATTGTCTGATTCTCTCCCTCTTTCATCTCACATCTCTCGGTCTCTCTCTGTAAAACCCAGAATGATACATTTACAGTAGCGGCGGTAGAGCGTAAGGATCGGACGGTGGTGCTTGCACAGGCAGGGAATCCGTTCGGCTGTGACGCGGTGACAGATCTGGACTGTAGAGGCGACGATGATAGATCTACGACGACGCAACGATCATGTTCTTACCGCAATAGCTCAATTTACCACCGTCGCAGCACCACCGCACCAAAAAACCATCTCCATCTCCATAATTACCGTCACTATCCTCACTCAAATTTGACTGAAAAAATTAAATTGAATGATGTTAGTTTAGGTTTTTTATGATGCGTTCGGTGATAGAGTATTTAGTTTGTAGTCGTTATAGTGGGGTATGATTTCAGATTTTGTATTTGCTTTAGTGTGATGGGTTTGGGTTTTGGTTCAAGGATTCTGGTGGTGGAGTGTATATGATTCAATTGGGTTTGGCAATGGGTATGTAAGATTGCAATGGCAGAGGTGTTGTCGGGTGAGAATGGTGGTGTTGGTGGTTGTGATGTTGGATGTGCTGCCGGTGGTGTTGAGGAATCTAGCAACCGCCGCTGTCGGGCACTCTCTCCCTCATCCAATATGTATCACGTAAATGTTGCGCCGCCCAAATCTATTGCTGCCGCTGCCGGATAAGGACTCTCAAGCTGTCGCACCACCAACACCTGGTTCTTTCCCACTATGCCGCTGCCAATAAACCCAGTCAGTACACCCGTACCATCTATATTACAGAAGAGAGAGAGAGAGAGAGAGAAAGAGAGATTGAGATACACAAGGGAAGAAAGAGAAGCCTGCGCAGAAAAAAAGTTGCAAAGGTCAATACAGGAAAATTCACTGACCGCTTCTCTTTTAAGCGGTCAAGCGAGATTGCATTAAAAGAAAAAGGGATAATACCATTTGAGTCCCTTGAACTATCCCCCCTTTTTTATTTTGGTCCCTATACTTTAAAATCCATTAAATCAGTCCATGTTCTTTGTGCCGTCATCAAATCGATCCCTCCGTTGGGATTTTCTGTCAAAAGAGAGCACGGGGTCATTTTTTGAAGGGTATTTCCGACAAGCGAAGACAAATGGACGGGATTTTGGGCAGTACCTGCGCAACCACCGGCCGCCGCTTTCCCTCGCCCGCTGTAGCGGCACCCACGTCCTCGAGTTCCTTCGCTACCTCAACCAGTGAAGACCCCGTGCCTGTCACTGCGCCAAGATCGGAAGGGTTCTTGAAACGAATGGTCGAGATCGAAAGAGTAATAAGGTGGGCGCCGCTTCTTCTTCTCGTAACTGATCCCCCGTGCTTTGGACTGCGAATCGTGGATTTTGCGGAGGTAAAGCTGGACGGCGGGTTCGACTAGGGCTTGCCTCCGTTCTCCTCGAAGGCGGCGCGAAGGCGGCCGATGAGGGCGTTGAGGCTACCCCAGACCTGGCAGAGGGGGCAGGGGCATAATGACAGCAGCTACGCGGAGGTGATCCATGGCTGGCTGTTATGTGACGGCCGTTGACTAAAGGCGTCCCTTGCGCCGGCGTTTGACCGGTGGCGTCTTTCTGTCGAAATTTCGGTTGGCCAGTTTCGAGTACCATCCGATTGTGGCTATGGCAGATTGGTCGCGACACAAGGTAGTGGAGGAGTTAGGCGATGGTGTTTGGTGAAGGTGCACAGCCAGAGTTGACGCCGGCGGCTGCGAGTGTGTCCGGAAATGGGGCAGCCTAGATTTGGCAGGCAGAGGCGCCGCCCGTTTTTAAGGCCGGCTGTCCATTTCACAAAATACCCTTCAAAAAGCGACCCCGTGCCCGTCACGTGTCTTTTTTGACAGAAAATCCCAACGGATGGATCGATTTGATGACGGCACAAAGTACATGGACTGATTTAACGGATTTTAAAATACAAGGACCAAAATAAAAAAGTGAGAATAATTCAGGGGACTAAAATTGTATTATCCCAAAGAAAAAAGATCTTAGCCCTTCGATCTGCCACGTGGACGGCTAGATGGGTGGTGAAGAAATAGCTATTTCTCCACCGGTAGACAGGGATCGACCCCCATATATATATATAGGTATAATTTTTCAAAAAATTGAGGAAAAATATATATTTTGCTGGTAACAAAAAAAGTTTGCAAATTAATTAAATCGTTGTATAGATTAAAGCAAGCTCCGAAAATAGTGGCATGAGAAATTTGATAGTGTGATTTTATCAATTTTTGACATGATGAAGTTGATAAATGCATCTATTCCAAATTTGCAAAGGATTATGGCGTGATAGTATGTCTATATGTTGATGACATGAAATCATAGGAGCCGATATGTAAGGTGTATATGATACTAAGAATCTAGCTTCTTAATTTGAAATGGACATGTGATAGGTTGATACTATCTTGGGAATCAAACTAAGAAACATAGTGAGAGATTGCTTTATGTCAATCCTTTTACGTTGAGAAGATTCTTTCTAAATTTAATCATTTGCGTATTAAACAATTTCATACTCCGTTCGATGTCTCTAACAGTTAGTGGAGAATTTGCAAAGATCAGTTAGTCAATTAGACTATGCTAGTGCAATTGATAATTTGATGTATGTTATGCATTGTACTAAACCTGATATTGCTTTTGCAGTTTGTAAACTTTCGAGATATACGCACAATCCTAGCACCGAGCATTGGAGAGCTATTGGAAGAGTTCTCGGTTATTCAAAATGAACTAAGTTCTTTGCCTTGTTTTATAATGAGTTTCCTACGGTGCTAGAGGGTTACAGGCTTCTAAGAAACAGATCTGTATCACTCATTCCACAATAATATTTGAGTTTATCGCTTTGGTAGCAGCCGATAAAGAGGCAAAATCGCTAAAAAATGTATTGCTAGATATAGAGTTATGGCCACAGCTGATGCCAACAATCTCTTTGCACTGTGATAGTGAAGTTACTATGTCTAGAGTATTTAGCGAGATATATAATGACAAGTCTAAACTATTGTTTTGAGACATGAGCATGTTAGATAACTAGTTAGATAACTAATTGTTGATGGTATAATCACAGTTGTCTACATTAGATCGAAAAAGAATCTTGCTGACCCACTAAGAGGGTGTTTGTGATTGATTCTAAATTGGTCAAACCTGATTAAATTCAGATTAAATTAGTTTTGAAGTGTTTGGCAAAAAAATGTAAACTGATTAAATATGATTCAATGTGCTCAAAACTGATTAAATCCATAATCCTTATTTTATTGGATTAAGATTTAATCAGTTTTGGAGAATCACGTTTGACCTAGAGATTTACCAAAATATCCTTACATATAAACATCATTAAATGCTCAATTTCAGTTTGAATACACTATATGGTAATTTTGTTATACTAAACCTACTTTAAGCCCTTTTTATCCTAACACCTTCAACAACTTTTAATCTATTTTACTTAAAATGGATTAAAGCTGATTTAAAAAAATGATTATAATTTAATCAAAATTTACTTTAAAGAATAAATCCCAAACGGCCTCTAACTAAAAGTCTTACGAGGGATATGATAAGTTGCATTACAAGTACAATGGCTCTAAGACTGTTTGAATTTGTCATTAGTAATGTGAATCTTACCTTATTATTGCTCTCCAATTTTAAACATAAAAAAGGTAATAACAAGTTATAGTATGTAACAATCAACAAGCGCAAGGGTCGAGATAGTGCTTATGGAAAAGAGACTGAGTATTTAATACACTTAATGAAAATATCGGGTTCGGGTTAAAAACAAAGATGTCCAGTTTGAGACTTAATCTAAACTTCACCTATGCAAACATAAGGAGTGGTACCGCTTATATCAAAGTTTGGAGGATAAAAATTTGTAAGTGTTTATGAAATCAGGGACTAGCACAAGGACATAAATATAGTGCTAAAGCTCACGGTGAACATGTTAAAGAATTGGTAAGATATGTGTGTATGATATTTATGGTCTTGTCAGTACATGAATTATGGTTTAATAGATATTAACTAACCACTAATTTCGACATGACTTTGAAATATGTATACTAATACAAGTTTTAAGTCAAAAGATACTTTCTATATGCATAAGCAAGTCTTGTTTTCGATTTTCTTGTTAGTAACTAAGTGGGGGGATTGTTAGAATAATTAGTGACAAGGCGTGAATTGGTTGTACCACATTGGAAAAGTAAGAAGGATACAAAGCCTTTTTAAGGCTTAACTCACCAAATCAGTAAACTTTGGATGGTGCAAAAAATTGGAGGGAAATTTTAAAATTTCTTTGATTTGACCTTGACTTGAGCTTGAAGTAAAATAATACTTAGTGTTTGAAAGACGGACACTTGGGCAATTTGGTCTTGGTTGAAATTAATTAATAAATTCAAAGTAACTTTATTTTTATTTTATAACAGTTAGTGCCCAACATTTATGTCCTTTAGTGCCAAGGATTGTTTTGTTTCAGCTAAAGGTTGTGTCCATTTGTGTATTATACATATCTGTGTATACTTCAATTTCCTGACATGAGAAACGTATTTTCTAAAACATGTTTTTTGAGGAAATTCTGATTTATGCTGATCAGAATTTCAGTTGACTTTGTTATCCTGGAGGAATCTGTCGTTTACCCAGCAGCAAATCATATTGGGAACATATATGTCCTTAAGAAGAGTGGTAAATCATGATCAAAGCCTTTTAGTCTTTCTAACAAAACCAACCACATGAACCTTTACCGCATTCCAGGCAGACTTCATAGTGAACAAAGCCATTGGAACTGAGATTCCATATGATTTTATAAACAACTTCAGTGTTTGCAGGAGGAATATTAAGTAGCTCATTGTGCCATTGTCTAAGGGCCTGTCATCTAGATGTAAGGAGAACCCATCTTACACATTATGCATAATATCACAAAAACTTTAGCATAAGAGAACTGATTGCACCATAGCTGAGCCGCAGACCGTACTGAAAGATACGAGAGCCATAACTCATCTGAGTTAGATCAACAATCAAGTAAACAACAACTCCTCAGCTCTTCTACCAAGAAACAGTCTGTTTTAAAACCACACTCTCCCTTTCGGGAGTAGTGTTTTTCCACTCCTTTTTTTGGAGTCCCACGATGAGACTCCCGATGAGTCTCCGTCTCCCTCTATAACCCCACTCCGTCTTTGCTGCCTTCTCTCACTGTTATCTCCAGCCATTTCAGCCGGTCAGCTAAAAGATTACATCCTTCTACACCCAATCATGGACACCATCATAAACCAGACCAAGGCCCTTCAGTGTGAAGATTTTATTGAGCTGGAGTCGGATGACATAAATGCAACAGAGGAAGCTGCTTTAACTCCTATAGTCAAAGCCATTACAACCAAATCCATTTACTTAAAGGCTCTTCAATCCATACTGTCCAAAACATGGAATCCATCGAAATGGATGAAAATCCAACAAATTCAGGGAAACATCTTCAGCATAGTCTTCAATCACGAATGGGACCGCAAGAGGATTCTGGACTCACGACCTTGGTCAATCATGAGCTCTCACCTGGTAGTGCGTGATTGGCCCACAAATCTTGCAATCGAGGATATTTCATTCGACTACTCTCCTTTCTGGATTCGTATAGTTGGTTTACCCCCCAATCAAATGACCAAGAACAATGCTGAAAAAATTGGGTCGAAAATAGGAAAGGTGCTAGATATTGATTTTACTTCAGATGGGAAGATATCTTGGAATAAATACCTGAGGATTCAAGTGGAGATCAATATCACACAACCTTTACATGTTGGATTCCACAGCTCCAAGGAAGCAAACTTAAACTCATGGATGCATCTGAGGTACGAAAGATTACCCGATTTCTGTTTTAATTGTGGCAGATTAGGCCATGTCCAGAGAGGTTGTATCTACCAACCTTTAAATGTCCAAGATCAGAAAATTTGCCCTTATGGACCTTGGCTCCGAGCAGAACATGAAGGGAAATACCAAAAAAATGCTGAGTGGAACCCGTCGTTGAATGGTGAAATCTCTGCACCGGGAATTTTGCTACATGACCGGCGACTACTACCGCAGATTCCGGTTGGTGATACACCCGAGGTAAGATCTCAATACAATGCCCCATCTCCTTCAAATCCTACATCCCTTCACCTCACTTCACAGCACCAACCCTCTGACAAACCACACAATCCCACGCAAAACACCTCTCCCTTTTTCCCCAACTTTAAGCCTATCCCCTCTTTAGTCCTTCTGCCTAATCCTCCTACCACAACCATACCTTCCCCTAAAGACAAGGAATCTATTTTGGACCAGACTCCATCCGAATCCTCACTCAAGCCCAAACCCAAATCTATCGGTCCCAAAAGGAAAAACCCTTTCTCCCAAGCCCACCCAAAAAAAAAAACCCAAAATGAACCAAGTATCTATATCCCTTCCTTCTCATGCCAAAAGCCCAACCAAAATCTCTGAGACTACTCTGCTCACCTTCCAACATGAAACAAATAATAAACAACCATCTTCCATCCACAAAACTAATGAATTCCAGAGCTTCTCAACTTAGAAAAATCAAGCACAAAGCTCACAACAACCATTCCACCCATCAAAACTTCCTCTTGTCTCCTTCTGTACATGCTCCTCCTCACATAACTCAATCATCCCTCCCCCCACCAACAGAACAATTGGAACCTCAGGTGACAAGTCCAAGCTTGTCACCCAATCCCCTATGATTATTCATGCATGGAATGTTCGAGGGCTTGGACGCATCTCTCGCGTCAGGGCCCTCAAAAAGGATGTCCGAATGCTCAATACAGACATCCTCTTCCTTTCTGAAACTCTCATTTCTTCTTCTAAACTCATTCCCCTTCTTAATTCTCTTAGTTTCTACAACCATTGCTTAGTGGAACCTACTGGGGAAAAAAAAACCTTCTGGAGGTCTATGTCTTGCTTGGAAAGAAGGTGTTGATATTGAAATTACTCTGCAAAGCAAGAACATCATCAATGCCCTGGTGTTTTCGGACCCCCCTTCCACCCCTTGGATGTTATATGCTATTTATGGGCCTCCTCATTGGTGTTATAAACAACAATTTTGGGAAGACATGGATTGTTTAGCAAACTCTTTCTCAGGTCCTTGGATGTGCATTGGGGACTTTAATGCAGTGCTGAATCAATCAGAAAAAAGAGGTGGCAGACCTTTTTCGAATTCATCTACTGGTGGGCTTGGTGATTTTGTCTCAAAAAATCATCTCATTGATCTTGGTTTCTCTGGAAATCCATTTACTTGGACTAATAATAGACCTCTTGCCGCAAACATCAAGGAAAGACTCGATAAAGCTTACTCTTCCACTTGTTGGCGTTCTCTCTTTCCAAATGCCTCTGTGACTCACCTCCCTGGCAAAGCTTCGGATCATCTTCCTATAATTCTCAGAACTCACCAAACAAACAAGGATGATCCTAAGCCCTTCAGATTCTTAGCAGCTTGGACAAGAGACCCTACTGCTCAATTTGTCATTCAATCGGCTTGGCGACGACATGTTCAAGGTTCAGCTGAATTTGTTTTATGCAGGAAAACGGACTCTACTTGCAAGGCTCTTCAGAGATGGAACTTCTCTCATTTCGGGCACATTCAATCTAGAATCCAATATCTCACAAATTGCCTGGATAATATCCAAAGAAGTGCTCCCACCGTCAGGAACTTGGAGTTTGAGAAGAACTTAAAGTTAGAACTTGCTGAGCAGTGCCGTCGAGAAGAGTCTTTATGGCACCAAAAATCCAGAATTTCTTGGAGAACCGAAGGTGATCTCAACACAAAATTCTTCCACTTGAGCACCATTGTTCGCAGGAGAAAAAACTCCATTGACTTCCTCAAAGATGACAATGGCACTTGGCTTTCCAATAGAAATGAGATTGGTGATTGCATCAATGCTCACTTCCAGGAAACTTTCCAAACTTCGAATCCAAGGATACCTCCTGACTTGGAAGGTCTCATCAAACCCAGGCTCTCTGACACAGATATTGCCTTCTTATGTGAGATACCTTTGGAATCTGAAGTCTTCAGTACTTTGAAACAACTTGGTTGCCTAAAGGCACCCGGTCCGAATGGCATGCAAACTTTGTTCTATACGTCTTACTGGGCCACGGTTAAAGCTGAAGTTTGCAAAGCAGTGATTGATTTCTTCAAGGGAGAGCCTCTTCGCGAGATTAATCACACACACATTGCCCTGATCCCCAAAATCGATGCTCCCACCAAAGCGGGGAATTATCGTCCCATAAGCCTTTGCAATGTGGTGTACAAAGTGATCTCCAAAATTCTAGCAAACAAACTCAAGCCTTTACTGCACAAAATCATCTCCCCAATGCAAGTTGCATTTGTTCCTGGAAGATTAATCAATGACAATAGTATCATTGTACAAGAGATTTGGCACACGATGAGGAAGAAGAGAGGTAAATGCCTGATGGCAATAAAAATCGACATGGAAAAAACTTATGACAAGGTTGAATGAAATTTCATTTTAACAGTCCTAAGAAACTTTGGTTTCCCAGAGACTTGGATAAGTTGGGTCGAGCAATGCATCACCACTACCAGCTTCTCTACCTTGGTCAATGGTGTCCCTCACGGATATTTCAAACCTCAGAGGGGACTCCGGCAAGGAGACCCAATTTCACCCTTCCTCTTCATCATCACATCTGAAATCCTAACTAGACTCATCCTAAGGGAAGAAGAGGCGGGTTTTATCCATGGTATCAAAGCTAGTAGGGGAAGTCCTGCTATCTCACATCTTCTGTTTGCAGATGACCTGTTTATTTTATGTAGGGCAAATGATAAAGAAGTAGAGCACATACAATTTTGCTTGGAAACCTACAACTCTTGGTCTGGACAATGCATCAACAAGTTGAAATCCCAAATCCACTTCAGCAAAAGTGTTAGCAATAGCTCTGAAAGGTCGATTTGCAGAACCTTCGATTTCAAAAAAGCGCCAAAGGACTCAAAATACTTGGGCCTTCCTCTGTTCACCAACCAAGTGAAGAAAACAGCCTTTGCAGACTTGATAGATAGGGTTGAAAGAAGATTAGCGAGCTGGAAATCCAAAGTTCTTTCTTTTGCTGGACGAGCTACGCTAATAAAGTCAACAACCATGGCAATTCCTACCTATTCAATGTCCACCTTTCTACTTCCGAAGAATTTGACGGATCTCCTGGACAAAAAAATCAAAAATTTATGGTGGGGTTTGAAAGAAGATGGGAACTTACATTTCTTCCCAAAAGCTTGGAATGCAGTCTGCACGCCCAAGTCAGTAGGTGGACTCGGTTTCAAGCAAATGTTCGACGTTAATATGGCCCTAATTGCAAAGTTGGGATGGACCATATTGACTAAGCCGAATGTTCTATGGGTACAAATTATGGCTTCAAAATACCTTAGAGGTATACCCTTCTTAGAACATCAACCAAAGAGGACTTCTTCTTGGCTTTGGAAAGGCATTTGCAAGACTCAAAATACTTTAGTGGGAGGTTTGGGGTATATTATCGAAAATGGCCGAACAACTAACATCTGGAAGGATCCCTGGATTCCTTCCCCGGAAGGTTTCAAGAAGGCAACCACATCTTATCCTTATCATGGCATCAACATGGTTGCAGACCAGACCTTATGCTTGGCACCACAAATGCTTGGAATATACCCAAACTTCAAGAGCTTTTTGACATTGAATCTGTGGAAAACATCAAGACTATTCTGCTTCCATCTCATCAATCCCAAGATTTCATAGCTTGGACCCCAAATCGATCAGGAAAATTCACCACAAAATCAGCCTATTGGGAAGCAAACAAGCACAGATTCACTCACAACTCTGCCTTCCCCCTTCTTTTCTGGAAGAAGCTATGGAAAGCAAAAATTCGGGAAAGGCATAAAATTCTCATTTGGAGAATTGCTTGGCAGATCCTTCCTATTCAACCAACTCAGGCCGCTAACTACTCTGGTGAAGGTAACTTATGTTCACTTTGTGGAGATCTCCCAGAATCTGCCTCACATCTGTTCATAGAATGTAGTACTACGAGGCTCCTTTGGCTTCAGTCACGGCTGGGTTTCAGACCACCTCAAACATCTATACATCAAAGTGATTGGTTGTCAACCATGTTAGAATGCCCGGGCCTCAATTTGGATGATCAAAAGGAGTATGCCATCTTTGCTGCTACCCTTATGGATCTTGTTTGGTTCTCTCGCAACAAGGTAATTCACGAGAAGATCCCTATCAACTTGACAAAATTGGCTAATACCATTAATCCGGAAACTCAAGTTGTTGTCAAATCGTTTAACCTCTCCAAGACTCAGAGAACTGGACCAACTTGCTGGATTCCTCCTCCTTTTGGTTGGTACAAGCTCAATTTTGATGCCGCAATTAGGGGTTCTGAGGCAAGTTTAGCTGTGATCTGTCGTAATGATGAAGGAAATTGCATTTTTGGTTTTACAATGAAAATCACCTCTGGAAATGTTGAAGAAGCAGAGGCCATGGCAGCTGTGTTAGCTATCCGGAAAGCTGTGGAATACCAGATTGATTATGTTCTTTTGGAAGGGGATGCTGAAGTCATTATCAACAACATAATAGAACCTTTTTCTAGTCCAAGCTGGAGAAGCAGAAATGCCATTCAAGATTTAAAGGTGTTGTTGACAAAGATTTCCTGCTGGGAGGCGATTCACACTCCTAGAGAGGCGAATATGGCAGCACATAATCTTGCCGCTGATGCTTTTGTTTACAACCTTTTTGGCTTTGTTCCCCCTTCATCCAGCTTGTTTGCAAATTTGGACGAAGATAGGAACATGATTGTAATTGCTTGATGTTAATACAAAGTTTGTCTTCTTACCAAAAAAAAAAAAAAAATCAACAATCAAGTATCCCTGCCATTACCAAGGTCACGAGAGATAAACACTTGAATGTTTATTCTAGGCTTTACCAGCTAACACCATGTCGAAGCTAGACAACTGGAATTTTATCAAAACCGTATATAATTATTTGGTTATGTTAAGCATTTCACTTAACTCCACTAAAGTTCGATCGAAACCAACAAAATTTGGGAGGAGTAATATTTTAAGGAATTTTTTTTGCTACTAGCCGTAGCATGGTTGTGGAAAGATAATTACAACCATTTGTATAACGGCAATAAATGACCGCTAAATTTTTTAGTTGCTCTTTTGCTACACTTTCAGCAACAGTTCTTAATAGCACTTTTTTTAGCGTCAATCAATAAGAGCCACAAAAATATTTGACGACATTTAATTGTAGTCATACGAAGGTTTGTAGCTATCTTTCTACGAACTGCATAGCAATCAGAAGTTTTCTATATTTTAGTAGAATGACAATATTGTGACGCCTAAAAAAGAATGTTGTTACAACAAGCATAAAGATACGTGTAATTATATTACATGCATTAATGATTGTGCTACATATTATAACACAAGTAAGAGAACGCCTATTTTGATGCCCTACTACACTTTTTCGGACACACATTTGTCACCATAAAGTGTTTTAGTTGTAAAAGTTTAATTTTTTGGCGACACATAAATTGTGAACAAGTACATGTACATGTAAAAATAGACATTTCCTAGTAATTTTCTTTTTTAACAAATGCAAACTGCATATACGAAGCTCCCTCAAATTAGGCTAAAAATCTGGTATTTCTGGCAAAAACTTCATCTAATTCCGGCTAGTTTAGACCAAATTAAAACTTTCTATAAGACGCACATGCTATTTGCCTTGGCTATGATCGTGTTTTGTTCTTATCTTGCGACCTTATTCACCCAGACCCAGCTCAACTTGACAGAAGGAGACACTTTCCAAGAGCCCAAATCCTAGAAAGGTGCCATTTGATTTCCTAGAAAATCCCCACCTTGATCTCCTCAATCTGAAGCCAATTTGGTCCCCGCATTGCCCTACATGGCATAAGCTGCCAAATCCAGTAACCAAGAGAGCTGACCATGGAAACAGAATTACCAGGATTGTTACTAGTATTCAATGGGATATTTCTCAATTAAGTAGTGAAACTGTACAAAGATTATGATGCAATGCATACAACCTTGGAAATCCAAGAATTGAACATACCCCTTAAACCCCAAAAAGAGTATTTCTTGTAACAGCTGCTGCAACAAATTTCTCTCCTGGATTTTCCACCCTGTAGACTCGGGACCATCAATTCCCCAAAACACACGCACACACACGCGCGCACACACATCATCATCATCATCGTCATCATCAATCATCATCATCATCAGAGACAGGAAAACTCCACCTTCACAGTCTTCACTACCACCATCATAGTTATCATAATTGTCAGCCAGTACAATATCCTCTTCATATCCCTTGCATTCAAGATTACAGTCCAGTACCCATTTCAAACATTGGTGAGTGATACTGATACAACAATGGCATGCACGAAACTGGGTTCCAAATCAGACATATTCCACCTCGACGGACAAACATGGTCAGTCAATTCTTTGAAATTGGATTGAATTGATGAAAGGTTGGAAATTGGGTTGTTTTTTGTTTGTCATTGTCGAAATAGAAAATTCTATGCCAATGGCAGAGTGTCACGTGACAATATCGTTTATGCAACCGGGGTGTTTTCTCGTCGTATACAAACATGTGTAACTTCAGGCATTGATGATCGGGCTTCTGGGCTGTAAAATGAAATTTGTGTGTACAGACATATGAAATCAAGAAACATGGAGATTGCTCAACTTGAATGTGTTTGTGTTTTTAACGTAACACTGGTAGCTTCTACGCAAGATTTCTTGAGAGAATATGCATGCCGCGCAATGCAATAGAAAGAGATGGATGATTTATCAACCAAAATGCTATGCTGCGTGTTTCGGTGGTACATCAGTGATTGTATGTTATATCAATATCAATTGGTGTTGAGTTGTGAAAAGTAATAACAATCATAATAAAAATCCCAACTGTGTCTAGATGGTAGCCTTGCTGCTCCTTTATCATAAATCATCCTACTGTGCGAGTCAATGTACATTGTTTCTGCATAATTTTTGCAAGTGCTGGCTAATGACTTTATCTAAGTTGACCATTAATTGCTCTTTCCTTATGTCTTTGTTGTTCTTTTTCTATTTTTTCAATCTGTTTCTCCTTAGACCTGTGCCTATGCACCTTCCCGAAAACCTCAAAACAACTCTAGAAGATGATGTAATTTAAGCGAGACAATGGAGTGTAACACTACTTCTTTCACCAAAAGTAATTTAGACTTGAGAGACACTTTCAAGAAGATCTTAAGCATCCTGCTGAGAACATATTTAGATCAAATGGGATTAGCTTAAGCATGGACCAAGTTAAAAGGAAACTTCTAACGTTTGTAGTGTTCTATATAGGGTTTGACAAACTAAGACTACACTGACTGTTCTATACTTCTACTCGTTCAAGTTTTGGTGTCAAATTTACATGTTTGGGACATGAGGCGTTCCTGGGTTAAATAAGCCCGCAATTTTCACCAGAGTCCATGTTAGATACATTTTAATCGTAGTACTTCAGTCACGTTGCGGTAAGTAGGGGCCAGAAAATATTGAGGTTTCGTTTGTAGCATCTAAAAAAGTATAGGGGTGAGTGCTCCTCCTGTTTTATAGAGGCCCATTAATTCTCAGCCTGTAATTTCATGTTTCATTAATATACTTCCCAATAGTCAAATGAGTCCATGCAACTCCAACTGAAGACGAGATGCTTGATATGAACAAAATTGTATGGAACATACAATCTACCTCTAATCGACACTGATATCAGAACGATAAATATATATAACTCACAGAAGTACATTGGCTTGAATTGGAGGTTTAAAGTCGGCAAGGGGCTAGCAAGTCAGCACCATGGATTTCTGGTACTTTTACTAGACTCATAAGAGGAAAAAACTTTGTTTGAATACTGAGCATATTTTGGTTGAAGAATCATGAGAACAAAGAAAAGAATTGTCAAGCAGTATGCATGCAGCTTCTCTATATATTGTAGTTACTACATCCATGACTTGCATATATATCCCCAACATGGTATTATTTTGCTTGGAAGTTATCTCAAGATGTTAGTTATAACTTTTGTTGTCGGTACGATATGACTGTCAGTAGTATCATACATGTCACTTGTTAGCTAGATCTTACCACTATGGAAGTATAGTGATTTCTCTGAGATGTTCTTGCATTGTTCCTAATCCTTTCAGTTACCTTGCTTCTTACTGATATATATCTCTGAGTTCTTACCAAACGTCGCGTTTGCAAACTTACAAACATGTAAGATGTTATATTTCTGTTCAATTTTTCTGGTGTGGAGCTAACAATAAGTATGTTTTCTCCAGGCTCTACTCATCGGGTCTTCCAAGTGATGTTGTCATTGAAGTCGGAGAAATTTCCTTTCATCTTCACAAGGTAATTGTCAATTAACCTTGTAAGTTTCTTTTCTTAATTTGTGATGATATTTGGTCAGATTATAGATGCTCTTTTGCTTATTTTACATCACTACTTATCTGCTGCTTTGCTGCTTTTGATTCGTCTCCTTTGTTTGACATATCTTGCAGTTCCCATTGTTGTCCAGAAGCAGGGCATTGGAAAATCTGATCGGTGATTCTTCAGAGGACGAGAAAAAGAGCGAGGATGACAAAAGACATGTTCTGAAACTTCATGACTTACCTGGAGGAGCGAAAGCCTTTCTTCTTGCAGCCAAGTTCTGTTATGGTGTTAAAATAGAACTCACTGCAATGAATGTGGTCAGTCTAAGGTGCACGGCTGAGTATCTTCAAATGACCGAGGACTATGGAGAAGGTAACCTCATAATGCAAACAGAAGTTTTCCTGAATGAAGTGCTTGGTAACTGGGTAGATACGATTAAAGCTCTTGAAACCTGTGAAGAGGTTCTCTCCCATGCAGAAGAGCATCATATAGTTTCGAGATGCATTAATTCCCTTGCTGTAAAAGCTTGTGCAGATCCAACTTTGTTCAGTTGGCCTGCATCAGGACACAGTGCCACTCAGAGCCCATCTTGCAACGTAATATGGAATGGGCTTCGCACTGCTTCCAAGCAACAGCCTCTTAGCGAGGATTGGTGGTACGAGGATGTGTCCTCCCTTAAGTTACCAATGTATAAAAGGTTCATCCTGGCTGTTAGTTCGAGAGGAATGAAGCCCGAGAGGATTGCCGGGTCCCTTGTGTTCTATGCTAAGAAGTATCTCCCCTTGATGGGCAGGCAATCAAGCTTTCAAAATGGGAACCGTGCTGCCTTAGGATCAATTCATACATCTGCCCATTCCGATGCAGATCAGACGAGTCTCCTTGAAGTGATTGTAGAATTACTACCTGATCAAAAGGGAGTGATTCCAACGAAGCTCCTGCTTAGGCTTCTTCGCATATCTATTATCTTACATGCTAGTCCAGTGTGTCGAGAAAATTTGGAAAAACGGGTTGGGGCCCAGTTGGATCAAGCACTCCTTGAAGATCTTCTCATACCAAATATGGGCTACTCAGCAGAGACCCTTTATGACATTGACTGTGTTCAGCGGATCCTTGATTACTTCATGCTGGTGGACGCGGATGCAACTCATAGTACCTCAAATTGTTTATCAGATGAGGTGCAGTTGATTGAAAGTTCCCAGTCAGTTACTCCGAGGAGTATGGTAGCTAATCTTGTGGATGGCTATTTGGCTGAGGTGGCACCCGATGTTAACTTGAAGTTACCTAAGTTTCAGTCACTTGCTGCTGTAGTCCCTGATTATGCCAGGCCGTTAGACGATGGGATATACCGCGCAATTGATATATACCTCAAGGTAATGTATTTTTGTTAACTTCTTGCATCGGAGGTCTTGTAGGCTATCTAATTTCGGAGTCCAAAGTTTTCCTGCCAAATGTCGTCAGATGGTAATAAGTGTGCTTCTCAACTATTCCAATCTTCTTACTTGTGCAACAGAGGTCTCGGCTATAAGATTGAAAAGAAGTGAGTTTGAGATAATTTCCTTTGGGTAGTGGTGAGGTTTACATCCCTTTGGTTCTTTAGTTCTTTTCTGGGAGATAGGGGGACATTTTACATTTTTGGGGCTTTTGAACTGGGGAACTTATTTTGATGCTCTATAGTTTGAATCTACAAATGCAAGTAAATGTAGTACCACAGCCTGGTGACGTATATACACGCTTGCTATTCCATTATTTGTCTACATGGACTTAGTCATCAACCCTTACTACATCCGCTGTCTTGTTCTTTACCACAGTAAAAGGAACAAAGTAATTTAGTAACACTGGAGACTTGCTCACATTCAAGAGAAAAGAAAGTATTTTCTTAACTTTTCTTCTTAAAATCTCTCTTTGATGTGTCGGGGTGTGGGTATAGAGGAAATCGTCTAATTCTATGATCTCCATCATATTCTGAAAAAGCTAATGAGTATTTGTGCTGCAGGCTCATCCCTGGCTTACAGACTCGGAAAGGGAGCAACTCTGCAGGCTTATGAATTGCCAAAAGCTCTCATTGGAAGCGAGCACCCATGCAGCCCAGAACGAGAGGCTACCACTCCGAGTCATTGTTCAAGTTCTATTCTTTGAACAGCTTCGGCTCCGTACATCTGTAGCTGGTTGGTTCTTCGTCTCCGACACCCTTGATAACTCGCAAAATCCAAGCGGGACACTAGCACTCCCCAGAAACGAATGTGGCATCGAAGACAACCAAATCGTTTGTGTTGATGTCATGAGGGAGCGAGTCTCTGAACTCGAAAAACAATACGAGAGTATGAAACATGAGATGGAGAAGCTTACGAAGACTAAAGGGAGCTGGTACGACCTGTGCAAAATGTTGGGCTTAAAGCTAAAGTCGAAGTCTTGCATGCCGAAGGGTTCAAAGGAGCTGTGCACTCCCAAGGTGTTTTCACCACCAAAGGCACCACTTTTGAATGGAAAACAAAATCAAGATAGTGGTCAGTTAGTTGATTGAGTATAAATCCTTTGACCAGAGAAATAATATGGTCTATTCAAGATGCTAGATCCTCTAGCTACCAATTTCTGTGGACTAAGCGACTCTGTTGTGATTTTTGTTATGACAATTTGCAGTTCTTTTTCTTCTAGTTTTCTGGTAGTTCCAATCTTGTGAAATGCATGCTAAAATTTTCAAGGGAAGATTGTAACTCTCGTAAGCTAATCACTTGTGGTTAATGATTTAGTCAATTGGCTCCATGATGGCCCGCTCGTTTGAGCTCTATTATCCACAACGGGAAATGATGAGCAGTTATGTTCATAAAGTGCACAAGTGGCCTCTGGTTTGGTTCGCTAGTAGTAAGTTTCATTCATCTTATGGTTGATATGGTGGAGTGGTCCAAGGACCCAGAATGTGTTCTTCACAAGGGGAACTTATTTACTGATAAGCAGTGTCCTTTTTCTTAAACTAAAGATCATATTTTCTGGCTTTGTGCTAGTCAAGATGTCTGGACTTCTGATTTGGCAGATTGCATATGCAGTTCCAGCCTACTAATTTGATGGTTTGATGCTCCTGGCGATTGAATACATTGACTCCACGTTAATAGATACGCCATATCTCCTATTTTATAGCATTTGGATGGAGATATAACGAGTTTTTTTCCCAATTAATACATATTTAATACTTAATTACCAATATACACCATTTTGAAACTTATTTACCCGCATACCACACTTTTAGAAATCGTTGTTTGAAACCACGATTTCAAGGTCAAACAGCGATTTCTACTTGATTTTTACCTTAAAGTAGAAATCGCTGTTTGAAACCACGTTTTCAAACAGCGATTTCTAAAAGTGTGGTATGCGGGTAAATAAGTTTCAAAATGGTGTATATTGGTAATTAAGTATTAAATGTGTATTAATTGGGGAAAAAACTCGAGATATAACGATGATTTTTCTTACAAGGTAGACGTAATATAGGATATATACTCTTTCCACCTCGTGTCAAATCACATGAATGAAAATTTTATGCAAAATGGTTGAGTGTCAAAGTACTCTCTTTGTGAGCTCTCCTTACAATTAAGCCCTCCAGGAGGCTTCCACCTATGCTATCTATGAGCTTCATCTACAGGCCCTTGGAGAGGCTTCCACTTGCGCTCTCTGTGAGCTCCATTTTCAAGCCCTCCGGGAGGCTTCCATCTGTGCTCTCTATGAAATCCCTCTGGGAAGCTTCCATCTATGCTCTCCGCGAGCTCCATTTTCAAGCTCTCCGCGTGCTCCATTTACAAGCCCTTCTGGAGGCTTCCATCCACGCTCTTTGGACCTCCATTCGTAAATCCTCAGGGAGGCCGGCTTTCGTCCACGCTCTCCATGAGCTCTATTTACAAATCCTCCGCGAGGCTTCCATCTATGCTTTCCATGAGCTCTCTTTACAAAACCCTCCAAGAGGCTTTCATCTACGCTTTCCAAAAACCTCATTTGTAAGTCCTCCAGGCAGTTTCCATCTACGCTCTCCGTGAGCTCTCTCTACAGCCCTCCGAGAGGCTTTGAACAAATGCCTTCTGTGAGCCTGTACCCTGAAGGATATCCTCTGGGAGGCCCCCCTTTGTATTACAAGCTAACTCTGCTGCTTCTTGTATAAGGACCGGAACATGGAGGCACCTAGCAGGTCAGGACTCAGGACTACGTGGTCCTTGGGATCTGGAGTGCATGGGATCAGTTAATGGAGAGGAAAGGTTCATTTTGGCATGTCATCTTAGACACGTGTCGCAGCTTGATTAGCGCAGAGCGGTGAATAAATTATTAATTGACAACCACGCCAACAAAGTACTCTAAAATCATTGTCAAAAGGAGGATTATACCACGTGACCGACTAGCGTTGGCCTGGCACGTCGGTTAGTTCACAAACACATCCTCGAAATTGGTTATTGTAGAAAGATACAAGATCGGTCTACATTTAACGTTAATTAAGCACTACAACAAATAAGCTCTATAAACAATTAAACACCAACAAGGTGGTTGCTATTGAATGTAATGTTGGTCACTATAGACACAAGGCGACTAACTTTTCTGGTCGTAACATTGTTTGCAGTAATTGGTCTCGCTAATTTTGGACAAAATTGGTTGCTATGCTGTCAAAAAAGGCGACCAGTATTGTGGTCGCTATCACATGTAAGTTCCAAAATGAAATCATAATAGATTTTGACAATTATATTTTGGCTTACCTTTTTTTAGTACCTTGGACGTTTAGTACAAGCATAACAAGACAATTTTTATCCGACAAACAATTGCACCATACTCAAGTTCAGACTTTTGCGTTCAATTACAAAAGTTTGCATTATTCCAACACCTCAAGGTTGCATTCAATTACAGAAGTTTGTGCTTCGTTAAATATAGGTTAAATGTATCTTTTCAATCACAACTTTTCTATGCCGTATAATTTAAACATCATATACAAATTGCATCTTCAAAAGTAAGTATAGGTCCTGGTTTCAACCACATATATAAGCTTATATGGTTCTTTTACACATGATTATGTGCAACTAACATAACTCACACGACTACCTCAACACATTTTATGCACTATTTTGATAAAAGAAGATTTTTAAGCTCATATTTGAATTCAATTAGAAAAGCTTTGCACTCTATAGTTATTGGCCACAGAAAAGCACTATTGGTGACAAAAAAAGACCAGAAGCAAAGGCGAAGATTCAATATCAGGAGCAACATGGGATGTGTGTCATGAGTTTGTGTGTGATAGTAGGTGTGAGGGAATGAGTCATCTGTTTCAAACATTAACGGCTTGTTTTACTATTTTTGTCTCGTTTTTATATTTCTTTCTTTCTTTTCTTTTTTTTTTTTACCTTTTTTGTGTTGGCCATCATACTTTTTCGCTCTTCCTTATTCTGAATTTGAGGGTAACACTAATCTTGAGCCTCTGAATATAACTCTGATCGTTCTAAATGATGCCAGCGTTTATACGGGAAGGAAAAGAGAGAAAAAACCTAGAAAGTTACTTTTATGCATTATGTCTATATCGATAATGAGCGTTGAATTCTTATCCAGTGAGGAGAAAAGAGGGCTTTGCACCACCTTGCTACACCTTACCCATAATACGTTTGGGATTCTGAAATCAATATTCAATATTGGAGAAAACTAAATCTGGTCGAGTTGCAAGGTTGCATCTATCCCAAGGTAAACCTTACCAATGAATGACAAGTTCCTTGTGGTAAGAGTCACAATCGTTTCACACTTTCACTATTTTCTATGTTGGGCATCAGTTGGACGTTGTGCACTCATCATTATGCTATGTCATTACTTGCGCAGATCTCTGTGATGCTCGTATGTTTTAAAGATTTATTCCCAAGGCACTATTTTGCTCACAAACCACTAGGAACATTAGGTGGCAAACCATTAGAGCAAGTAATATAGAAAGCGGTTACTGGACCAGCTTTGTGACCTCGATGAATCATTAGTTCAGAATCCCCTGAGTTATACCAGTACTCACCTGCTGAGCCAAGCTCTAATCAATCAATGCGATGTTGATGGTGGCAATGGAAGCTATCCCAAAAACTTTAATCACAGAGAAGCTACGCCTGTAATGTTGGCGTTGAGAAAAAGTGGACAACAACATATTCTCCGTCCGTTGGTTAGTTATGAGCATAGTCGAACAAATAATTGTCATCTTTTAATTGTGTGTATTTGTTTCAGATCTCTAATTTTTCATTGCTACTGCATGTTTGCTTGTATAAATTAGATATCTGTAACAAAACTAAGCATGAAAAAATCATGAATATCATAGAAATAAAACTTATTATGGATCCAACGATCTCATGGACAAATGAGTTCGAGACACTATATTCGCTACCAAGTGGTTACTATTGAATGCAAGGTTGGTCGCTATACACACAAGGCGACTAACCTTTTTGGTCGCAACTTTGTTTCCGATAATTAGTCGCTAATTCTGGACAAAATTGATTGCTACGTTGTCAAAAAAGGCGACCAGTATTGTGGTCGCCATTACATGTAAGTTCCAAAATGAAATCATAATAGATTTTGACAATTATATTTTGGCTTCCTTTTTTTTAGTACCTTGGACGTTTAGTACAAGTATAACAAGTCAACTTTTATCCGAAAAACAATTGCACCATACTCAAGTTCAGACTTTTCCCTTCTATTACAAAATTTTGCATTATTCCAACAATTCAAGGTTGCACTCAATTATAGAAGTTTGTGCTTCATTAGATATAAGTTAAATGTATCATTTCAATCATAACTTTTCTATGCATTATTTAAACATCATATACAAATTGCATATTCAAAAGCAAGTAGGTCCTGGTTTCAACCACATATATAAGCTCATATGGTTCTTTTACACATGACTATGTGCAACTAACATAACTCACATGTGTACCTCAACACATTTTATGCACTATTTTGACAGAAGAAGATTTTTGACCTCATTTTTGAATTATAAATTAGAAAAGCTTTGCACTCTATAGTTATTGGCCACAAGAAAGCACTATTTGTGACAAAAAAGACCAAAAGCGAAGGCGAAGATTCAATATCAGGAACAATGTGGGATGTGTTCATGAGTTTGTGTGTGATAGTAGGTGTGAGGGAATGAGTCGTGTGTTTCAAATGACTCTGTCATTTATCATCGCTATAGCCTTCTTCTCAAACTTCCATTTGAACTTGCATGTTTTACTGTAAGTTATACATTATCTTTCATCTTGATTTAGCATAGTTAATCAAGTAGCATCTTTTCAATTCTAGTTCAAAACATTAATGGCTTGTTTTACTATTTTGTCTTGTTTTCATGTTTCTTTTTTCCTTTTTATCTTTTTGTGTTGGCCGCGCCATCATACTTTTTCGCTGTTCCTTATCCTGAATTTGAGGGTAATACTAATCTTGAGCCTCTGAATATAACTCTGATCATTCCAAATGATGCAAGCATTTATACGGGATGGAAAGGAGAGAGAAACCTAGAAAGTTACTTTTATACATTATGGCTATATTGATGATGAGCGTTGAATTCTTATCCAGTGAGGAGAAGGAGGGCTTTGCACCACCTTGCTACACCATACTCGTAATATGTTTAGGATTCTGAAATCAATATCGAATATTGGAGGAAATTAATTTGGTCGGGATGCAAGGTTGCATCTATTGCAAGGTTAACCCTACCAATGAAGGACAAGTTCCTTGTGGTAAGAGTCACAATCGTTTCACACTTTCACCATTTTCTATGTTGGGCATCAGTTGGACGTTGTGCACTCATCGTTATGCTATGTCATTACTTGTCCGTGATGCTTATATGCTTGAAAGATTTATTCCCAAGGCACTATTTTTCTCACAAACCACTAGGAACATTTGGTGGCAAACCATTAGAGTAAGTAAGATAGAAAACGATCACTGGACCAGCTTTGTGACCTCGATGAATCATTAGTTTAGTCCTCTGAGTTATACCCCTACTCACCTGCTGAGCCAAGCTCTAATCAATCAATGCGATGTTGATGGTGGCAATGGAAGCTATCCCAAAAACGTCAATCACATAGAAGTTACGCCTATAATGTTGGTGTTGAGAAAAAGTGGACGAAAACATATTCTCCGGTATTGACCTTGTAACATCCGTTGGTTAGTTATGAGTATAGTCGAACAAATAACTGTCCTCTCTTAATTGCATGTATTTGTTTCAGATCTCGATTTTTCCATTGCTACTTTATGTTTGCTTATATAAATTAGATATTTGTAACAAAACTAAGCACGGAATAATCATGATTATCATAGAAATAAAACTTATTATGGATCCAATGATCTCATGGACAAATGAGTTCGGGACACTCTATTCGCTACCAATGGTGTCAAACTTTTTAATTTTGAGCGTTGAATACTATCTTCTAACATCCTCCATTAATACATCTATAGTAATGGTTGTATAAATCTACAAGGTGCTTGATGAAGGGACCCTGAAAACAGTGACACCGACACCACGCAGCTTATCACATAACTCACATACTCTAGAAGCAGTCTCCACAAGTACTTGGAGAGAAGCTCTGAAATAAACAAAGTGTATTAAGGAGATGCTGGAATATAGGTTTGAGCCAAGAAGCTGACAGTGGCAGGTTCATTTAGCAAAGGCAGTTTGGAAGATTGTACCACATCCCAGTTTGGAAGACACCACCCGAGGAAATATGGCACGCTATTGCACGATGATGCCATAGGTGTGTTAGATAATCCACATGTATTTTTGACCAAATTTCTTTTAGGCTTCAACTCTCTTGTGTAACTGTTTATGGTATAAACACTCTGACAGTGCCCTGTGAGTTGGAATTGTTTCTGTTGCGCAGGCTTGCCAGGTTCTCGCTGAATTAGGTGTAAACGCAATTTCCAATGAAAATGGTCTGGAGCTTTAGATAGTGTGCCTTCTGATTTATTTATCAGACAACCTAAAGGACTTGAAAATATTTTCATGATTTTTCTTGTCTAATGCTTTAGGACTTTTTGTGCTATTTTAATTATTGCTACTCCTACCTAATCTGCTCTCAAGCATATAAAAGCATTGAATATAAGCAGTTTACCCACATCGTGTTTGTATATATTAAATTGTCAAATACTCTGAGAGTACAAAAGCTTCGATTAAAGAATAATGCACTTTGGTGACTATTTAAAGGGATTAAACTATGCTTTGAAGTAGCTATGATAAATTTTTTACCTAGGGTAAACATAGGTTGATAAAGAAAACTAAAAGTTAGTTTGTATATGATGCTCAAGAGGATTATTAATACAACATCAATGGCTTTTATACTTTGGCTCTCAATCATTACCCTTAGCTCGATATGATCTAAATGTGTCACATGTCCAAGCATGCTTGTTTTACCATCTCATTCACGCTACGCTTCCTTGATTTGATTTTACCTTGCCACATGTTTAGACTAGACAAGACCTCATTTTACATTCTTGCCTAAGTTTTCATCCTACGGTTGTCACGTTTTTTTACATTTCTTTCCATGATGATACATTGCACTGAGCCATGTGTCACATCTTTCTTCTAAAGATGCCACGTGTCAATCAACCATTGTTGTCTTGATTTGACAGTCTTTTTAGGCCTTGAGTGAACTCTTACCCGTCGATCTTCAATTCATTGGTGAAGTGGCACACTGAGTCCTCTCAACGGATCAGCCTTGCCAAACCGAATCATGCCAACTTTTCCTTGGTGTAAACAATAACACCAAAAAAAGAAAAACAACTTAAGATTTCTTTCATTTACAAATAAAATGATATATCCTTTTGCTATTTTGTAGAGATAAAAATGAGAGAGCAATATTATCGAGATGAAAAATGAGAGAGCAATATGTGTTGATTGTTAAAGGGTCCAAATAAGAGCTCCCCCTTTACCCCTAAAAGATTGTTCGAACACTAAGATATTACGTTCTCTAGAACAAATAATAGGCTATCAAATAAACATCCAATGCCAAGAACACTTTGGAAGAATCATATCTATGATCTTTTGATAACCTTAATCCACTTGGTTATTAGTAATGTATGAGCCTGCGAGTTGTTTCAATGCCACTCTTACTCAAATGCCCCAACCTATGCATGTGCCATAATTTTAACCTGGCATTCTCGCGTGCAAACGTTAAAGATATAGAGCAAGTATTCAAGCCATTTATATGAATACGTACCAATTGGACTATGTTTAGGTACCATTATTGCTCCTCTTGTCACATCTTACTAACCTATCATTGGAAGTCACATGATAGCCCTTAGTGTCCAACTCGCTGATATGAGATATATTTTCAAGTTTGGAATGTTCTTGCCGACCTCTCGGAGAGACAAACTTCTACCATTAAGATAGTTTTAATTGAGTTGTCCCTTTCCGACACTATCTAGCAACATGCCCAAAAGTTCCTTAAGCATAATAGGCAAAATTGCCACTATGGTGGGCACAATGAAACGAGGCCCAGAATTTATAAATTGTTCATCTGATTTAGTTCATTCAAATGCAGGTAAACACAAATCTTTATATCCTTCTTGTATAGATTATCTTTCATCTGCGTCATGAAATTCATACCTTCAACTTTTCAACCTTGCCTTTTTCATTCTTTGGCCATTGCTCCCAATCAAATGATGTAACTCTCCAACCCAATATGAGCTCACTATACTAGTTTCTACACATTAGCAAACACAGGCAGTAAAACGATAAAAGTGAGTAGAGAAAATAAACATGCAACATACGATTTTACGAGGTTCACCAATACCAATATCACATCAACTATTCAAAACCTGAAACTGTAACTCCCACTCTGTTGTTGTTCTCACTCTCTCATGTAACTCTCCAACCCAATATGAGCTCACTATACTAGTTTCTACACATTAGCAAACACAGGCAGTAAAACGATAAAAGTGAGTAGAGAAAATAAACATGCAACATACGATTTTACGAGGTTCACCAATACCAATATCACAGCAACTATTCAAAACCTGAAACTGTAACTCCCACTCTGTTGTTGTTCTCACTCTCTCATATAACTATATCAATCGAAACTTTAATACATATATTCAGTTCCTAGAGCACAAAACTATATATAATTGCAAAAGTAATCTTGGTTAAGATTGCATAGTTACGCACGCATATTTTTAACTTACAATTTAGCTTTTCAAAATCTGGCTCCATAACGAGAAAACACCGGGATATAATTGCCACCAATTTCAAATGTGAGACTTACACCTCAAATGTGCATCTTAACAGCACACAACATTAAGATTTATTACACAGATAAGTTTAGAGTCAATACTTTGCCTTGTGTCCAAAGGGTGCGAGCGCATGTACAATGTTTGCACATGTGTCCACTTTTAGTTGCACATCTGCATGGCATAGCTGGCGTACTCTGTTGGTTGACTTTAAGTATATTGTGTTGGACCTCCGTGTCTATAGATTAGTCCACTCATTACTTAGAAAGTATCGGCCTAGCAGGCGTGATACGTGTTAGACAAGCTGTTTTCACCACACGAGAAAAAGAAAAAAAAGAATGGCGAGGTCAATTTTTACAGTAATGTTCAGCAAACTCAAGGAGGTAGTGCTCTTCTTCTCCAAGAAGTAGCATCTCCCTCCTCTGTGCAGGACCTTCTGACTAGGTATTGTCATATCTAGCTTAGTGCCAAAACCAGCTTTTTACCACCTCTCCTCTTTCTGAAGAACCCACCCTCAACCCTCTATGTCTTATCCTCTTCTGTTTCAACAAAGGCTAATTCTTCTGCATTAACTGTTTTTTTTTCCACCTACCAAAGATCTACTTCTTTTATAGCTTTAAACCGGCTATGGACGACCTCATAAACAAGACAAGCTCTTTACTCTGCGCTGATCTTGATGACCTTATAGCGGACGAGACCAGCGCGTCGAAAGAATATAAGCTGACATTGCTGGCCAAGATTATCAGCTCCAAACAACCGAACCCAAAAGTGGTGCAATCAATCCTTCAGAAGGCTTGGAACCCAGCAAGAGGTATGAAAATGCAATTCCATCAAAATAATATCTATAGCATTACCTTTAGCCATGAATGGGACATGAACCGCATTCTGGCATCTAGGCCTTGGTCCGTCATGAGCTCGCACGTAGTAGTCAGAGACTGGCCACCGCACTTGAACCTGGAAGAAATTGACTTCTCAAAATCCACATTCTGGATTCGGGTTTTGGGTTTACCCCCAAATTTGATGACCAAGCAGAATGCTGAAAAGATAGGATCCAAAATTGGTAGAGTTTCGAAAATTGATTTCACTTCTGATGGGAACCTAGCGTGGCTACGATTCCTAAGGATACAAGTCCAGCTAGATATCAACAGGCCTCTGATCATAGGATTCTACAAGAACAAAACCCCAAATCAAGCTAGTTGGATCAGAGTGCAGTATGAATGTTTACCTGATTTTTGTTTCAGCTGCGGTCAATTGTGACACACAAACCGAGGCTACTCTCATCCGCCGGTTGAACCACCAGAAAATATGATGTCTCCTTATGGCCCTTGGCTCTGAGCTGAGTCTCCAGATACATGTCCAAGTTCTGCTACTTGGAATCCTCTCGCGATGGCAATTCCAGCTAAACCCACATCTCGCATTTCCGATCTGCCGGCTCTAACAATTTCCGATCTGCCGGCATCTTCTTTGCCAGAATTTCCGGGAGAAATTCTTGGGACTCACCCGCCACCTACTGCTTTGACTCCCACACCCTTTGATCATTCCATTGACAAGACCCAACAACCACGAACAGAGATAAGGGACGGTGTCAGTAACTAAACCCCTCCCCTTTTCCCCCATTTTAAGGCCCTGATAAGCAACGAGATCAACCAAAGTACGGGCAACCAACCACCCCCATACCCTCCTCAGTTGCTACCCACCCCTAGCTCCCAACAAAAAAGAAAATGCATTTTTGAAGAGAAGCAACAAACAAAAAAACCCAAAAGTGCCCAAACCACCAAGACCTTTGACCAAGCCCCTTTCTTGTCAAAACCCGTCCACTTCTCCCTAGCAGAACAAACAAAACCCCCCGCCTCAAATCGGAGCGCCAAGCTCAAAGCTCTGAAACACCTAGCCAGAAAAACCAAAAAACCAATTCTTGTTGATCTTAGTTCTTTGACCCATCTCCACTCTAATAGTTGCACCACAGTCATCACTCAAAACCAGCTCGAGCACAGTACCCCCGAGGTGATCTGTTCCCCAAAGGTGACAAGCCATGGCTTGCTCACCCTCCCACCATGATCCTCCTAGCCTGGAATGTCTGAGGGCTTGGACGCGCCGAGCGTGTCAGGGCCCTTAAAAATGATGTCAGACACCTAAAACCTGATATCCTCTTCCTCTCTGAAACCCTTTCTTCTCCATCTAGACTCTCGTCTATTCTCGAACCCCTTGGTTTTTCCTATCTCTGTATCGTCCCCCCCTCTGGAATAAAAAAGTCGGCAGGTGGTTTGTGTTTGGCTTGGAAATTGGGAGTTGATATTGAGATAACTCTCCAAAACCAGAACATTATCAACGCTTTGGTGTTCTCAGACCCCCCAACCACTCCTTGGATGCTTTCTATGGTCTACGGACCTACTCTATGGACAAACAAAAGAAAGTTCTGGGATGAGATGGACACCACTGCTAAGGCTTTCAATGGTCCTTGGTTATGCATGGGAGATTTTAATGCTGTTGTGGATCAAATAGAGAAAAAATGAGGCCTTCCTGTAGCTTCTTCTTCGTACGGCGGTTTGGGTGGTTTCATTAACTCTCATCACCTAATTGACCTTGGCTTCTCAGGCAATCCTTTCACGCGGAATAATAATAGGCCTCTATCTGCAAACATTCAGGAACGCTTAGACAAAGCTTATTCCAATTCTGAATGGAGGGCTTTGTTCCAAGATGTAGCAATCACTCATCTTCCTGGCAAATCTTCTGATCATCTTCCAATAGTCCTCCATACTCATGGTTCGATCCCCCCCAGACCGAAACCATTCAAATTCGAAGCAGCCTGGACCCGAGATTCCTCTTCTAATCTAGTGGTAAAATCAGCTTGGAGAAAACAGTTTTATGGAGCCCCTGAATTTGTGCTTTGTCGTAGAACAGATACTGTGAGCCAAGCCTTGAGAAGGTGGAATATTACTCACTTTGGCCACATTCAGACACAAATAAAGAAGTTGAGTGAATATCTGGATTATGTGCAGCAACAAGATCCCTCTCCGAAGAATATGGAACTCCAAAGAAACGTCAAAAATCAGATTGACGAACATTGTAGCATAGAGGAATGTTTATGGCATCAGAAGTCTAGGCTCCAATGGATTAAAGACGGGGACCGAAACACAAAGTTTTTCCATCTTAGTACTTTAATTAGAAGGATGCAGAACTCGATAGACTTCATCAAAGATAAACACGGGAATTGGATCTCAAGCCGAGAGGAAATTGGAACCTGTTTCTCTGAAAATTTTAATGAGTTATACAAGTCGTCAAATTCCATCTTCCCCGATGATCTGGAAGGTCTGCTCCCTCGAGTTCTAACAGTTGACGAATTGCTAAGACTCCAAGAAATTCCTTCGACCACTGAGATTTCCTCTACTATGATGAAATTCAGCAATCTCAAAGCACCCGGTCCCAATGTAATGCCATCTCTCTTCTACAAAACATATTGGGAATTTGTAAATTTCGATGTGTGCAAGACCATTCAAAATTTCTTCAGTGGGAACTCATTTCTGCTCGAACTAAACCACACCAATATTGCTTTAATTCCCAAGATTCCTTATCCCACAAAAGCCGAGCATTATAGATCGATCAGCCTCTGTAACGTTATTTATAAAGTGATATCCAAACTTCTGGCAAACAAGCTGAAACCTCTTCTCACCAAAATCATCTAGCCGATGCAATCGACATTTGTTCATGGGCGTTTGATAAATGACAATAGTATTATCGTCCAAGAAATCTGGCACTCCATGAGAAAGAAGAAGGGAGCAGGTCTCATGGCGATTAAGATCGACATGGAGAAGGCTTACGACAAAATCGAGTGGAATTTCATCCTCAAAATTCTCCAGAAATTGGGCTTCCCACCAATTTGGATCCAATGGGTAAATTCATGCATTACCACCACCAGTTTCTCCACTATCTTGAATGGTGTTCCTTTTGGCTTCATAAAACCTCACAGAGGCTTGAGACAAGGAGATCCGTTGTCTCCTTATTTATTCATCATAGCTTCGGAGATTCTCACAAGATTACTTCTTTGTGCCGAAAGCTATGGAGTGTTACACGGTATCAAACCGAGCAAGGGTAGCCCCGCCATCTCACACCTCCTTTACGCTGATGATTTGATTATATTTTGCAGGGCAAATAGAGAGGAAGCTGAAACAGTCCAACAATGCTTGTACACATATAATTCTTGGTCGGGACAATGTACAAACCAACAAAAGTCAAAAATCTATTTCAGCAAGAACCTCGACCCGAGTTTGCGTAGAGAAATCTGCAGTATCTTGAAGCTGAAACGAGCACCAAAAGAGACCAAATATTTAGGGTTGCCTATTTTTACAAATCAACCAAAGAGCAAACTCTTTGAGGAGATAGTTACAAGAGTGGAACGAAGGTTAGCAAGCTGGAAGAGCAAAGTACTTTCTCAAGCAGGTAGAACAACCTTGATTAAAGCTACGACCATGGCGATTCCAACTTATGTGATGTCTACTTTCATTCTTCCAAAGAAAATTACAGAGCTGATTGATAAAAGGATGCGTTACTTCTGGTGGGGATTTAAAGAAGATGGAAAAACTCATTTCCACCCAAAGGCTTGGGACTCAGTCTGCATACCGAAATCCGTTGGTGGAATAGGTTTCAAAAAAATGCACGACTTCAATCTTGCCTTGATCGCAAAATTGGGATGGGCAATTTAAAAGAACCCGAATGATTTATGGGTCCAAATTATGCGATCGAAATACTTGAGAGGCACCCCTTTCCTTGAATACACTCCAAAGAAGACATGGTCCTGGATATGGAAAGGTATTTGCAAGACTCGGAACATCATTGAAAAGGGACTGGGAATGCTTGTGGGAGATGGTAGAAATACCCTTGTATGGAAAGACAGCTAGATCCCGACCAATGACGGTTTCACTTATACCAATGGAAACCCAGATATACAAGATATAAACTTAGTGGTTGATCTGTTCTATCCGAACTCTTGTGATTGGAATTACCCAAAAATCCAAAGATTATTTGATGAGGCGACAGTGGAAGCAATTCGTAGGATCAAAATTTCAGCAAATCAAAACCAAGATATAATAGCTTGGACTCCGAATCCGAAAGGGAACTTCTCAGCTAGATCGGCATATCTTACGGCAAACAAGCAAAAGTTCATGCCAAATCCTCATTTCCCGGCAGCTTTTTGGAAGAGGCTATGGAAAGCAAAGATAAGAGAGCGGCACAAAATCTTCATTTGGCGTATTGCTTGGAATTTGCTCCCGGTGAGGCAAAACTTAATGTCTTTCTCCCCTGAAGCTGACTCCTCATGTCTTCTCTGTGGTATGTGCCCTGAAACATCTACTCATCTCTTCCTAGAGTGTAACATAACAAGACTCATTTGGGCTGCCTCTTCTCTAGGATGTAGACCTCTGGTGGGACTGAGTTCACATGTGGAATGGCTGGATTTTATATTGCAACCACCTGGACAACAAGCTGGAAATCAAGTCAAATACACCATCTTTGCAGTTACTCTTATGGATTTGGTTTGGTTTGGCAGGAACAAACTATTACATGAAGGTGTCCCTTTTAACCCCAGCAAATCGGCAGATACCATCAATAGAGTATCCAGCCGCTATCTAGAAATCTTGATGGGCAAATCACTGGGTGTGCAAAACCAGGAATCATGGAAACCCCCGTGCGCATGATGGTATAAAGTGAATTTTGATGCGACAGTCAGAAGAACTAGAGCGTATGCAGCAATGGTTTGCCGAAATGCTGGAGGCTCTTTTGAATTTGGGAATTCGGCACTAATAGAGACCCAGGACCCTGAAGAAGCCGAAGCCAATGCGACCTTGCTTGCAATCCGCACAGCTTTGTTGGAGAGGAAACAATATGTTATTTTTGAAGGAGATGCAAAAGTAATCATAGGAATGCTTCAAGACCACTCTATTACTCCTAATTGGAGATCTAGGCACATCATAGATCAAGCCAGAAACCTCCTTTCTCAATTCACCTGCTGGGATGTGTTTTTCTCCCCTAGATCTTCCAACAGAGCAGCCCACAATCTTGCGGCACATGGTGCTTTCTGTAACAATTTTGGATTTGTTCCCACATCTTCCAGTATTTTGTCTAACCTGGAAGATGACTGGAACATTGATGTAATTTCGATGCCTTTTTAATATTAGTTCTTCCGTTCACCAAAAAAAAATTGACCATTCAATGTTAGCATTACTTTGATTAGTATCGGTGTAACTTTGGCAATAAGATTTGCCAAAAATAAGTGTTACTAGTTTTAGAGACGGAGCAAGTGGCAAAGCTCAAAAGTATTAAAATTATTAACGTCGTGTCTTTTTCACCAAAAATATTTTCCATACTTTTCATATTTCCCATATATAGTAAAAATTTAGGGCTAATTACACCTATGTCCCTGAGATTAGGGTATAATTACAGTTAAGGACACTAAGTTTCAAAATGTATCAGCCGTGTCTTTCCGTCCTTCGTCAGTTAAAAAATTGTACATTTTGATGATGTCATCCGTTCGTATTTTTAAAATACCAATACTATCCTTAATATAGATTTAAACCCTATTTTTTTTGTCTTAAAAAAAACCCTAATTTTTTCAAACTCTCTCTTTCTCTCTCCAACTCCCATTGCACTTTCTTTCTTTCTGCAACTCTGAAGAGGAATTTATCAGAGGAACGGTTTCACGGCCGGGATTTTCTGTTGAAGCGGTCGTATTCGTTCAGATTTGAATGGAATTTAGGGTCGGAGAGAATAATGATGGAGCCGGCGACGGCGTCTCCATGGCGATACATACGCGGAGGAAGCTTCTAGAGCAAACGGCCGTCGCCGTTCAGTTCGCTGACGAAGTCTAGGGTTTTTTCTTTCAGATACTACAGAGGAATGAAGTCGACGTTCTTCCGGCGACGAAGTGCTGAGCGTGAGGTACGCCGACAGCGGAGGCGCTGGCTCATCCCGGCAGAGCAAATCATTCGCCAACCCAATGTTCACGAGGTCCTTGGCGGCGACGGGGGGACCGTTCTCGTCGAGCAGGCTGAGGAGCGGCGATCCCGAGGTGTTGCTGTCACCGGAGAGGTACGACAGACGATGAAGGCGAATCGGACACGTGCGAGTGGAGATGGTGTTTCGGACACGTCCCAAACAAGCATTAGAACCCTAATTTGAAAAATGAAACCCTAATTTGAACAAATGAAACCCTAATTTGGAAAATTTGAAACCCTAATTTGAACAAATGAAACCCTAATTTGAAAAATTAGGGTGGGATTCATTTATTGGGGAAGAGATAACTGAATGACATTTGAAAAATTATGTTCTTAAATCATAGGCAATTTGGTCTTTTCGTTTCAAATTGTTATATATTTGTATTTTTTTTCTAGTCAACGGATATAAGTGTAATTTGTCCAAATTATTGTCCTTACCCGTAATTATACTATAACTTTAGAGACATAAGTGTAATTAACTCAAAAATTTATTAACAAAGAATGTTTACCGTGTGCCCAAGAACAAGATAAATTAATGGAAAACGATTTACCAAAATAAAACTAAGTCAATTTTCAAAACAAAAAATATCGTCACTTTTCTCACTTCTGCCCGACTCCACGGCTGCCTGCACCACCGCTGCCTCCTCCATCGCCGCCGCCACCACCACCTCCGCCTCTCTCTCTCTGCCAACGTCACCTATAGGTTTGTCCTCTTTCATTCTGGCAATGTCTTTGATCTTCTTCACCATCTCTTTTTATTTCTTCTTCAATCACCGCCTCACTTTTTGATAGACCTGAGCATACACTCCAATCTATTGCCGCCTCTTAAGTTCGGTAAGCTTTTATTCGATTTTCGATTCAAAATTTTGTGGATTGATGATGATCTCGTTCATATGTCAACTGGGTTCAAAAACAGATTTGGGTTCTCCTCATCAGTTTCATGTTATCTTTGTAGGTTTATTGCTAGGATATTGCTTTTTTTTTTCGGTGTTCATGTATCACTATGTCTTAATGTTATCTATTAAGATACTGAGATGCCATTTTTGTAAAATTTGGCTTTGTCTAACGTGTGAGGTGATGGCTCTCCTCTTTTTGGTGTCCATGATGTCTTCCCTGTTATTAGTTCTATTTAAGCTTTAATAATGCTAGCCTGATCTCATAAGTTGTATTGTTGTGGTGGTTAGTGGTGGTCTAGTGTTGAACTGGTATAATGTTGATTGTTGTGGGTTGCTAGTGTGTGATGGTGGTGAAGGTGGGGATAGGCGTTTTGGTTGTGAAACTAAGCTAAAAAACAATACAACAGGCTGTGGGAGTTGTAAGCTGCATTGTTATGCCTCAAAATGTGCTTTTACACCCTGGAGTCCAGCATTACCCTAGCAATATCGATCTTGATCAATCTACTCGTTACTATGGTGTTCGCCAAGGCGTTTTATGAACCGAATTGGCCAATAATATTGGCCTTGGAAATGCAGAGCAATATCTTCAAGAAAAATATGGTGTGGGGTTGCTCCCAATTTTGTACTCTTGGGCCAATGGAACCTTTTGGGATTTTGATGAAGTATTGAAAATAGAAGGTTTTGATGAAACTCTTTTGGCCACGGGTTTTGACTATTTGGTGGAAAATGAAAAGCAAGCAAAGGCGTTTATGGTGAAAAAGTGGCAATCTTTGAAAAATATGGATAGCAAATTTCATGGCAAAGCATTTAGTGGGAAAGTAATATTGGGGTTTATTTAATGCATATGAACTGCTCTTGTTGGCTATGTAAGCCCATTTTTGTTGACTTATTTTTTTTGCTAAGGACATGTAGAAAATGAAATTCATGAAAATATTTTCAGGAGCTTGCTATTTAAAGGAAAGAGTTTTCTGTGAAACAAACAGGGCCTAAATGTGAGAGTTGTTTGGTGTCACATTCTAAATTTTTGTAATTAGAAAATCTTGTACATAGCCATTGAATGACCGAAGCTTTTTCTTGTAAACTCGAAAAACTTGAATATTCTTGTAGTCGCTAATTTGAGTTTCCATGAGTTTGACCAGAAAGATTATTCCTTTTGTACCCCCTTTGACTGGGTTGTTGACCTGCTACGATTGTCACTGAAAATACTTGGTTCTTTACTACTACTTCCAAAATGCTTTACTCACTGTCATATATGGAGGGTCTCACTTTGTACCTTTCAAAGAAGAAAATTATACACCTCAAAACCCTACTAATACCCAATCAGTCCACGTTGTCAAGGTACACATTCATTCCCATGTTAGATTACTTAATCAGAAAACCTTGTATGCATTTATCCTTTTTTTTTTATCACATTCACACCCACTCTAGATCATAGTTTCTTATTTGAACAATTCCTCTTTGCTGAATCTAATTTTTTTTACTTGGTTTTGTTGAGAAGTGGTTTTTGTTTCTCTGTGTTGGAATTGGAATTCTTTATGTTTTAAAAGATTAATTTTTGTGTTTAAACGATTCATATTGAAACGTCAATGGGAAATGTGAAGAGTAACGGGCAGTTTTGTATATCAGTATATTGCGGGCATAAAAAAAACGCGCACACATACACACAATCACATATATATATACAACAAATGTGTGGAAACTCCAAAGAAAGTTTAGTGATGGGATGATAGATGATGATTGATTAACGCCGTTCGATCATTGTGAGGTTGTCGTGCACGGTAAAAATTAGGATATCATGGGGCATTCATGGATCCAACCTAATCCATTGTTGTGCCTCACTTGTTATTGTTTTTGCAACCTTGCATCTCGAGCAGATAAATGAGTGGAGAAATTTTCACTAACATTTCATATGAAAAACAGTGGGGCCATAGTGGATTTTTCTGAGCTCAGGCGTTCATGTGATTCCATAATGGTTAGAGGCATGCCTAGGATGTGTAGCCTTTTTCTTCCTATACATTCCGCGCATTTTAATTGCTAAGATCTGTTGGATTATGCTGTAACTTTCTCGTAAGGCAACATAATTGGTGTTTTTGCTTCTTTTAGGTGAGACTTAGGTGTTTGAGATTAGCTGAGCCCCACTAGTTTGGGACAAAGTCTTAGATGACGATGATGATTAGCTGACCGAGATGCTGTATAAGGCATGTTCTTTACCATAAGCGCCTTGGGTCTAGGTTCCTGGAGACCTTGCCGGATGGTGTGTAAAAGCTTTTCGGGCTTTATTTCTCTAGTTAACTTTGCGTGGTCTTTCTCTTACTTAAATTAACCTTTCCGCAATATTTGGCCAGTCTTAACAAGAATTCTTCCTCCTTTAATTGGTAGATTCCTTCTGTAGTCTTTGTCTCACTTCATTAACATGTTTTAACATTAACCTTGTGTAAAATTATAGTATAAATCCTTGGCTAGCATATCAGCAGAAATACTCAGGGTTGGTGATTTGCTACTGGCAACTCTAACATGAAAGGATCCTTTTTATTTTGTCCCCTATTTAGTGGATGAAAGTAGGTCATACGCTATCGGATCCCATATAGTAAATGAAAGTCGATCAAAATTTATTTGTTTTCTTTTTAGTATCATAGGAATGGATAATCTTGAGTTTACGCATAAGTTTTGTGCCATACAGAGGATGACAACCTTTATCGGTCTGTTTTGACATGAGAGAAAGGAATTTTATAGTTTTGCGGTGAAATTTTTTCAAGCTCATCCTACTTTATTAGGTTTATACAGATGCAAACCAGTGCTATGGTGGAATTCTTAAGGGAACTAGACAATTTGAACATAATTACTTACGTTGTGACATTGTTTATTCATATCGACACTAGAAAGTCAGTTAAGAGAAGAAATATATGACAAGAGCTCTAAGTTATTCAATTACCAACTTGTACTTTCAATAATGAGGTTTCTGGGAAGAGCTTTACTTTCGAGAGGGCTGGACGATATTGGCAAATGTAGGATATTTTGCCCATGAGACTCTTAGTTGTTTCCCTTTTGATATTTGAAGACTTTATTCCTTTCCAATGACAAAGACTCTCAAACTTTAGCTGATGAACTTTCGGATACATGCGTAAATTCTGTATTAGATAACTTCTCTAATATCTAAATGAGCACTTTGTTACAGCTAAAGCGCTGAATATTGAACTGAATCGTTAGTGGAGCTAGATTCAATTGTCAAGTAACCCCAGATGTTATTTGCACACTTAAAAATTTCCTATGCTTGCAGTGTAGGTACTTTCGTAAATGTAACCATGGCATCTTTTGAGTCGACAATGGATCGTCCTAAGAAAGTCAGTAATCCCGCTGATATAACTGCTGCCAAGTTTCAAGATACGGCTTCACGATTCAAAAGATGGGGGAGGAAATCACCATTTATTAGATACGGGCTTCCGATGATTTCACTCACAGTCTTGGGGGCGCTTGGCCTCGGTCATCTTTTGCAAGGCAGGTTAGTGCTATCATCATATTGAATTTCGAGAATCAATTTCTTTTCATTTTACCTTTGTTAGTTTGGATGATAAATGATGGGAGACGAGCTTGAGAACATGGGTTTGAGTTTCATTGGGTTCTTTTTGGATTAGTATACCAATTATATGTCTGTGCTAACTCTTCCTCTTAGCACCCTGTATATCCCGGACGAACATTGGGCAACAATTAGTTCAACATATCTATTTGTTAGGAGACCACTTAGTGTGAATGACGCCCTTGTTTTGTTCATTTCAAAATGTGCTGCGGACTTAACGTCCAATTTTGGATGTCCATCCAATTTTGGACTCTTTTGCAATGCTTTTGTCAAGGTCAGAGTACATTATTGCAAAAGTTACAAACATGGGGAGCGACCTGCAAAAAATGTGTAAACCACAGGGGACCGGTTTTGTATTTAACTCTAACTGGATAGACAAAGGAAATTATTGTATAGTCCTTATAAAAGACAAATATGAGGGATTAGAGAAACCTAAACCTTTAAAAGCAATATTTTCCTGTGAAAAGAAGAGAATGTGTTTGTAAGTCCTTGTAGCAAAAGTATAAGTATGGTGATTAAAGAAACACATCAAAAAGAGAAACAAAGAGTTACAGGAAAATCATCTGTGTGGGGATAAAGAAGTTAGGAAAACTAAAAAAGAGATTAACATCGACATAATACTTTAGCCTAAGTTACGACAAATTAAGAGTTAAAATAAATCCCTAGTTAGGTTGCAAAAATTATGGAGATATTTTAGGGAGTATTTCTACAAAATTAGGGGTATGAACTGCTTATTTGATTTTTGATGTTAGCTATGATAAAAAAAATAGAAAAGTTCGTTCCTTGTGGGGATTGAATAAAAAACTGGTGATTATCTAGAATAAATAGGAAAGTCAATGACAATTTATCGTTGATTGCTTTACTTGATGGACATATTTATTACTCCCTCCGTCCCACAAAAATTGATCATATTTCCTTTTTGGGCTGTTCCACAAAAATTGCTCACCTTCCAAATTAAGAAAGATTCTGTAGGTGTTTTTCCATCTTTACCCTTTCACTTTCTTTATTCTATTTTTCTCTCCACATTTGGCTCTTTGCCAACTCATTTTCTCTCTCCTGGCCCACTTTTTACACTTTTCTCTCTCCATATTTAACACTCCACCAACCAATTTCCTCTCTCTTGGCCCACTTTATTCCCCCTCTCTCTAAAGGTTATAATTGGGAACACACAATATATGACCTAAATCCTAAATATGCATGCCAAGTCAAATGTGATCAATTTATGTGGGACGGAGGGAGTATATTTTTTTTATCTTGTCGGATGAGAGATTATATCCTATTTAATATGTTGACTTGGCAAATAAGTAGATATTAGATTAAAAAATAGTAGGTAGTTTAGGAAAATTCGAAGGGAAGAGATACTAAGCCGATTTAGAAAGAAAAAAGAAAAGAAGAAATTTAAATGGACGGTAAAATGAGAGATTTTCGCACATTTCCTATGGGATAGGATCTATGTGTTGATTAAAAATGGCAATTGTAGAGGCCGAGGGATTTAGCATTTAGATGTTTTGAATTTGAATGGTTTCTAAAAGGTATTTAATAAAAGAATTCGCTAAGAGATTGTTTACGTGGCAAAATGGAGAAAGGAGAGAACATTTAAGTAGGCGATGACTTCGCAACTTTCTCCCACCTCCACATTTATAATTATATAGAGAGAGCTGATCCCTTGCCTGCGCAGCGCTACCTGGCTGTCCACTTAAGCATCCAGATCATATGTTTTAAGTCATTTCTTGCACATCCGGGCCATTATAGGGCGAATGGCCTGGATTCCCCTTTTGCCCCTCATTCTTACAGAAGCCCATCTCCCCAAGTTCCAACAAACTGTGGAATAAGAAAGATTGATGTTCTCTACTCTCTCTACCCAAGCGGTAAGCACTACGGTCCACAGATCCACTACATCAAGCCACCGCCGAGCCCCACTGCCGGATGAGAGGCATTGCTACGAAACACCATTGCGAGTCACTGCCACGAGCTACCGCCATGATCTATTGCCGCGAGGCATGAGTACGATCAATGGTGGTGGCGGGGTTGCGGTGATTGTTGTGGGCTAAGATGGGATGGTGGTGGTGGTAGGCAGGGCAATTGGTTGGAGTTTGTGTGTGTGTGTGTTGGGTGGGGGGGGGGGGGAGGGGCGCTTTCATGCTTATTTTGGAGAAATAAGGATACATGAACTCGGTGTCGGCGTCCGGATCGGATACGTGTCCAAGTTCGGACTCGCGTATTTTGGAAAAGTAAGGATACATGGACACGGATCCGAATGTGGACACAGACACCGGGACACGGCTTAAACATTTGAACTACTATACTTTATATAAGGTCGAGTATAGAAAACATTATGTTTGAGGGTATGAAAGGTTCTGCTAAAATTTTACAATCTATATTCTGATTTTGGGATCTTATATTTGAATTGTATACATCTTGTACCTGTTTGGCAGTGCAAAAAATTGGAAATAAATAATAGCAAAAAGAAAAGTGCTTGTGGTCCCATCAAAACACATGCGCTTTTTCCCCGTCTGAAACGTAAAGAGAGAGACCCACGTGATGTATGTCAAAGTCTTCAGGACTGAGGTACTAAAGTCCTCTCTCTCTCCCTCTCTCTCTCTCTCTCTTCCCCCCCCTGTACAGATCTACTTCCCAGTTCTGAAAAGCTTCAGATCATCTTCTTTCTTCCATCTCCACCTCCACCTCCCTCAGACACCAGATCTGCAGATATGTGCGTCCCCTTTCAGCCCGAACAGAAGACGTGGCATGTCTGCCCGATAGATGAAGAGTCCGACATGGATCACATACAAGTGTCCGGGTCGGGTCGTGTCGACACCTCCCCTTCACCCCAAAGTGAAGGGTCCATATAACATAGGCGTGTATGCATTATGATTTGGCGGCTGGGTTGGACTAGATCGGGGTTTTTGTGGTGGTGGTTGGTGGCGCAGCGGTAGCCGCAGCAGTGTGGCAGCGATGGTGGTCTTGGGTTTAAATTTGAACACAAATCAGTTACTACTTACTTAAGTTCCGTTAGTTTTGGTTTGTGGTATCTTGATGGGCTGAAAATAAAGAACACTATTGCAAGTGTAACCCAGTATTCCATTCTTATGAAATAACTCGACAAACACACATCATGCCTGTATGTTTTAGAAAACACACACATCATGCCGCTTTATACAGAACTCAACAATAGCAGAACACAGAAATAACTGTCCACCCTATTATGGGACGGACACGAATATTTTCATAAATTATGAAGACGGGCAAAAAAGTAAATACCCATCCGGTCCATTATAGGGTGGACGAACTTCAAAAAACGCAGAAAAACAAAAAAGAAGAGATCTGGACCATCTACATATCGCCTATGGACGGCCAGATCGCAGCTGGCAACTTAACTTCGCTTAAGTTGCCAGCGCGGGTAAGGTTTCAACTCTCATAGATTTGTATTTGTGTGTATGTGTGTGTTTGTCTATGTACTAGATTTCTGTTTGTAGTTCCTTCTTTCCTTGAAAGTTTAGTCTTAACCCAACACTTGAAATCAATAAAACTATGTTGTCCTAGTACTACATATGGGTTTCTTGCATCTCCTTCTTTTCAGTTGAGGAAGTGGTCAGTGATGTTTACATGTTATTTGTCACTTGTATTCAATTTATTCGTAGTGTAGCTCTGGAAGAACCATAAATGAGAGAATATGATTTGCTCAAATTTAATTGTTGGGTAATATAGGCAAGTCTTCGAGGATTGGCCTCTTTCATGATATAATTTTGCGTAATGTTAGTTTTTGATGCTTTTACTTTGGCACCTGCTAAATACAATTTCTGTTTCCGCCTCTATGTAGCTGTAGATGCTGCATAGTTGATGGTGTTGTACTTAAGGTCAAGGGCTTCAGAGCTAAAAAGGGACCTCTTGGTTAATTACTGCTGTATTACGGTCACTTCAAGCTCTATATTTCCAAGTGGTCTGAAGACAGTTGGTTGGGTTGTTTGAAGAGCCATCTTGGTTTCTTGAAGTTCTAAAGAGTTCCTGTTCGTGGACAATTTATATTGACTGAAGCTGTAAGGATAATATCATTCCTTGAAGCAGCATACCATAGCATTACTTGGAAGGGCATTGGGTGTGGACGCCTTTATGTTGGTGACAATTGGGAGGGGATGCTGGTTATATGTGGAAGTGGTGGGGCCAATTTTGGTAGGGTGTCTTATCAAACACTAAACAGTGGTGGTAGTTTAGTGGCTGATACTCATGATGATTTTGTTGAAGATGACACCAGATGGTAGTTTAGTGGCTGATACCTACCAAGAGAGTCTGTTCTCTCTTGGTAGGTAGGGAAGATATTAGCTATGGAGTTGGTCTGCATATTGAACCAGTTCATACTTACCGACTGTTTCAGTATGCATAGTTGTTTAACTAGGAAAAGGAGCCTAGGTTCTTTGCTTAGGAAAAGATGTTCTCCTTTTCCGGAAGTTTGTTCTATTGGTCTTGTTGTCGTGTCTACGTGTTAGGCATTTCCCAACAAGATCTGTCCTTTTCTTCGAGAAAGCATATTACAGGCTTTATAACATCGGTGATAGAGTGTAAAGGGAGAAAGAGATGTACCTGCTCATTGACGGCGAACTATGCATATACAAGGATGAAGTTTATTCGTGTTTTAATTTTTAACAAACTCTGTAAGAAGTTAGCTTATATCCTTGAATGGAAAGTTGCAACCTATAAAATACTGCTTATGAAAATGCCCTGTTTCTTAGAACTCCGGTTTGTGTATGAAGTCGTGGGAAATAAATCATGATATGGAGAAGGCTATCATTGGTTTTGTGTCAGATATTTGTCTGCTGACAAAATAGTGAATTTTTCTTTCTAAAGCATTAATAGAAGGGCACATTAAGAGAATGTCAGTAGCTCTACATGTCAGCGATTGTCCTTAATATGCGCAATCACTTGCTCTCATCGTTGGTCTGCAGTTTTTGTGTTTTATTGTATCTGGACTTCAGTTTTGAGCTTCAAGCATCAGTAATGAACCAATCGAATTCTGAGCATGAAGACTTCTGGAGTTGATTAGAATTTTGAGAAAAGGGTTTCTTCGATCGATTAGATAGTCATTTATGACAAGTATGGTGGTGGAAAAGGCTTCAGGCTGTCAAGCAGGAGAGCTTAAACCCTTCGTCCCCGACTTTAAACACCAGTCACCCTTGTACAGTTGGAGGGTAGGGTTTCAGTGTGATCTAACTTAAGTTCTCATGCATTATCCACGCAGGTCTGGGCTCAAACCCTCGTCCCTGACTCTAAACACCACTCAAACACAAGTACAGGGGGAGTGTAGGGTTTGAGTGTCATCCAACATTTGAGGAACACCTAAGAGAAAAGAACGATGATATTAACTAACCTATTTGTTGTGGTTTATTGCTTCTTATTTATTATCCATGGCAGGTCGCTGGTGACAGGAGCTGTTTTATCGTTTAGTACGTCCCAATTAAAATTAAGCTCATGTTCTGCAGTAAAAACCTTTAAAGAATGTTGTCTGCTTCAGACCCTGTCACCATCATTAACATTGTCATCAATCTTCTCTCCATCTTATATTTTCTTATCTCCTCTGAAATGTAACAACTTTTTGTATCTCAGCAAGGATATTGCTAAGGTGAAAGATGACCAGGAGTGGGACATCATCGAAACTAGAAAAGCATTGTCGAGAACAGGACCTGTGGAAGCTTATAAGCCAAAAAAGATTTCATTGGAAGAGGAGCTAAAGGTACAGAAATCCTGCTCTTATATCTTATATGCATAATTGCAAAAGTTGCACTCAATCTTTTGCAAGCTACCAATAAGACAGGTGTGGGGAGCATGATGTTTGCTCAGTTCTTGTACGGTGTGGAATTCATACCTAGGGAGGTACTCATGTACCATTGTCATTTTGCATAATATGTCTAAAAGATTCCACGTACTTTGACATGACACCTATGGGTGTGTGGTTCAAGTTTTTTACCCGATTTAAACTTGAACTATAAACTTAGATTTTTATCATAAGAATTTGACTAAAGAACGGACAAGAAAACTGATTGGTATGATTATTTGGAAGATATCATGCCAACCCACATGACCTAAAATCCCTTTTGCTACAAACACCCTACTAATGCCGATGAGAAGTGAACCCAAAAACCAAATTGATGAGCCTTCACACACCACTGCCGCTGTAGCCCTAACTCCCCAAGCACCAACATTACTTATGATCCATCAAGCACCACCATAATTTAATCCACCTCATCATAAAATACAAAGTTTCTAGAAAGAAATTGATGGTGTAATTATTTATCTTCGAATCAGTAGCCCGTGCCTCTCCATGAAAAACTTTTTGGCATGGAATGTGGCGTCGGATTGCTTGCAAATGGGGGTTCATCTGCTGGGTTTAATTAGCCTAAAGCGCGAGGGGAAGGGGAGCTCAGATCTGTGTGGACGATGGTGGTGACCGTATGGAGGTGGCAATTGTGTACATACATATATGTAGTTTCCGAATATATTGGTTTATACACAAACAAACGCACACACATATTTATGATATAATGCCTCTCCACGAAAAGCTTTTTTGACATGGAGGTGGCGTGGGATTGCTTGCGAATGACGGTTCATATGCCGGGTTTAATTAGTCTGAAGCGAGAGGAAGGGGAGCATAGATCTGTGTGGATGGTGGTGGTGACCATAGTGAGGAGGTAATTGTGTACACACACACACAAATCCGCATGTGTGTGTGTGCGTGCGTGCGCGCGTATGTACATTTCTTCCACTTAAAAAAAAAAAATAAAAAAAAAAAAAAATTCCCTTGCAAACCGCCCCTACAATTAGGCAATTTGCTTGGAAGTTACTTTTTCTTTTGCCTTCTTACTTTTCATCTCCCCTCTTCCCCCTTCCCCCCTTTTTCCTCCCTCTTTCTCTTCCCTTTCCCACTACAGTACCAAACCACCAACCCACCTCCCCTCTCCAGCCACCCACCCATTCCCCCCAACACACAATACTGCACCACTCCACTCTCCTCCGACACAATTGTGCACGTAGACACACACACAAAGACCCACACTCACGCACACTGTTCACGCGTGGGAGGGGTGGGGGGTTTCGGGGGTGGGGGTGGGGTGGGGTGGGGAATGACCGTGTGTGTGTTGGCATATGGCTCTGTGTGTGCGGTGTGTGGGGGTGAGGGAATGTGGCGGTGATGGCTAGTGCGTGATGTGCAGGTAGTGAGGTGGTGTTATGGCAGTCGGGGGATGCGGAGGTGCTGCCTTTTTTTATTTTAAATTTATCTACAAATCACCCTTCGCCCCCTCAGAGGGGCGGTGTGGTGAACAAGAAAAAAACAAAAGGTCGAGTACCTTTTAAAAGGGACAAATGCAAGTACCTCAGCGGGAAATAGAGGATTGTTTTTAACGTTTTGGGATAATTGCATAAAATACCCTTGTGGTTTGGGGTAATTGCAAAAAAACCCCTCTTGTTACAAAAGTTGCAAAGGCCTCCCTCTAGTGCTTATTTCATTGCAACTGCTAGACAAATCATCTAAATTAACGGAGCGTGCTCTTCACACTCTTTAAAAACGCGTTTAGTAAAAAATTTATACTTTAAAAAGACAAAAATACCCTTACTTTTTATCTCTTCAATTTCACCAAAACCTAACCCTAGCCGCCACCTTTGCCAACCACCACCCTAGCCGCCATCGCCCCGTCTGCCACCACCCACCTTGGGCGCTTCCACTTGCGCCAGCAGATGATACTAAGCCCACCTGCTCCTCTAAATTTCCCGTCAACCACTGACATCTCATTTCCCGTCAGCCACCAGCGTGCGCCTACGATGCCGCCAGCCCCGCTACCGTGCGCTGCCGGCGAAAGCCCCTTCATCACCCTGACACTTACGCCACCGCAACCAGCCCCAATCACCCACCATGTTCCTAACCCTGTCCACCATTCAAACAAAAAACCCTAGATCTACAACCGGCGCCATCCACAACCGGCACCCAATGCCGCAGCTGCCATCATCGCCCAGTCACACCGAACCCTAATCGCACAAACTAAGATCTAGGGTTTCAATCGCATTGTGCAATTTAAACCCTAGATCTGAGTTTGTCCAATCCGGGTAAATCAGTCACATCTGGTGTAGTTACCGTTCGAGGCAGCCCAATCGATCCCCACTTACGTCGCTGCCAGCCCCGCGCGTGATTGAGCCCAGCCACTTGCTGCGCCGCCGCCAGTCCCGCCGCGATCAAGCCTAGACTCTCGCTGCGCAGCCGCCACTAGCCTTAAGCACCCACCACGAGCCTACGACCCACCACAAAAAACCCTAAATCTTCTGATGTCTTCGGATGGATTGAGATGAACCTAGGTGGAGTTGAGTTACCACCAATTTTTTATGCCTTTGGAAGTCACAACTTAGAAATGAAAAAATTGATGCATTTCGAAATTATATAGAGGGGCAATTTAGACATTTTCATCATTCCGTTACGGAAATTTTATGATAGAACACCTTTGTAAGCTCAGGTGTCTTACTGCAACTTTTGTAACAAGAGGGGTCTTTTTCCAATTACCCCAAACCACAAGGGTATTTTATGCAATTATCCCTTTTAACGTGTCTCTTTAAACGTTGTGCATGCATAGGCAGTTTTGGAAAAATGCCTCAAATGTTATGTAGTTGCCACTGCTTAGTTGCCACTGCATTCAATTTGCTTCCTTAGACAGCGTAAAGTCATATCAGAGGGTGGTGAGAGGCAAGGACCGGTAATGGTAGCGGGTCTTTGCCCCCCCCAAAAAAAAAGGTGGGTCTTTTCATTTTCAAACGAGGGTAGTTATTGGCTTCTCAAAGAGTTTTAGTCCAGATATGGACGGGGATCGCCTATATAGGGATATTTCAAAAAAGAGAAGGGATCACTTATTTAGGGAAGGAGGGAGTATCTTTTGAAGGGGACATTTCCCTGATGCAGTTGCAACTCATGTTATAACTCAAACTGGGGACTTTTGCTACTAGTGTAGCCTAACATGCACCCGCTTGGTGGGTAGGCAAGAACTAGGCATGAGCCTTGGCGGGTAGGCAAGTGACTAGGCATGAACTTAGGTGGGTTAGGCAAACACCTCAGTGGGCTAGGCGTCAAGGGAAATGAGTACATGGTCCTAGCGAGTTGGGAAAACTACTTTTCTTCTTCTCTTTTCCTTTTCTATTCAAGGAATTGATTTGCGATCAAATTTCGTATCTTGAAAAGAGTGATACCAATGTCACAAATTGCCATCAACATTTCGCTCTCACCTTAGAATTTTGCAAATGAAAACAAGCAAAGTTGAAGAAGAGCTAATGAAATTGCTGGCTTTTCCATGACAAAGTGAAAAAATTTATGCAGAGATTACAGCCATGGGAAATAGTTTGAACTTTGCTGGTTCTATTCTAATGAAGCGATTTAAGAAACATTGTAAGGAATATGCTTTTTTAGTGTTGGGCACGTTCTCTAACGGCATATGCTTTTTTAGTGTATGGTAACTTAAAAGAGGGTGTATGACCTTGCAACTAATGCCAAAAAAAACAAAGAAGAAGAAACATTGTAAGGAATATCATAGTTTGATCTCGATCTCCCCACCCCCACCCCCGACCTATCAGCGCCGCTCACCTTAGCGCTCGTGGAATGCATGGTGGGGCGGCTGCCCGTCTCCGGCTTAGGTAGATATATACATATATAGTCTTGGTTTGTGGATGTGGTCTAATGTGAAAAGATCTCAGAGCTCGGCCAGCGTAGAGATGGTGAGTCAATGGCGGCGACTCGAGATCATGCCTCTTCTCTTCAGATCTATGTGATCGGTGGTGGTGAATTAAAGGTTGAGCTTCGATCTCGCCGAACTATTTCAGATTTTTTAGATCCTATGAGGTATATTCAATCTACTAGATCTATGCAATCTATGGAAACAGGATGTTTCAAAATTTGGGCTCTCTCATTGCTGGTGGCGGCCAGATTTCTAGCCAGCGCGGCCTGAATCCTTGCTGGTGACTGGTCATTTTTGCAGCGACGAAGGTCCAATCCTGCTGGATTCCTCTCCATGCACATATGAAACCTCTCTAGTTGCTGCCTTTTTTAGTGATTGATCAAGGTTTTATGGGGCACAAGGGTAGTTCATCCAGTAGCAGGTGTTGGGGGCCATTTTTTTTTCTTTGTTTTTTTTGTGGGGTGGGGTGTGGTGGAAGGGTCTCTTGAGGTTGGGGTTGGGCTGGGGGTTTTCTTGATTTAGCGGTCGAAGGTTGTGGATTTTGCCTGATGGCGACCCGCTTGTGTTTTTGCCGTAATTCTATAGGATGGCGGGTTTGCTCTCGAATGTGCGGTCACTTGCGGATTTTGTTTTCAGTTGTCTCCTCTTCATTAGTGTGTGGAAGTTCTGAGAGTCATGGGATGTCATGAATATGGTTTCGTTTATGTTGAAAATTGTAAAGCCAGAAGGCTGATGTGACAAACTTCTCGAACTCTTTAGTTTAGTAATGCTATTCTCTTTTTTACCAAAAAAGATAATGTTGCTGTTTTACAGGCTTTGCAAGAGAAGGTTGACATAGACAATTACGAGTTTAAGAGAATTCCTAAGCTTAATGAGGGGAAGACAGGCTAAGTTGATGTTCTTCCAAATCTGCATTCTAACATCATCAGAAGTCGTACCAGCTTTCCTAGATCCATAATTACAAGGGATTAAGGAAGACAATACTATGATGAGGGCCTTGGGAGAATGTAAATTCCTGTTATCTTAGCTTTACTTCTAGCTGACAAGGTTAATGCTAATGTCGGAAGCCTTTTAGTGATGATAACTGGGAACATAGGTTTTCTTCCCCCTTTTTTTTTTTTTTTTCGGTTAAGCAGTAAATGAAGTTTTTCTATTGCTGCATATTCTTCTCCAGCCTTCTCCTTTCACTGAATGGGAAATTTCTTCGCATTTTCCATTTTCTATTACAGTTGTAATGTAGAACTATCATGCGCGAAAGCTAGGTAGTTCAAGAGTTGTGGTAACTTGTTTGTGTGAATGGGGCTACATATATAGAATTACCACCTTACAGGCTGAAACTTAGACATGAAAATTCAGGACTCCAAAGATCCCACAGGTCCATCCTCAACAAAGGAAGTAGCTGATTCTGAAGGGAAGCACACTTCAGCGACAAGACTAAGGTTGTGTTTGAAAACGTAATTAAACACTTAAAACAAAAAATCTTTAATGATCTTTAATTAAGCGCGACTGATAACGCTTAACTTTGTAGTATATACAAAACTAAAGCATGCCAAAAGTGGACTAAAATTTTAAGTCAGTCTGGACTTATTTGATACTTATAACTTAATTTTAAGCGAGATAGATGGTCAAAATTTATTAAACAAAGTTTTATGCAAAAAAAAAATTGCTACCATGATGCCACCACAGTCAATTTGCATGCAAAACCATCTCCATCGCTCTAGAGCCACCATGTTTCTTTTCTCCACCGTCACCACATTACCATTGCCTAGCTGCCACCACCACCACCACCACACCACCATGGTCACCACCAACACCATCACCACCACGAGGACGCTGCCATCTCCACCAAACCATCATCGCCACTATCACCACCACCACCTTCTGCAAGTCTGCCAAAACTATCTTTATATCCACAACACAACGCTCGCCACCATGACCGCTACTTATTGCCACCACCACAATTTCTAACATCAAATCTTCACGCACCATTACCACCGCCGTCATCAACACCTCTCCGCCGCCACCCATACTACCAACACGATTTTGACAGGAAAAAAAGTTATAAAATACATACATTACTCTAGTAAAATGGATAAATTTGTAAAATAGAATAATTTTTAGATATGTGATTTTGGTTCACCAAACATGCGAACTTATCTTTAAGTGGCGAAAATTCAGTGCTTCAAGTTTTTAGTTTTACAAATTCGGCGCTTAAGTTTTCAGTACTCCTAATACTTTATCATCTTGGTGCTAGTTGGGAATTATATGCTTCTTGGCATTTCTTCATCTCGTAATGGCATGTACACGAAAGTGAAAGCATATAAGTACGTACGGAGAACAAATAATTTCCAAGCCCAAGATGTCTTTACCACCTGCCTTTACATGTCATCACCTCCTTTGAAGTCAGCACCACCTCTCCTTGGGTACTTGGGCACCCCTCAGGTAATCCTTCCTTAACCACCTCCCTTTGGGCACTTAGGGCACTCCTTGATACCCCCACCCCGACCTCTACTCCTCGGGTTAGCGTACCAATACCAAATGAAGGCCTCCTCCATACTTAGCCAATATGTGGCTCTTTTGATGCTCTCTACTCCATAAAAACCGTCACCATGTCCTTATATTATGATGCCCAACTGCACCCGAGCAGTGTCTTCATGATGCATGCCCCTGACATTGCGTCCATCAGCCGCGCCGATACACCGCCTCTATGTTATGGACCCATAAACAACATGCTTTGACAACTCCTGTGCAGGATCTCTAATGAGCGTGCCCACAGCAGAGCACACATCTCGTTACGACCATGTGGTGTGCCATTTATATAGACATTTCCCCAATACCCCGTCATACTGTTGAGTCCTTGCCGTTGGTCCATCTTTTCATCACCTCGTCTCTATCTCACCTTGGTTTTGGACCATGTTTTGACCCGCTCTTCGGGGTGTCTAGCATCCTTGAGGGTAGGCGACTCCACCGCGACATTACCTTAAAGGGCTCAAAGTGCCCTGACACAATGACTCATCTTTCGGCAGTATGCGACTCCTTTAAGGCACTACCTTGGGGCGCTGTGAGTGCTCTGGAACAAGGACTCGCCGCGGGATAGATAACTCCTCCAACTCCCTGACACACTATCTTGGCATTGGGTAGCGACTCCTCCGGGACACTAGCTTGGCGTGCTCTGGATGCTTTGACACAAGGACTATCGCAGGATAGATAGTCTACGAGCTCTGGCACTGAGGGCTTCTCATCGGCACCCCTGAAGATCAGGACCCCCAGCACCTGGTTTGAAGTTCCAAAGCCCTTGGAAGTACTTGGATCTATATATAGTATGGTCCTGACCATTGACATCTCTATAGATTTCGTGAAATCCAAGAAAAATCTAGCTGTGGTAAAAATATTTCCTTCTAAGATTCCTTGTAACCTTGCCTTCTCGATTGTCACGTGCCATAGCTAATTGATGCAAACGAACATTCCATATATCTTTTGTGGGAGGTTGGATATGTATATCGTAACTTAATTGTAGCCGTTGATTGTTGCACCCATAACTTAACCCTAGTCCTGAAAAGCTCTTATAAAAGCTAGCATTTCTGCTTTCTAGACACGCCGTTAATGACATGTAGAAACCTAAAAGGAGCATTTGCATGTCTAGACGTTTAGCTCAAAATTGAGGAGCTATACATCGGCAAACGCATTCCATTGTTGCCATAGCGAGAGCGGCGCAAGAGTTTGATATTCTAAGGAAGATGGCATGGACCAACGAATTCATCAATTATGATGAAATTGCCTATTATGCACTTTTTCCATCATAAAATGAAAAAAGCCGGTGGCCTAGAGTACCATGTTCCCACTATTTCGTAGACCGAGACGGTTCATTTTGATGCAACATTAACAGATTTATTAAAGAGCGCAATAATTGTCTTTCTTTCGTGTTGATTTATCCCCTTCATTGTTCCTTCTTCCATTTATTCTTTGTAAGTTGACATCTTAGCAAGATGAAAATTTCACACCGTAAAAGGACACAAGGTGGTTGTTCATGGCATTTCACCCATGAACAAGTGGACCATCAAGCAAGGTAACTACTGGATGCTTTTCCAAGATGTGATTTGTTTCATTTCCGTTACCATTTGCATCATTGACAGTCTCTCTCTCCCCCCCCCCCCCTAACAGACTCGTATTCAAGCATAAACGAAGCGGAAGACAGAAGAATTGCACGACCAAATCTAGAAGAAGGCGAGCAAGTTCCTTCAGGGGAACATTTGGTTAACCACTTGTTCCTAACCAAAAATGGGTCGTTTGTTCCGCAAAAGTAATTACACCATGAAGCATATTTCTTTACAATCACTGCTACAAGAAGATACAACTCTCTTGTTATTGCTCGTTTACTCTTTCTTTTTCTTACACTCTACATTCGCCTATAAGGAAGCAAATTGAGATAAATCTCATGACTAAATGTTGTCAATTAGTCTAGTAACAGTACTACTACCACATTGGCATCTGTACGTTCAATCTGAGCCTTAGTTGGTCCATTTGATCTTGGCCCAAATTGGCCCTTACCTATTTTAACACGAACAAGAACCCATGTTCCGAAATGGATAGTCTTGATTACCATTATTACCAATCACAACTTGACCTATGTGTGCAGAGCATTGAGATAGAAACTTCAAACATGGAAAGGATAGTGCCCCTGATGACTTGACTCGACACTCAAATAGCGGGTCATGAAATTGTATGTATTTGACGATATCATATTGCTACTTGTTCAGGACTAAGGACACTATGTAGCTACATACGGAGAACAACTAATTTTTAAGCCTAAGATGTCTTTACCACCTGCTTCTACATGTCATCACCTCTTCTGAAGTCAAAACCACTTTTCCTTGGGTACTTGGGCAACTTTTGAGTACTTGGGCACCTCTTGGATACTCCCACATTGACCTCTTCTCCTCGGGTTATCATACCAACACCAAATGAAGACCTCCTCCATACTTAGGCAATTTATGGCTCCTTCGATCCCTGCTCCATAAAAACGTCACCATGCCCCAGTATTATGACGCTCGACTGCACCTGATCATTATCTTCATACTACATACCCCCGACCCCCCCTGCATCCATCAGCCCCATACACAACACGCTTTGACAACTCCTGTGTATTGGAAAGAATAAGGCACTATGGAGAAACTGGACTGAAAATGCTTGAGTCGAATGCGTTGCACTCTTTCCTTAAGACAATATTTGCTCCCTTATAATCTGCTTATGGTAGCAGCAAATCTGCCTCCCAAGATAAAACATGCGAAACTCTGTTGATCACAACAGATTGCAATCAAAAGATAGAAATTTGAGATTGTAATCAACAGACATAAATTTAAGAGAGAGAGCAAGAGAGAATTCGAAGTCACGAAATGATCTGACCATCAGCCCTATTTATAGACACCAAAGGGTGCCTAGAACATGTGCAAACAGTTGTGACAATTAAGTGATTCTGCAGATGTCACTTAACAGTCACAATCTGTAGACACAATGAACAACTGCAATATTTGAACTAAAAGGCACCTTAAACAAGTGCCATTTCGAATTTAAACAGATCTGAAATCTGTTTAATTTCGTCAACAGTTACACTGTTTCAGTCCAAATTGCAACTCACAGGCTGAATTTGTCACAAAAAGTTAAGTTGGGCTTGGGGCGAGGGCTCCTAGCGACGATGCGCACGTGCAAAGTGTGCCTTTACGCCGCCCCTGCCCCTGCCCCTGCCGGCGCCGGCGCGCTCGCGTGCGGTGCACCGCATATGTGCGAGTGCATGACCATGCATACCATGTGTTTCTAGAACAATATGGTATGTTACATGGCCATTTAAATACCCTTAACTTTTCCATTTCCCAATCCATGTGGGAACCCACATCATGATTATTTTCAACCTTATTAAATGCCAATGTTTGAGAGTTAATATCTCTAAAAACCAATCAATCAATTTGATTGATTCTTTTTGCAACTTATTCCTTGTAGTACAAACTTTAATAAGGTAAGAATCAATATTGGAAAATTCCCAACACCGTGCACCATCTCCAATGAGCATGCCCGTAGCAGCGCACACATCTCGCTACAACCATGTGCTGTGCCATTTATATAGACGTGTCCCCAATACCCCGTCATACTACAGTGCCCCTACTATTGGTCATCTTTTCCTCACCTGATCTCTATCTCACTTTGGTTTGGAACAAATTTTGATCCGCTCTTCAGGGTGTCCAGCATCCTTTAGGGTAGACGAAGTCCTTCGTGACATTACCTTAAGGAGCTCAAAGTGCCCCGGCACAAGGACTCTTCTTCCAGCAATATGCGGCTCTTCCAAGACAATAAATTGGCGCACTCTGAGTGCTCTGGAACAAGGACTCGCTGCGGGATAGACAACTCCTCCAATACACCATCTTTAACAGCAAGCTCCGAGTGCTCGATCTAGTACGAGAGCTCCTCTTCCGTTAAGTAGGCGACTCCCCAAAACACTATCTCAGCATTGGGTAGCGACTCCTCCTGGGACACTAGCTCGGGGCACTTTGAATCGTTTGACATAAGTAGTTATCGCAGGTAGGTGACTCTTTTAGGACATTATCTTCGTCACAGTGATTTTGTGACTAGTCTACGAGATCTGGCACTAAGGACTTTTCACCGGCACCCCTGAGGATCATAATTTCGAGTACCTGGTCTAAAGTTGCATGGCCCTTGGAAGTACTTGAATCTATATACAGTATGGTCGTCACCATTGAATACTCGATCAGTATAATCTACTCATCTCTATAGATTTCATGAAATCCAAGAAAAATCTAGATGTGGTAAAAATATTTCCTTCTAAGATTCCTTACAAACTTGCCTTCTCAATTCTCACGTGCCATAGCCATTTGACGCAAAAGAGCATTCCATATATCTTTTTGGGAGGTTGGATATGTATATTCTAACTTAATCCTAGCCGTTGATTGTTGCACCCACAACTTAACCCTAGTCCCGAAACACTCTTATAAAAGCTAGCGTTTCTACTTTCTAGACACGCCGTCAGGGACATGTAGAAACCTAAAAAGAGCATTTGCACGTCTAGATGTTTTGTTCAAAACTGAAGAGCTATACATCGGCAAACGCATTCCGTTGTTTGCGTAACGAGAGTAGCACAAGAGTTCGGTATTCTTTATGAAGATGGCACGGACTGATGAACTCAAGGTAATTATGATAAAATTTTAGTCTCTAGCTAAATTCATCAATTTATCTTGGAAATTGATGGCTCTCTGTCCAACCGTTAATAAAAAAATGCAATGAATTCTTCTAAAAAGTTGAGTTTGATCTTACAACTAATTATATTACGAGGGTTTCCTTAATATTTCATATCTTATCACTTTATATGTGAATATCAATTTCTTTATTTCTATTAATGTGAATAAACAACTACCATCCCATGTGGTTCAATTTTGAAAAGCACTTTGGTAAAGCTTTTTTTTCGAGAATCGATGGTGGTAATTCAAGAACTTATCAATCTTATGTAAAGGAGCTCGGTTAATTGCCTATTACGCACTTTGTCCATCATAAAACGAAAAAAAAACCGATGGCTTGGGGTACGAGGTTCCCACCATTGCGTAGATCGGGATGACTCATTTTGATGCAACATTAACAGACGTATTGAATAGCACAATGATTTTCTCTCTTTCTTGTTTATTTATCCCCTTTATTGTTCCTTTTTCCATTAATTCTTTGTAGGTTGACATATTCGGAAGATGGAAATTTCACACCGTAAAGGGACAAGGTGGTTGTTTATGGCATTTCACTGGTGAACGAATGGACCGTCAGGCAAGGTAACTAGTGAGTGCTTCCAAATTAAAATGTAATTTGTTTCATTTCCGTTACGATTTACATCATTGACAGTCTCTCTCTCCCCCCTTTAATAGACTCGCATCCACTCATTCAAGCAAATGAGGACGTTGAAGACAGAAGAATTGCACGACCAATTATAGAAGAAGGCGAGCAAGTTCGTTCAGCGGAACATTTGGCTAACAATCCATTCCTGACCCAAAATGGGTCGTTTGTTCCGCAAAACTAATAACGCCATGAAGCATATTTCCTTGTAACCACTGGTACAAAAAGATACAACTCTCTCGTTATTGCCCGTTTACTCTTTCTTCTTCTTACACTCTCCATTCGCCTATAAGGAAGCAAATTGAGGGCAAATCTTATGACTAAATGTTGTAAGTTAGTCTAGTAACAATACTACTACCACATTGGCGTCTATACGTTCAATCCGAGCCTTAGTTGGTCCATTTGATCTTGGCTCAAATTGGCCCTTACCTATTTTAACACGAACCGGAAGCAAAATGGATAGTCTCGATTGCCCCAAACACAACTTCACCTATGTGTGCAGAGCATTGAGACAGAAGCTTCAAACATGGAAAGGATGGTGCCCTTGATAACTTGAGTCGACACTCGGATAGCAAGTCATGAGGACACTATGTAAAACTTCTCTCTTTTTATTATAGAAATTAATTTGGATTCCTTGTACACTCTTATTATATTCTGACTTGATTTTTTTGATTCCATGTCATATCTAGATTTTTAGGAACAGAGCAAAAAATAGAAAAAAAATATTGAAAAGAGGAGTCGAAAATGTAAAGAAAACACTCTTGTAAGATTGCACATTTTGGGAACGTGCAATCTATTTTTGCTGTACAGGTTTTGATTAGACTACAAAATATTCATTGTCATTTGGGTAACATATACTATAAAGTCGTTTGAATTGCCTATCATACCCTTTGTTTTGTTTCTGGAAATCATTCTCTCTGCTCCTGGAAAAAAGTAGCAATTTGCTCATTCAAATAATAATGTGCATATAAACTCAAAATTCAACTATCTCCTTACTTTTTAGCCTCTATAACTTATGTGTAACTCCCTATCCTTTACATCCGGACCATCTTTAATGACACACCATCGTGATCACATTAAGTGACGTTGACAGCATTTGGTTATAATTCGTACGTACTTTGACGTTCTTAAATTTTTGCGAAGATCAACAAAAATTTATATTTTTGAGTTGCACGCACATTGTGTGCGCCCAAAAAATTTACACATGCTCTCCTTTGTTTAGGTTCAGATCGTAACGTGGTCGAATATTACAGCTACTTTTGCTTTAATTTTCTGTTCAGTAGCAACTCTTAAACTATCTCACCTAATGACACAGTTAAACAAGAAAAATCCGCCTGATACGTAATTCTACGCAAATGGAAGCCAGCCACTTTTGTGTGGCCATCATGGGCAATCAATCGCCTTTGAAGACCTGTGGGCTACCGGTAATGGCAGCTTTTGCGCTACATCACCTATGAATAGTCGGGCTTTGCTATTTCTAGAGCAATTAATCAAAGTTGAAAACGATTTGATTCGTGAAACTATAGGACCAACTCTAGTTGCCGCTTTTGAGACAAATAAAAATGACGTCCACTGACTCAGGTTCGTACCAGCATCGCTGTTCAAAACATCAACCTCTGCATAAAGAACTTTGGAGATCAAGGATACACAAACAATAAGCCAAGACAAGAGAAAAACTTGAGCTGTTGCTTCGATATTCTCTCTAGCCATCTTTCTCTTTCCTTCTTCCCCTAAACTACCACAGTATCACTGTTTCCGGCCTCCCCTCTCCTATGATTACATCCCACCTTAATATTCATACAAACCAAACCATGAACTCAACACCAATGTTTTCTTAGGACTAGCACCTTTCTACCTCAAACCCAGAACCAGCCACCGAAGATCTATCTTTGGGACCACTGCATTAACATCTATTGGTTGCCAAGATACTGCCAACACATCCCACACCATCTTTACTCTTTTTGCCCCACTAACAGAAAATGGAAGACCCTTTCTTTCGAGATGGTAACATCACAGAGGACAACGCACTGGATATGAGGACCTACTTGCTCCACCTTCAGGAACATCAGGTACGAAACGAACGGATAGGTAAGGAACTTGTCCTCCTGGGCAAATTCCAAGACTCAAGGTTATTCTCCCAAGCAAGAATTCAGCAGAGTGTCAATGAATGCTGGGCACTTCAAGGACCGGTCGAGGTAACTAAGGTACCCAATCTCTTTCTCTTCAAATTTACTTTTGCTTCCGATGCACGCCTTGTACTTTCAAATGGGCCATGGAACTTCTTTGGAGCTCTGCTTGTTCTCCATGAATGGTACCCACATGTCATATACCGTACGGTTACTTTTCATACGGTGGATTTATGGATGCATGTAACGAACATTCCAAGCGACTGTTACCATTACTATCTGGCTGAGATGATTGGGCGTGCGGCTGGCATTCTACTCGATATTGACTGGTCGGATAGACGCACCACACATTGTGACTATTTTCGCATTAAAGTACGAGTTTTACTTGATGCACCATTACTTCCCGGGATCTTTCTACACCTGCTTGATAACATGGGCGTGCAACTTTTGCGATGCACGTACGAAAGAGTTTTCATGGCATGTTTCCGATGTGGACGCATCGGACACGAAAATACTCACTGCTCTGCTTCCCTTTTAGAAGTGGTAGATTCTCTGAATCGCCGTACTGCACACATCCCTGGACCAGATCTGTACGAAACCTTTATTCTTGATGGGTATCCGATGTTTGGAAAAACTCTTCGGGCATTCCCGAACCCTGACTAGAACCGCACTTCTCGCATCACAATCTCTCGAGATACAAACGGCTTGTTCCTAACACACCTATACGAGGCGTTCTCACCAAATCCTTCCCCTGAACCCAACATGGATGACAGTTTCGTAACAGCTCCCAACTCTCCTATTTCGGCGACCGATGATAACGTTGATATCCCCATTAACCAAGATGATGAAATGGAGGATGCACCAATCCTTGGAGGCGGGGAAATCCCAGTAGAAATGATGGAAATTGGGGTGCAAGAAGGGGGCCTCAACATCAACAACATGGCACCTGATGATTTTCACTTACAAGCGGAACCGATTGATCAGGAATTTGGACATCCGGCCGATATACAACATGTCAACATAATGGACATATTTTTCCCTGAGCTACAAGGAAATGCAGAGCAACTAACAGATGACCTGGAAAATGCGGAGGATCAGGTTATGGAAAATGAAGACCAAGGAAATTCGGACTCAATCGACACTGATCCGGAAGAAATTGATGTTTCCATGGAATCGGAGGAAGAGACTTTGCCGGAAATTGACGTCATCAATCCGATGCAAGCATATAGTGAAGGAGATGCAACCACGTCCCCTCTGCCAACAAGAGATGATGGCCCACATGATCTGCTCGCAAATCCGACACCAAATCCCCACACTTGTTCTCTGACAGAAGTAAATCCTATCCACTTGAAGCAAAAATCTTCACAAATTCACCAGGAGATGGCCACGTCTACAGAGAAACAAACAGGGCTATATTTGCTTTCAAGCAATGAAGATCATATCTTGGATTTTGAGAATCCAAATCTGGCCGGGAAAATCCTTGAGGATTCTGCAAGTGGCTGCACGACTTTGGACTATTCTGCAGCAATGATAGACTCTTTACCTGTTCAATTAAAAACAATAACTCTCCCCACTTTCCAGTCTAGCCCACTAACAAATGAGTTGGACCATGGCCCACAACCAAAACCACCTATTAATTTAGCCCGTTTTATTATGGGCCTCTCTGATTTTGGACTTTCTCTATTTGCAAATCCCATTAACAACCACCTGTACTCACAACATGGGCCTTTTAACCAAATGAATCACATTTTCAACCCATCTCCATATGACCCAAACCATTCTGGCCCTGCTACAGAAAATACGAAGCCTTTCTCTTCAAGATTTCTACCTGTAGCCCAGCCACCACAAATGACAACATCCTCTCACTTAAACCCCAATGAAAAAAATACGGCCCTCAGTATATACCAGGCCTCATCTTCGTCCATGACTCACAACTTGGGCACTCTAAATCAGGACCTCATTATACAGATTCACACTCATGGTGGCATATCAACTCCTCTGAACGTCTCTGGGCATGTCGCCAATATACAACAACATGGCTTTATTCCATCAGTTCCGTTAAATGACCTCTATACTGGACAAGGCAAACTCACAGGAAGGGTATTTACTGCTCCGGACTTTGATGATTGTGGTGAAGATTCTGATGAAACTGAGGCTGGAAAAAATGATGAGAGTAAACAAGAAGACATGGAACAGGCTATCTATAAGGACCCAAGGCGTAAACGCATTCTTACTAACTGGAATGGAGACGAAGATGCAATTGCCAATGAAATGCTGAAGAATCTAGAATAGAATGATCCTCATCTCTCGCCAGGTGCACCTCCCATAAACTACTACACCAACTTTTCGCATAATCTCAGTCACATCTCAGCATATTTTTTTGATTACTCGTTTTCCCTATATAGACATCTGTTAGTCACACACAGAGGGAAAAAACGAAAATCACTGGACGATGTAATTTTAGATTACGAACCTTACACGCTTAGGAAAATTAAAGCTCGTAGAACTTCGGCTTGTTTAGAATATAGAGATGGCGTTCTCCTTGTAACGGACCAGTCAAACCAACAAGTACATCCTTACTTATCGACCTTAAAAAAGAGGAAATTGGACCTTACCCATTTTAGTAGCCATAAGGTGTGGTTGGGCTTTGATCGAGAAGTTCTGGAAACGTTGATCCCACATCGCACTTCTAACCTTTGTCGAACAGTAAAGAGATGTCTCGGATCAAGAGATAACCCTTTTTTCTCAGCTTCTTTGTCTTTGATCTCTATTATGTTTTCGCCTTGGTTTCGGATTTCGGGTGTTGCCTCTAAGCAACCCCTTCCCAAGAAATGAAGCTTCTTAGCTGGAACTGTAGCGGGCTAGGCCAGGCCCGCACAGTCCGAGCAGCTCTGAAACTGGCTCGCACCCATTCTCCGGGGTGTGTTTTCCTGCAAGAAACAAAATTAGATGTCTCCCTTATATCCAAAAAATTCTTGAAACTTGGGTATACATCGGCATCTGGGGTAGACCCCTCCGGAGTACTTGGAACGAAAGGAGGACTATGGGTGGGATGGACCGCTGAAATAGATGCCTCCGTCCGATATCAGGATAAAAATCTAATACTTATGGAATTCAAAAGTCAACATGAACCCCCTTGGTTCTCTGGGTTCATTTATGGTCACCCAAACCTCACCAAGTGAAAGACTACTTGGAACAGAATATCTTCGATTATATCTGCTATATCTTACCCAATTATGATGCTGGGAGATTTTAACCAAGTCTTGTCACCGGCTGACAAAACTGGACAAAATAGAGGATGCATTCCTGGACATAATCTCCTTGAAGATTTTCTGGATTTACATAGCTTGGTTGACATTTCATGGGTGGGACCCCCTTCACGTGGACAAATAATAGAGACGGACTCTTCTGTACCTACGAACGACTAGATCGGGGTGTAGCCACCGCAGATTGGCTGGCATGCTTTCCAAATGCTCAGATAAACAATTTGGGCATCCAATCCTCAGACCATGCACCACTCCTGTTGGACACCAGCCCTTTGCTTGTAAGTTTTCCAAGGCCGCATCGTTTTGAAGCCATGTGGCTAAAACATCCTCAATGCAAATCCATTATACAAGGCGCCTGGGCACAATCGTGTGAAGGTTCACCTTTGTTTAAAGTAGCGTTCTGGGGGAGAAAAATGATGAAATCTTTGGCCTTTTGGAATAAGCACAGATTTGGAAATTTGGGTGTTCAAATTGAGGATGCAAAAAGGCAATTATTACATTTGCAAGGACAACTTCCTCATCCAGATGCACAATTAATGGAGCATAATACTCAAAAACACCTGGATTGGTTACTCGACTGCGAGGAAACTTTCTGGGCTAAAAAATCAACGATCCGATGGCTCCAGTTGGGTGACCGAAATACCCGGTTCTTCCACTCTTCCACCATCATCCGGAGAAATACTAATAAAATCCTCTCTCTTTCGGACGAGCAAGGCCATACTTTTAACCATCATGAGAACATTGCCAACTGTTTGATTGAACACTTCAAATCAATTTTTTGTCCACCAGGGCGAATAGGAGAGGATAACCAACCTTCGGCCCCTTTTAGTGACAATTCTTCTTTGCTCCTTCCGAATCAAGTCGCCTGGCTCTCTAAACCATTTTCTGGCGAGGAAGTTAAAAAAGCCGTGTTTGAAATCCACCCGATGAAAGCACCGGGACCGGATGGGATTCCCGCGTTAGTTTATCAACAGTGTTGGGATTTTCTTGGACAACCCATTACTTCAGCGGCTCTCTCTTTCCTTAGATCTGGCCATATACTCAAACAGACAAACAAATCTTTTCTAGTGCTAATCCCAAAATGTTCAAGGCCAGAGACCCCTAGTGATTTCAGACCTATATCTCTTTGTAACACAATGTATAAAATCATTTCTAAAATCCTAGCTAACCGTATAAAACCTGTGCTTGGTCACCTTATATCGGATCAACAAAACGCCTTCGTGAGTGGCCGTCACATTACTGATAATATCCTGATTGCTCAAGAACTTACAAACAAAATTCGAACTACAAAAAATTCAAAGTTGATACTTGGAGCGCTCAAGATGGACATGAGTAAAGCTTATGATCGCCTATGTTGGAAATATCTGGAAGCAGTTCTCAAACACATGCTCTTTCCGGCACACTTCATCCGGCTGATAATGGAATGTGTAACAAGTGTGTCTTATGAGATTCTCTTAAATGGATCCCCAACCCAAAGATTTGAACCTTCATGCGGTCTTCGACATGGGGATCCTCTCTCACCATATCTGTTTATTTTGTGTGCTGAAATGCTCTCCGCTTCCCTCAGGATGGCACAGACAAATGGACATATACCCGGCATTAAGGCTGGGAAATTAAGCCCTGCTATCAACCATTTATTTTTCGCTGATGACGTGATGATCTTCACCAAGATCAATCAACAGTCCTGCAAATACATACGAGATATTCTTCAGGATTATTGTGCCGATTCAGGGCAAAAGATTAATCCAAGTAAATCTTCCATCACTCTAAGTCCGAATACCTCTGCCGAGGAAGGAAAAATCATAGAACAATGGCTAGATATTACCCTCGCTGACAGATTTGGCAAATATTTGGGAGGCACGCTGGATATCGTCACTAACCGCCGAAGATTTTTTCACGACCTTATAGAAAGAATCAAATTAAGATGTGCCAGTTGGCAAGGATGTCTACTAAATAAAGCCGGCCGCGCTATTCTTATCTCATCGGTCCTAACCTCCACTCTGACATACCACATGCAGGTATGTCTTTTCCCAAAATATGTGTGTACGAAATTGAAAACAATTATTGGCAAATTTTGGTGGTCTGGAAATGAGAACAGGCAAGGCGTGCATTGGCTCAATTGGCATACACTGTGCGCACCACGTCATATGGGGGGCATTGGATTCAAGGATATTGAGATCTTCAACAAAGTTCTTCTGGCAAAGACAAGTTGGAGACTGTGGACAGAATCGGACACCTTGATTGCCAGAATCCTTTTGGGAAAATATTGTCATCGGGAGAAATTCCTACTTAGTCCGGATCATGGAAATTTTTCTTGGGGTTGGCGAAGTATTGTGGTCGGACGTCTGGTCATTAAAACTGGGTTGCGATGGCAGGTAGGTACGGGATCGCAAATTTCCATATGGCAAGATGACTGGATTCCCAACTGTATTGGGAAGCCACTCCTTATAACTCCACATCCTCCTCATCCTCCAGACAAAGTACAACAACTTATAAGATATGGATCCTGGGACGAGGACCTGCTGCGACAACTTTTTTCAACAAGCGTTGTCCCCAAGATTAAAGCTATCCACTTATCTCCTCATACAATCAGTGATCAATTGGTTTGGAAGCATACACCATCTGGAATTTATTCTACTAAATCTGCCTATCTCATGCTATTCCAGCAAAAAACAGAAAAACTCTTGGCAGAAGGACGAATTCAAGGAAACGGATTAGTGGATAGTAAAACCTGGCTCAAAATCTGGTCTCTACCAATTCCACCCAAAATTTGCTTCCTCATCTGGCAAATCCTGTGGAACCGACTACCAATCCAACTTAAATTGCATCGTTTCAAAATTACCCCATCAAATCTTTGCCCTTTATGCTTAAGTGAGCCGGAAACTTTGGATCACCTGTTTCTTTCTTGCCCCAAAGTTAGACCTGTCTGGTTTGGAGGACCTTCTGGCATCAAATCTGACGCTATCACATCACCTTTTCGAGAATGGCTTATTGCATGGTTCTCTAACACCAAATATAAAAGCACTTATTTAAACCAAACTATTTTTATGGTCACAACAATTTGGGGTATTTGGATTCATAGAAACAAACATATTTTTCAGTTAGAACCTTTCATTCCTAGATGTGTAATCCAATCTATAGGCTCTCTTTCAGCACAAATACAAGCCCTCATTTCAAAAAAACCTGATACACCACTGCCTATTAAACAGTCACGTATGCTTGACCCACCTTTTCTGGTACACCAGACTACACACGAGTGCAGATGTAGGAATAAAAGGCTTGTGACCATTTGTTTGGCTGTTTGTTTTGATAAGGAGCTACTCAAAGCCGGACTTGGCCTCACTTGCCTATCTCAAGGGAATCATAGATGTGGGTCAGCTGCTATCTCGTTTATGGCATCTGACGAAATGACTGCTTATGCAAAGGCGCTACTAACAGTATTATGTTGGGCACATAAGAAGAAGTTACTACATATTAAAGTTGTTACTTATTCAAAATTTTTACTCTCGCAGATGACCAACTCTGAAGACATCGCTGATACAGTGGCACCGATTATGTATGATATCTGTTATATTACTACCGATATGCATTACTTTAGTATTAGCAGGACTGGTGGACTACCCATGAAGGAGGCCAGATCATCTGCAGCTTTTGCGTGTCACGCCCGCATCGCCGTATATCAGGACTGGGTCGATGAATCTTGCTGCAATGTGATCTGACTATTCTATTTTGTGTAAATTATTTGTTATGTTGTACTTTGGCTTTTGAACATTCTTCCTGTTGAATGTTTGACTCTCATGTAAAAGCCGCGATGGCTTGATCTGGAAATCACTGTAATCTTTTGAAAATTTCAATGCAATTCTCTATTTCTATCAAAAAAAAAAGGATACACAAACGTGACGGTGGAAACGGACTCCATGGCTGCCGTGGACTTGATCACCGAGAGAGAAATGATATGGCACCCTTTAAGCAGCCTTATCAAGGATGCTAGATTCCTAATTAGGAACATTATGTCTACTATTACACATGTTTATAGAGGGTAACTTATTCGCCGATCAACTGTCCAAAATTGGCGAGCAACAACAAATGTCTTTTGTATACCTTATACAACCATCAAATGTTGTGCTCCCGTTGTTAGCCGATGATTCTGCTAGTGTTGCCCATGTGAGGGCTTAGAACTTTGTACTTAGTTTTTTTTTTAATCAAAAAAGAAAAAAAAGTAGTGCATAATGAGTTTCAGATTTACTGGATTTCAGAAAGAAAACTGGCTGGGGGGCAGCCTTTGGCTACAACAAAGCTTTTCACGCACAGGGGGCACGCGCACGCGCAGAGAGAGAGAGCCGAATGGCCAAGAAAACTTCGGGAAAGAATCACATTGCAGGTAACCTTTACATAAGAGGTCAACAGTTCACCCCCCAAAGCTAACCCCCACAATTACAAACTTACACCTTTTAGCGATCAAAACCATTAATCCTTATGTACATCACCCCCAACGATAACACAAGGAAAAATAACCAACAAAACTATGAACTTGTAGAGCCCTATCTACTGTTCCTTTTTCTTTTTTCCCCCCCAACATGGTCCTGCTGCCAAGCTTTCTACAGTTTTATTCCTTCACATATTCAAAACAGGAATAGTATAATATCTGACACCCAAAAATGCTCCTTATCCCTCCAAATTATCCGCACCCCAAACCAGACATTGGCACCTGAAGATGTAGCAGGTCTATGGTGTTACCTCGGTTTTGGTTGCGATGAAAACGACAAGGCGGGTCGAACAAGCCTCTGAAGTGTTGGGCTGCTCAGCAATGTAGCCTGAGATCGGTTGAGCATCTCAGTCATTAATGGTGTTTGATAGGATTGAACGAGACTCGTACTATCTGTAGAGTCTCCTCTTGCGGTTGCTCTTTGCCATGAGTGAGAACTTAATCCCGACAGGACATACGCCCTTCCCGATGCCTCGTAGACTTGCCTGCTTGCCATTCTCTGTTGCATCTCCTTGAGCTCAGCATCCAACGCAACACAGAGCCGGTCACCAGACTTGGCTGACACAGTCACTGACAACACCCTGCGGCAAGTTTCTAAGATAGCAATTGCACCTGCCAGGTCTCCCTGCTCAGCTGCAGTCCGTGCTTGTGCCATTGCCTCCGCTGCTTGCAGCCTATTCCTTTGTCTGTCCACTTCTATCGACACTACCTCTTGTCCAACACATTCAGGTCTTTTAATTTTAACTTCTTCACTTTCCAAAGTCACTGCCTTTTTCGACAAGGGATCGTTGTATACGCATTTAACCTTTACCAGTGATGTTTCATTGCTTGAAAATTCTGCTGGCACATTCATTGAAACAAGAAAATCTCTCTCCTCATCGGCATACAAATCTCCAATATCTATAATTCCAGTCTGACCGTCAGGCATCACACGGTTAGGATAGCTTCCAGCCTTTAAAGAGCCGAGGCGGAGGCCTTGGTCCACGCCTTTGATAATCACCTGCAGCTCCTTCACAACAACGCTAAGAAGCCCCCCAATGCACTGTGCAAATGCATCCTGAATAACACCTTCTGTCTCGATGAAAGAAAATGTTCCTCCAGAAATCTCTGATATCGAGTGCATCGATGAAGCATCATGATCCATACCAAACCCAAAAGCGTGCACCGGAATTTTGAAACCTGATCTGCCATTACCGTGTATTGACAAAGGAAGCAGCGACTGATAATTTGGTAAATGTTGGCTGCCACCAGAACCACTGACAGTATATGTGTCCTGTCCATCTGACAACAGTATTATACTGGCAACTGGGTTCTTTTCCCTTCTGTCTTCCATTACCTTGGCACCCTTTCTCAATCCCTCAGCAATGTTTGTTCCACCATTTGCAACCAAAGAGTTGACAGCTTGTAATGCCTGCTGCCGACCCGCGTCGGTCATCCTACGGAGAGGGAAGAGGCGGCGGGCCGTCGACGAGAAGGCAATCACTGCCAGCCTGTCACTGGGACCCAGATTCTGTATCACAAACCCCATGGCTCGCTTCAGTAAGGCAAGCTTGGTTCCGGCCATGCTGCCACTGATGTCGAGCACTGTGACAAGATCGACTGGAGCACGAGGAGTTTGAGAGACTTGGGATAAGTTATCCTGACTCCTACTGGGACTATTTCCTGAAACTGAAGTGGGAGCTTTGAGATGGATCAGGACATTGAAGTTGTCGTATGCATCGAGTCGAGGGGCTGCTGGAACTTCAGGGTACGTACTGATTAATATCTTTCCGCAGAACTCATTATCTGCAGCATTGCTATTTGAAGAGCCTCTCTCAGTAGACTCGGATTGATGATCTAAGGCTTCATCGTCGTTAAAGATGGCTGGCTCAGGAGCCTGAAAAAATGGTGCCATGTGTCGATTGGAAGTTGTACGAGGGGGAGGTAACTGGCGGATCACAGTCATCAGAGCATCATTATGGGGCCAATCTACAGGGTTGATTCTTGCTCTTCCAGGGAGAGGATCCAAATTGGGACTCTGCAAGGGTATTTCTTTCCACTTCGCTCTGCAAACAGGGCAAATTTGGTTGCCATGTTTCACATTTGAAGCAATACAGTGGAAATGGAAGGAGTGCGCACATTCTGCAGTGAAAATAGCATGGCCATCCCCACGTTTCATTGTAGCCAAACATATTGAGCATGTCTTCTGAAAGTTTAAAAAAGATGCCGGTGAGAAAGATACAAGTATGCAACGAATCATATGCAGGGGAAGATTTACTACTTTTGGCTGTACCAATGAGAAAAGACTTTTTAGCAACTTGCAAAAGTTTTATTTGCTTTTATTGGGGTTACAACTATAGAAATTCTCTTACCCCATTCATCTCACTCCCCATGAGACTCAAACATGTTAACTTGCACAGGGAAGGGAGAGGCCTGTACCACTAACTATCACCATGGTATTTGTTTCATAGGTATATATTCCAAAATTCAAAGCTTGAAAATAGAGTAAAAATTGGCACAGTAAGAATATCTTTATAGAAACAACTCAGTGACGTTTAACTGAATGGAAACTATCTGAAGATGTATAGATGTCTAGTAAGCAACCTCGAAATTTATGATGGTACTTATTGTGATGTGCTGACCATTCAGAATAAGAGTTGAATATTGAAAAGCTCAAAAGCAACTGAGTCAACTGTGGCACAAGTGGAGAAAGCCAGCTTTGAAAACCAAAACAAAAAGAGGCTCATGCTTATCTCCCCCCTTCTAAAAATATCCCGACTTTGACCAAAAAGAATTTGCCGGATAACAATCCAAAAACACACCCCGTACTTTTCTTCGAATCCTGGACAAATTGAAGTTCTTTCGAACATATGCAGATAAATTTCTAGATGAGGACCGCAGATGTGATGCAAGTGGTGGCGATGAATACTTATGCGATGTTAACCGATTCTATTATACTCTGCTATTCAAGATTCTTCTCACATTCAGGAGGATTGCATTTCTATATGTTTTTCCCTTTCCGAGATTCTTTTCCAAATTCAGGGTGTAGTGTGCCGGTTGTTTCATCAAGCAAATCGTATAATGAATGAACCAATGAGCTGCATATCATCTGCGAGGTAAAGGATGGCATCTCTAGCCAATAAATCAATAACAAACTCACGGCCTTAGAGGGTTAAACAAGCCGCCAAAAATTGATACACAGGAGTCAGGACAAAAACTTAGTAAATTCAAACCAAACGCATCAATTGAAGGGAAAGATCCCCCTCTCCTTCGTTAATGGTGTTCAGCTCACTAAGTGCCAACTGCCAACTAATGAGTCCACTACAAAGCAACTTCGGCTTTATTTTCTTTTTCATTTTTGGCACAGAAAACACTACTGACGATGTTCCCTCTCAAGAAAAGGGAAGTCAAATCTATAGAGGAAATCTCAAGCAAAAGAACTGGAGGAACTTCATAAATTGAAAAAAAAAAGCAGAAAACGATTTAGAGATAAGGACAAGAAGATAACAGAACCTCCCTAAGGAAGCCTGATGCCACTATTACTCCATTAGCTTCATAAATTGGCAATTTATTCAATATTTCTTGGATAAAAAGTATATTATGACCACAAATTTCCTAATTTACATCTTATTGACCAATGAACCAAACAGTGCATAAATGACAAAAACTCAAAATCTCTAACGAAAAATAAAAACCAGATCAAGGAAACACAAAATAATCACTAGTCAAACATTATTTTCGCTACTACCCTTCGCTTTCACAACTTTCCAGTATCACAACGAGTGGAATTAGAAAAGAGGGTTTTGAGGGTTTTTCTTCAAAAGTACAAAAATCTAACCTTGGAAGACGATCTGCTGAAGCTCTTGGAAAGCCGCAGCCCGCTCCCCGCCGCCGGCCGGCTCGCCGGAGGAACGGAGGGCGAGAGCAGAGCGGCGTCCGACAGCCGCTCAGACGGCGGCGGCGAGTCATCCAGCACGGCACCCGGCGCGTGAACACACAGTCTCAAACCAAGTGCAAGCTTGGCCTTCCTCCATTTACTCCCCATTTTCAGTAAGCAAGAACCAGATCTCACAAATGCGTTAGTGGGTCTACTGTCTAGCCAAGAAAGCACAAGAACTCAAGAGGGCTTCGACTTCAGATGGAAGGGTGTATGTGATTGTGTGTGAAGAAGGGAGCTGAAGGAGGGGAGAAGTGGGTGGTTGAATGGCTCTTGTTGTTGTTGGCGGCCATGAATGAGGAGAGAAGGAGGGAGGAGGTTTTTGACCTTTGGTTTTAGTGAAAAGTAGTACACGAGACCCAATTACTTTAAAATTGATAGTTGCAACATCTCTCTTTTCTTCTCTCTTTTGTTTGGTTTTTTGAGAAAAAAGCACGTTTTTGGTTTTGGCCTTTGACTTTCAGCCCTAAACCACCCACTTCTTGTGCCTAATTTACCATTAAAAGTTTTTTTTTTTTTTTTGTGCAGGTTTTATAAAGATCGATAAAAACAATTCAAGATTCATAAAACACAAAGCGAAAAAATAATGGAAGGTTGTGTTAGAAAGTTAAAAGAAGTAGAATGGAAAATCGATGGTAAGATAACCGCATGGTTGATGGAGGTCGGCATATTTTCAATGTAGGAGAATATGTCTTACTTTAGTTAATTTATTTAGTAGTCCTTTTGCTACCATCATCTAGAAACATTGACAAAATCAATAAAGAACACATGAATATTAAGAAGTTAAAAAAAAAAAAAATGTATCATAAGAATTTACTCTCTTAGTAGAATGATTTTCACGTTTGTTCAGATAATAAACTTAAAGTGAGTCGCAGGACATTTGTTTATAAAGAACATATCATGCTATATCAGATCGAATATGGAACCAGAAAGAATCAAGCGTAAGACCTTATAAAAACAAGAGGTTTAAATACCATCTTAAATTATCACCCGCTCCAATTATGTCATAATCCTCTTTATAGAAAACCATCTCTGTCGTTGTAGAAAATATATTTACCTACATTTAGGACACATCAATGACTCATTACAATCAATGAGTGGCCCACCTTAATGTAACAATGTTGGGCATGCACATGAATAATGAATTTGATGATAAGGAGTCAAATGGTGGGAAATTTTTCTAATGATGGGTTTATTCTTAACACGAGTTGATGGTAAGTTCTCCGCACACACACGTGCGCATCATCACCAATGTCTTTTTCTCTTTTCTTTTCTATTGTCTTGTTGATACATTATTTTACCTTTCTTTTGTTCTATTATGTTCCAAATTTCGTCTAGTCAAAAACAAATAAAATTTCATCTATATGCGTTCACATTCTTCGCCGACAAAAATACAAGAACTTGTCCCAAAACCATGGGATTAGATGATTTTTTATTTTATTTTATTTTATGAAGATTGATAGTTCAGGTCTTCTGAGAACCACGTCAAATTTCTTATAAATTTCTTCAGGAGGTTATATCTTAGAATAGTTCAAGAAAATTGATCTACTATATCACATAAATACTGGAAAACAAAATATTTGTTGCTTATCCTTGAATTTGAATCGCATTAATCAATTTAGGAGGAAAAAAAGAAGCATATTCACTTTAGCGTTTGGATAAAATTATGGAGATGGGAAATTGCAGCTAATGACGACGCTTCTTAAAATATTGAATTTGTGAAATTTGGAATCATATTAGTAACTGGACAAAAAAAAAGAAAAAGAAAAACTAATGAGGTTTCCAAATCTTTAGCAGCGTTTATGGTTCACTAAAATAAGATCATTTTTATTTTAATAGAAAAAGAAACAACTTTCTTACGTACGTAAATCTGATTGCACATATTTCTCGATCATAATATAATTTCTAGAAAATGTAGTCGGCTGCTAATATTGCCTCTCTTCATGTTCAAGATAATAAGTAACGCCACCAAAAAAAAAAAAATACTAAATTATCTGATGTGAATGCATTTCTTTGACCATCCGAACCTTAGTTGGGTCAAAATTTTGGGCTTGAGAACTTTTCCAAGTTTTGCAGATGTTTTACGAAAATTCTCATGTGAAAATTCAACGATGAGTAATGTTAAATGCTACGATATTGACATGTCAAAAACCTATCTCTTGATTTGACCGTCCAAATCAGATATTTCATATCTTGAAGAACTTGACATTTTCATAGAACAAATAGAATTATGAAAATAACTGATTTAACGTATAGCTATGCACGAGAAGTATTTGTTTTTGTCACTATTTCACTTGCTAAATCGGTTTATCGTATAGCTATCCTGAATCATAACTATTAATATGCTTCATTCGATTAACTCAATTCTTCTAAACTGCCCTTTCAACCAAAAATTTCGGTTCGTTCAATTAGCAGAGCAACATAGCGGGCATATGAGGTGCCCCTTTAGAAAAGTTTGTCATTAGTAATGATTAGTGCTTCATTTAAAATCGTATCAACAGTGATCTCATACAGGTCGAAACTGCTAGATGTGTGTAGTGAGAACTGCTAGATGTGTGTAGTGAGAACTGCTAGGTTGTAGGCTGATATAGCCAAATTGTCTACTTATCTGTACCCAAACTTGTATGGCCCTAAGGCCATATACTTATTTCCCTTATCAATGCAATCCTCTTATTAACTAGAAGAAAAAAATTTGAGGTCGAAACTTTGGATGCGATCAAGATTTCTCTGCTCCAACTCTCAAACAATTGAAGAAGTCAAAACGTAACTTAGTATCAATATATTCTTGAAAGTAGCATTCAACACAAGCAAAATTACCGGAATGCATGTCAAAAATCTAGAGTTCCTCCCCTTCCCCGCCCCCCTCTTCCTGAAGATGTTCAAAATTTTGAATCCACCATTTATAGATTATACATGACATAACGTAACAAATTAAACATTCAGGTAGAAAGCTAAATCGTTCGTACATAGATCTAAAAGACTGTGAATAAATAGACTGAGGTCAAAAGAACGAATCTAACGGTGGCAGAAAAAAGTCAAACCGTAATCAGATAACATGATTTGCCTCATTGCTAAGTTGGTTCTTTGAACTATTCGGTTAAAAGTTAATTTGTTCAATTCACGAGTCCAACTAGACCTCATTATTCTTCGGAATAGTATCCCTACAAGCATAATAATATATGGGACACATATGGTTCCCCTGTTACTTTCCATTCTTCCATTGCTTCTCCCAGTTGATAGTGGGATACATCATATATACATGATACTTGGTGGCACCGGTACATAGCCACCAATGGAAAGCTTTTGGTGATGGAAGAATTTCTCTTCATGTATGTTGAATTGTTAAGAGGAAAATGGGGGCATCAAATGATTCACTTTGAAGAATCTTAGCCAATCCACCTGAGCTTGCTTGCTAATGGAGTGCACTATGCACTGTGTGCGTGTGTGTGTGATATCAGATATGGTGTGTTGGAAAAGAAGACCAGAATGATTCTAAGCTTTGAGTGGAGTTCTCTATTCATTTCCCACTTTACTTTACTCCCTTCAAAAGACAACCTTTTAAAAGAAAAATGCTCCATCTTTTGTAAGCTGCAAAAAGTTATTCCTCCCCCCACAAAATAACATCAACTAGCAACCAAGAAGATGACTTGTTTGCACTTAACCCTGCTTTTGAGACCACTCTTGCCTCCCAACTTGTGTGTGGGTGGGGGGAGAGAGAGAGAGAGGAACTGAAGAGAGCAGCTCCCTCCTGCAAATGCATGGAATAATGAGTAAAAAGCTCCATTAACAAAGGAATCCTCATAAACACCAGCTGTGGGAGGAGGAATAGGATTCCCTTTTACCACCTCTAAATCCGCGAGACTTTCTAGGGAGAAGTCAACTGAACTAGAAAGCTGACCTTTTTGTTTTAGTTATGCAAACCTAGCTAGCTCTCCTCGATCTACTGCTGCCCCCCACTTGGGTGATTATACTTAAGTGCATTTTTTTTGTTGTGTTGCGAAGAGCGTATGCATGTGTTGAGAAATTTTGAACTCTTCCGGCCAGGCTTCCCAAAACCCTGGTTTGACTCTGGCTTTGGATGCCTCAATATCTTGCCATATTTTCACCCGACGCATGGGTGACCCCGACCGGCATCTACTCATTCTAAAGAACAAAAGTGTTTTTGGAAATTTACTTTAATTTGATTTTATTTGTTTGATCCAATATAAAATTAATTTTCGACGATTAGGGTAAAACCTTGAGATTAGGGCTTTTCGTGCTCATATACGAGCTTTTGTGTCTAACTGTTCCTCTTGCTATCCGTCTTAGCTAGGAAGAAATCTTCAATATAACGGTGGTAAATTTGATGCAGTGTTACTAAACATCTGAAATATAACGAAATAGAGGGATTCCCAAACAACAAGAGACTAAGATTTCATTACGCACTATATCTTCCATTAGTTATACCACGTCATCTCTGTTATGATGACATGAATATTCGAAAAGATCTCGCTAGAGTTTTAGGTCGAATATTACGTGTTTTTTTTTCTTTTTTGGGGCGCTAAATGAATGAAGGGTTCTGTTTTTCATAAAAAAAAAAAAAAGAGAAAAAAGTTTCTGAAGTGTAAATGAAAGCAAGAAAGCTGATGAAAAAGCGAAAAGCATAATAAAAGTCAGCCCTTTTGTGATATTCGTTTTTGAGAAACATTTTTTTTGAAGGAGTTGATCATCACCACATGCACATCCAAGCCCAGTGAAAATCAAGTGTCCAGTAGCTTTCCTTAATCATGATGTCACATGTGTGCTGATCATCAACGCAAAGTCAAACCTGATCATTTAACAAAAAGAAAAAGGTCAAACCTGATCCATGCATTCACGAGTACCCTTTGACCATTCATCAAACATCATGTCCCATGCCATCCCCAAGTAATTAGCTAGGTTTATATTAGTACTATTTTCTTAATTCATATGTTTGAAGTGAGATTATAAGTGTACTTTTCTTTTTACTTTTTTACTCCCTCCTTCCCACGTAAATCGATCGCCTTTTTTACACGCAGATTAAGGATTTAAGTCATATATTTGTGTGTTTTACATTCTACTATTCAGAGAAAGGAAGAGAAGAAAGTGGGTCGAAAGAGAGAAAATGAATTAGTAGAGTGTTAAATGTGGAGCGAGAAATAGAATAAAAAAGTATAAAAAAATGGGTCAGGAAAGAGAAAATGAGTTGGTGGAGAATTAAATATGGAGAGAAAAATATAGTAAAAAAAAATATAAAAAGAGTAAATATGTAAAAATATCTATAGAATCTTTCTTGATTTGGAAAGTGAACAATTTTTATGGAACGACCTCAATGTTATTAAAGGGCAAGTGCACCTAAGGAGTAAAAGGTCCCTGGAGCCTAGGCGCAAGGCACATGCGCGCGCCTTTTCGAAGTAAGGCGCAATATTAAAATAAATAAAAATAAAAAATAATAGTGCATTAAAACTATAAAATTACGTAAAAAAAATTCAGAACACGACAATTAGCAAACTTCTAAACATTAGCGAAAGTTTCAAATACCATAACATCCTAATTTAACAAGCTTTCAACATTAAAAAAGTTTTAAATCCACTGAAAAATAGCAAATCACTAAATTCGAAGTGAACATAACACCATATTTTTCATCATCGCTAAGAACCAAGGCATCAACGCTTTCTTCAAACAGAATCATAGGCTCCAATGGTAGAGATTCCTCATCAACTTCATCTTCTTTGTCTACTAGATGAACTGATGGGGTTGATCTACTTGACGTGGCTGCCCTATCTAATTACGGCCTTACACTTCTTGCTATTGACCTTGAATGGTAGTTCAACTCCATGCCACTTAAAGGGTCACTTTCAAACATGTTGTCATCGCCTTCGTCTGCATCTTCATCAGGCCTCCCAACCAATCGCTCATTACTTTCATCAATATCATCCAATATAATAGGATCAATCGTGTCGCGTGAATTGTAGCGTCGCTTTAACGTTCTATTGTATTTTACAAACACCAAATCATTCAAGCAACTTTGTTCAAGCCTATTCATTTTCTTGCTATGAAGCTGTGAAGTACGGTAAACAAATTGATTAATAGTCATTGCATAAGAAATAACTCTGAATTTTAGTGTAAAACTTTACTACTTGATTGCAACTTGGACTTACATGCTCGAACACGCTCCAGTTACGTTCACAGCCAAAAGTACTACAAGTGAGACTCAAAACCTTTATTGCAAACTTTTACAAGTGAGACGTTGATGACTCATATGAAGCCCACCATTCCATTGTTCAATGCATGAAAATTGTAAAAGTAATAAGTAACGTGACTATTCAATAATTTATAAGTATAAAGAGTACTCTAAAGCAAAAAAAAAAAAATAGTACCTGGTGCTTTTCTATCTTTGATCCTCTTTGACATGAGATTTCCAAATAGACCCTCCGCTCTCTTATACTGACTCACCTTAGTGTCAATTGCATCTTGCACTGCCATATTAGGGTTTAACCTTTGAATGCAATCATACAAGTCCGTCATAACAGTTTCATCACTCTTAATGTCTGGGGTAGAGTAATAATACTCCGGGTTCAAGAAATAAACGGCTGCATGCAAAGGACGATGGAGTTGAATGATCTCATAAACCTCGTTATACTTCAACTCATTCTCTTGGAAAGCACTTGTAGTAGCATCTTTAGCTTTTTCTATAGCCTTGTAAATGTATCCCATTGGAGATTTTTTCTCACCATCAACCAATCTAAGTACCGAAATAAGAGGGCATGCTACCTTTAAAATATATACAAGATTATTCCAAAACAAAGGCATTAATACTATTTTTGCCACTCTTTTGCCTTGTAGCTCCTTTGACCATTTGCTATTGCCTCACTCTTTCGACGTAAACATTTTTTTCAAGTTATTTTGTTTTTCATGAATCCTTGACAAAGTGATAGTGGCAGTTGCAAATCTCATTTTTCCAGGCCTAAGCAACTCACTTTTTGGCAAATTTCCTTAACAAGTTTACAACACCCACGCGATTATATATGTAACCATTCAAAGCAAGAGCCTTTTGAAATGTTGACTTCATCTTAAGTAACCTAAAGATTTCCTCTAAGATCAAGTCAATGCAATGCGCAGCACATGGTGTCCAAAACAAGTGTGGATAATCACGCTCCAATAACTTGCCTATCATAGAAAATTACAAATAAATTAAGAAATTAAATGTCCAACTATCTATTAGCTAATAATATTATATATTTTGATGCCAAGGAAAGTGGGTTCGTACCTACGTGGAGGTGCCATAAAGGCTGCAGTCCGAGTCAGCTTCCAAGTATGCAAAGTGAGAGACAATGAGGGTGGATTAAGGGCAGAAAGCAAGGCTTCTCAGACAGGCTGTGAAGGAAGGCAGTACTGTGGAGACAAGGCCGAGACAAACAGGGCCGGTAGTCGACGGTCCAATGCTACGGTCCAATGTTATGTCTAATTTGTGTTTCTCTCTCTAGAATCCAAGAGCTCTCAAGCCCTAGAGTGAGAAAGTGATTTTGTAAGAATGAGCCAAAAGTCCTTGAATAAGTCATAAAGTCCACTATTTATAGGAAACAATGTGCTTGTGTCATAAAATGTCACATGTCATCCCTTGGGAGTGACACGTCACCAGGGAGTTTGAAAATACCGGTTCTCTGTTGGATTGTCGGTTCCCAAATTCGTGCTGCTTGCCCTACACAGCGTCGCTCTACCTAACTGAAAAGACTGACCACACCATGACAGCATGATCATAGTAAGCCCGTTCCCCAGCCACCGGTCTAAGCCCTTACTGAATCCCACAAGGTGCGTCAAGAGACGCGTAGAGAACCTGATAGCGGTGAGGGTTGCCCCTGTAGCCAACTGCCAGGCAGACTAGGCCCGATGCCCTCCAAAGACCTGCTCTTATCCTGGAGTGACCCGGGGGTCATCGTCCTGAGGGCACCGATGATCACCGGTAACGTGAGTGGACATGGTCGCAACTCAGTGCCTAGTGTCATGCAAGTCACTCCAGACGGCGATAGCTTTGTGGTAACGAGCCTATCCCGCTGCGAAGGGTCCTCATGCCAGAGCACTACGAGCAGAGCCCTCCGGAATGAAGACGACGATAACTTTGTAGTAACGAGCCTATCCCGCTGCGAAGGGTCCTCGACCCGGAGCATTATAAGTGGAGCCCCTCGGAATGAAGACAGCGATAGCTTTGTGGTAACGAGCCTATCCCGCTGCAAAGGGTCCTCGTGCCGGAGCACTACGAGTGAAGCCCCCCAGAATAAAGACGGTGATAACTTTGTGGTAACGAGCCTATCTCGCTGCGAAGGGTCCTTGTGCCGGAGCTCTACGAGCGAAGCCCTCCGGAATGAAGACGGCGATAACTTTGTGGTAATGAGCCTATCCCGCTGTGAAGGGTCCTCATGTCGGAGCACTATGAGCGGAGCCCCTTGGAATGCTGCACACTCCGGAGAGTGGGTCGAAGTATGTTCCACGTCCATGGCGTGGGCACATGATGTGGTGAATGAGTGTGATGCCCGGAGGCCTGTAACATGATTATGGCACAGGGCGGGTTGCCTACAGGACGAGACATGAAAGTGGCGCACGGGCGCGGCGACGACCATCGCGAGACAATACCTGCCGTGGCACGTATCATGAAAGTGGTGCACGGGCGCGGTGACGACTGCCGCTAGACAATACCTGGTGTCGGGGAACGTGTCATGAAAGTGGCGCATGGGTGCGAGGAACGACCGTCGCGAAAACAGTGCATGGGAGCGCATCAGGTGTCCCAGAGACGGGGTGTGAGCTGAGTGTGTATGTTATACCAAAATAATAAATACGATCTTTAGTAATGACAAAGTTAGGAGTGATGGTACGCGGTCGTTGGAAACGGGTCATTCGGCGGTAGCACGTGACTTCGGGCGACGAGCATCGCGGAGGCAGTGCATGGCCGCTGGTGACGGATGACGGACATCGCGAGGTTGGTGTGCGAGCATTGGCAAGTATCGCGAAGACGCAAAACCCTGTGAAGACAAGTGCGCATGGGAGGGGAGGCCTAAAGGCCAACATTTGAGGGAAGGCCAAGGCCAACCCCCTTGGGGAGGCCGAGGCCGACCCTAGGGGGTGGCCAAGGCCAAGGCCAAGGCCAGCTCCCACAAAGGGAGGCCAAGGCCACTCCCCCTTTTGGTAAACTTTGGGCCTGCCGACGGTTGGTGTTTTGGTGGACAACGCGGAGTCGAGTAGTCGAGGTACGATGAGCGTGTTGCCGTGAGTCGCACCCACATAATGAGTAAGGTGCCAAAGTCACACGCGAAGCGTACGAAGCGAACAAGGCGCGAAAAGGACTTTGCGCGAGAAGTGAGCAACCGGGGGGGGGGGGGAAGGCCAAGGCCAACCCCATGGGGGGCTAAGGCCGACCCCATGGGGTTGGCCAAGGCCTTTGCCCTTTGACCCCGTTGCTCTGTTTGCGCCGTCGGCCGATGTTTTTGGTGAAAAGGTGTTCGGGTGGTTGCGGCGCGACGAACATGCTACCGTGAGTCACGTTAACGTGAAATAATTGACGCCTAAGTCGCGCACAAGGCATGCGAAGCGAAAAATGCACGTGACTTGGCGCGCGCACTTTGATCGGTTCGATGCATTGAAAAGTTGACCGTTGAATGTGTCGACGTGTTCGTGCAAAGTGGGCCCTGGGGTCCGATCAAGATAGGTTGGGAACATAAGCCCCCTGCGTGTGGTGTGCGCGTAGGGGCGACCCGAGCGGGCGCCGCACGCATAAACGTCGTGCTCCAAAATAATGCGCCGTGATGGAATCTTATGAACGGACGCGATAGTAACGAAAAACTTTGAAGAGCGGAGCTATCGTTGAATTTTTGCGAAATTGAATTTTTTTTATCGCGAAGTAAAAGGTAGCGCGAATAAAATAACAGAGATATCGAGAAAGAAAAAAAAGCGGAGCGGCGAAAAATGAAACATGCGCTTTGTTCGCGTTAGCGTGAACAGAGAGATATCGCGAAAAAGAAAATTTGATACGAAAATGGGTTTGTGCAAAATTTTTAGTAGCGGTAAAATTAATGACATAAAAGTCGTTACGTCATTCCCGGCAAAGATAGCGCAAAAAGAATTAAGTTAGCGCGAACATGGGTAACGCGTTTGAAAAAGGAGTTGTTGGGAGTTTTGGGGGGAAAGTTTGAAATTTGAATGAGTGTGAAAGGTTTTGGGGGGAAAGTTGAAAAAAGAGTTTGAACCAAAAAGATAACCCTAGAGGGGGGGTGAATAAGGTTTTAAGACTACTTTAAAAATTAACAAAAAACAAACCTCAATCTCAATAACTTAAATAAGCAAACAACCAATCTCAACACAAATATAAAACGATTATGTAAAGATAGAAGGGTTTAGAAATACTTGACAAGGAGATTTAAATGGTTCGACTTGATATATCCTTAAGCCTACGTCCACCCCTTCAAGGAATTCCTTTGAAAGGCCCTAGAATCCACTAGTATGATCTTCCTTACGGGTCAAGATCGAATCTCTTACAATCCATTGATGCTATGCCCACATCAAGAACAAGTTTTGACAAACTCAAAGCTTCAAAGCTTGACAAACCCAAGCTTTGATACTAGAACCTTTAGATGAAGAATTGTGTACAAGATTTCACTCTCAATAAGTAGATGAGTACAAGTTTAAGCACTAGAACAAGAGAGATGAGTGTATGGTAACTTTATGAAAGTGTATATCTCTCAAGTGTAAGCTCACAATAAATGCTATCTTGAAATGGATGAGAAATCAATGAAAAACAAGATAGATTGAACAATTGCTTTGATCTTTGAGTATATGAAAGATAAGAGAGCTTTGAATGCAATTGATGAATCAAAACTAAGCCCAAAATGAGTATTTATAGAGTTGGAAATTAATATGACCGTTTGGAGTTAGGTAGGGCATTTATTGCGCCAAACGGTAAATACAGTCGACTGTAATGCACCATTGCAGTCGACTGTAATCCAAATGCAGTTGACTGTAATAGGCTACTGGAAGTATTGCAGTCGACTGTAATCCAATACAGTCGACTGTAATACATCACTGCCCAACTTGCAGTCGACTGCAATCCAATGCAGTTGACTGCATTCCAGAAAATGCAGTTTCCTAGTTTTTAAAGAATGAAAAACTTTTATGCATGTAAGGGAAACCTATGAGCAAGTTCTAGGTATACAGTCATCGTAACGATCATCTCTTTATGTCTAGTTTACAAAGAAGGAAATAAAGCGTTGTAAAATACGATCGATGAAGTTCTTCTTTGGAGCGATCCGTTGAGTGTCTTTGATCGATTAGCTCGTCTAGATGTCCGTTTGCATGAGTATAAGATTGTACCTATTTCTTCATCAACTCAATGCATGTTAGACAACATAATTGTCAATGTTAGTTTATCATCAAAACCAACTATAATTCTCGGTTAAATAACCGTAGGGTTAACAGAGTTGTTGTGGTAGGTGGGAAGTCTTTCAAGACTTTGATTTTTCAAGACTTGGGAAGTCTTACACTTAGAGAAAAAAAAGAGAAGAGAGGAAAACAAGGAAAGAAAGGAAGAGGAAGAAGAAGAAGCTAGGATCTTGAAGACCCATGAGATTGAGGACATCACAAGAGGCAAGAAGGATGCAATAAGGTAAGAGGGGTGAAGCAAAAAGAGGTAGAGGCCATGGGTCAACCTCAGCCGTGGCCGAGGCATACCAATGGGCCGAGGCCGACTTAGGGGTGGGGAGGGGGAATGTTGGGCGTGGGGGAGGGGGTGTTGGGAGATTGATGGAAGTGGGGAAGAATGGAGGGGCGAGGCCGGTGGCCGGAGCCAGCCGAGGCCGCGAGGCTGAGGCCGTGGTTGGGGGCGGCGCAGGAGGAAAAGGCAAGGGGGAAAGGGAATGAGAGAGGGGGAAGGGGAAAGAGAGGGGAGAAGGGGAAGAAGGGAGGGAGGAAGGGGGAAGGGATAGGGGAGAAGGGGAAGGGAGGAAGAAGAAAGAAGAAGGGAAGATAGGAGGGATAAAAGAAAGGAAAGAGGGGGAAGAGAGGAGGCCGAAGCCGAGGGTGTCTAGGCTAGTGCACGTGAGGTCGGCCGAGGTGGAGTGGGGTGCGACGCCACTGCGTTGGGTGCAAGGGATGATGGTGGAGGAACACGAAAAAAGACAAGGAAAAAACAAAGTGCGAGACCTTGGGGTGGATTGAGCGGGCAATCACAGTCATCGCGGGGCCACGTGTTTGGGGACGACGAGGCTGTGTCAGCAGCGGTCGAGATGTCAGGGGTGCCGTTGAGCTTTGATGATGGTGGAGTGAGGAGCTTTGATACAACGTCGAGTCGAAGCAATGTGTTGTTGACGGTGAAGGGGGCGGTGCCCGAATGCCCACCCAAGGAGCTTTGGAGAGAGCTAGGCCAGTGAGTGGCTCCGGATGTGTTTATGGGTCCTTGGAGTGTTTCGTCGATGGTGGAGAGTCCGATGGTTCCCTCGCCGTATGTCCGCCGGCCGAGTTGGGAAGTTGCCCCGGTGATGTCGTCGAGTTATGTGCCGGGCTTGTTGGCGGAGCGACGAGATATACCGTGGTCGCCTGTGATGTTCAAGGGCCACAACATGATGCCGGTGGGGTGGAACTTTTGGTGCACTTACATGTTGGAGCGTTCGGTTTGGGTGGAGAGGTTGGAGGCGTTGGGGTTGGTGTCGGCTGTGGAGGCGACGTTCAAGGTGATTGATCCGGTGAGGGATATTAAGGGCTTGACATTGTTGCTTTCCAGGTTGAGCTCTCAGGCATATACATTCATCACGGAGTTTGGGGAGATTGGGCCGACATTTCTTAACGTGATGATGCTGACTGGGTTGCCGATGCACGGGACGGAGGATGCTTGTGCACTGAAGTTGACAGCGCCAGAACGGTTGATCATGAAGGGACTGCAGGGGTTTGCGGTCGAGATAAAGAGCCACCGAAAGGGTACGTACTGCGGGTGGATCAAACACTTCTATGGTACGACGACCGCGCGACCCAGGCAGAAGTCGGTGTTGGAGAGCGACTTTCGCATGGGTCCTTCCCTGCTATAGGGACGAGAGATATGAGCTAGCGGGATTCCTTGCCATGTTCTTATCGAGGTACGCGCTTCTATTGTCTTCGTTTGGGCATTCCTTGCATGATGTAGTTCAATTGCTCTTGTATGCGTAGTATGTCGAATCTTATACTTAGAAAAAAATTCATGCTTAAAAAAGTTAGCATAATCATACTGCCATGCATTGCACTTTATGTTCTGAACAGGGTGGGGTGGTCGTAATAGATGTTGTATGCTCTATATTTGTAGGTTTGTATTTGAGGGGATGCCGGAGGATGGCGTTTCCCCGAAGGTGTTCCAATTGGCCGTCAGGATGGCTAGGGGCGGTCGCGTCGGGCTGGCCCCCATTTACTTTGGCACATTGTACTCTCGTCTGGATCAGTTTTCCGATGCCGTGTAGAGGTCGTACGGACGCTATCAGGTGTCGACATATGTAAATTGGATGTTTTTACAGCAGTATCTATTCGAGATCTACATTGAGTATCGACCTGGGGGTTTCCCTTGGTACATCCATCGCCAAGGAAGGGTACGGTGACTCGGCCAGGCAGGTCTCGTAAGGTGTCGATCTGGTACGCAGGTGGCCGAGTATATGCTTGGGTGGGTGGGAAGAAGCCTGGATGTGAGCTGGCAGACATATTTGACGATCGAGATGAGTGCATTCCCTGCTCGTATACTGACATGCATAGTTCGTATGGCACTCCGCCATGGGTGCATATGCAGGACACTAGTTTGCTACTGCGCAGTCGAGATGAGTTGACAGACATGGATGTGGCCCTGCTAGTGGCATATTTTCCGGGGTGGCTTCCTGTATTGACTGATGACAGCGGGAAGCCGACTATGAGCAGATGTTATGTGGCAAGATACAGTCCTGACCATCTATCCATGGCCTTTGGTTATGATTTAGAGCCCTCATACGGATATACTAGGCCTTGGGATATCAGGACGGCCTTTGGATATACGATCTTGGAGGAGTCACGAACGTGGCCCGTACCGACAGAGGAGTGGATGAGGCCTGGGACTTTGTCGACGGGAGTACTGACTGCCGAGTATGCTCGATGGTGGGAGCGAGTACGGATGACGTGGTCAAAGTGGTTGTCACAGGCGCCGCCCGACAGGTAGCAATTCGACGTCTTTGCAGGGGACAGATGATTGGGATTAATATCAGCACATGTTGTGAGGCAGATAGACATGTCAGTATTACTTACGGGTGTATCAGATGTATCGGTGCCAGCACGCGCGCCGCGGGTGCCGGCAGCAGCACGTGCGCCTAGGGTGCCGGGTGCCGACAAGGGTCCCATTTCGTCATTGAGAGTGGGTATGATGGAGAGTGCACAACGGACAGGCGCAGGTTCATCGACAGGTGGCAGACACAGGCCGAAGAGGCCGCATGAGGTGCTGGAGGAGTCTGACTCTGAGGTAGTGTTACTCTTTGCTTTCGTTGTACAGTTGCTGATTATCATGTTAAGTGTGTTCTAAGATTGTTCTCTTTTTTTTTTGGGACAGAAGCTCGATGATGTTGATGAGGCTACTGATTTAGAGTCAGACGACACGACGGAGGACGTCGAGGCCGTCACTGATGATGTTGCGGAGATGGATGTTGAGGCAGCTGAGGAGGTCAAGGAGGCGAATCTTGAGACGAATGACGAGGTTGAGGAGATGGATTTTGAGGTCGCCAATGAGGGTGAGCCGATGGATAGTGAGGCCGTTGAGGAGGTTGCGGCGGTGGAGCAGGCAACGGCCTATATTTTGGAGCCAGTCAGTCGTCCGGAGCAGGCAGCATCATATGTTGTGGAGCCGATAGAGCCGGTCAGTCATTCGAGTCTGTCGCCTGTCTTTGTCGAGGAGGTGTTCGGTGGCCCAATGGGTCATATGTTTGAGGGGGATGATTGGTGGGCCAGTATAGAGCCAAATGCTCCGATGGGAGCACATGACGGGTTGTCGGCTACACATGCGGTGGTTAGAGATCTGTTGCCGTGATAAGAGGTACCTGATCCTTTTGTTGTGGAGCCTATGGCAGATACATTGTCAGGGTCAGTCGTAGATGTCGGTGATGGTCTGTTGGTGATGCATGCTACTACTGTTGGCGTGCGATCAATGTGTCGTAGAGCGACATGAACTGGTGATGCCAGTGGCGGGTCTTCAGTCGGACAGGTGGACAGTGCACCATGGGAGGGCGTCGGGTTGCCTGATTCAGTAGTCCGTCAGTTGGAGATGATTAGGGTGAGATAGACGCAGACGTTTTCTGGCCCTATTACTATGCGGGGTGCAACATTGATCAAGGCATTGTACATTGCATTTTTGGATTGGCTGGCGACACTTGTTACAGTGTCGGCCTCGGCTTGGACTTCGGAGGTCATATATGAGTTTATGTCGAAGCTCGCGCCTTTCCTATCTTTTGGCTTCCAGTTGGACTGGTTGGCCGACTATATCAGAGCGAAGGGGTAGAGTGCTGAGGCCGTAGCTGGACTAACCGTTATAGGGGCTCATGAGGTGGCTTGGCAGGGTCGTAGGCGAGTGCTTAATGCAGCGCTGACATATGTGACCCGGGAGTAGGGATGGCAATTAGACCCGCAACCGGTGGATCTCCAATCCGCCCCGCCTCAATAAGGGCAGATTATTTTGACTTTGATCGGTTATGGGGCGGGTATGGTATTTAAATTCCCAACCCACAGCGGGTTAGGATCGGGTATGGTTTCTGTCCAGCCCGACCCGGTATCCGACCCGTACCCGCCCCGGTATACAAACCCTAAGTCATTACTTATCACCCAATCTCGGTCGTCCATCTTACATATATATAAATGCCCACAAATGACAAAACCCTAATCCTTTCTTTCTTTCTTTTGGCCGACTTAGCGCCGCTGCCGCTGCCTTCTCTTTCCCCGTACCGTCAGCCTCCTCACGGCCACAAAACACCTCCACCTCGCCACCACATAACCGACCACCCACCACCTAACAGTCAACTAAACACCGTCCACCTTCACCTTGGCCAAACAACGCACCGCCACCTCCACCGTTCGTCCACATCCACCTCATATTGATGTCTAAATAGCGGTAGTGTCGTCGACTTCGCCAAGTGCTACTGCCGCGGCTGGCGGAGGAGTGCACGCCGACGTAGGCGCGACGCATCTATGAGAGCTACAAGGGGCGCTAGATCTGCAGCCTCTGCGACGAGGTGGTGCGATCGGAGTGGCGAATCGGATGATGAGGCACTGGACCGTCACATAAAGCTTTTGTTTTTCATTCTTTCCTTTTTTATTTTTTTGGGGCTGAATTCTTTCTTACCATTTGGTGGTGATTTGATGGGTGAAAATGGTGTTTGTATGTCGGCAGTGGCCGTGGGTAGGGGGTGCCAGTGGTGCTCAAAGTAATTGTGCCTTTTTCTTCTATCAAGTTTCGAACAGACTTTGGCTGTGAGTGGGGAAAGATCGGGGCAGATCGGGACGGGGTTGGGTTTCCTAAACTAGATTAGGATCGGGGATGGTATTGCCCTCTTTTGACCCGGTGCCGGGGCGGGGCGGGGCGGAGTGGAGTTTCAGGACTAACGGGGCGGGTGCGGATTTAATAAGATTCGCATCCGACCTGCCCCATTGCCATCCCTACCCGGGAGTTGGCCGAGATACGGTTTCGGCTTGCTGAGGCCGAGGCTCGACAGACAGAGATAAAGAGCCAGTGGGCCGAGTGGGATGGTAGATGGTCTGACTTACAGACACATCGATAGATATTGGAGTTGTACACTTCTAGTAGACATTGGTCCGTAGTGGCCTGCAAACCTGTGACTTGTATACATTTTGTTGATATTGATATTGCAGTCATATGGTTATTTTGTACCTGTGTTTGTTGTGGTGTGATGCTTAGCTTGTGATGTTCTTGTGTGATTTTGCATGTGGTGTCTTCCCGTTGGTGTTCCCCCCTCCCCGCCCATAGCAGGTTACTTAGTGAACATGTGTGAAAATAAAAGAATTGCATTGCATACAATAGTTGAGACGAATGAATGATTTTGCATTGATAGTACCTAGACCAAAATGTCATTACATGAGCAGAGTAAGAACTTGTAATAATTAGCAAAAGTTACAAGTCATAAACATGTGTGCATATACAAAAAAAATGCTATGTGTGTAAGTGTTCTAAGTTTTGGGCCGGTAGGGCTGGGGGGAACAATCCGCAGCTTGTTATGCATAATACTTCTTCAGGTAGCGGCCGTTGACAGGGGTCGTGATTTGTCCATCGTCCGGGTTGAGCAGAAGGTAGGAGCCATTGTCTCTGGCTGTATACACTTCGAATGGTCCTTCCCAATTTGGTGTGAACTTGGGGGCTGACAGGTTGGCACGTACATGCTTGGCGGCTTGGAGGACAAGGTCATATTCAACAAATGATCGAGGCTTGACTGTTTTCTCGTAGGATTTCTTGAGCTGTTCATGATACTTCTTCATGCGGCGTAAGGCGTTGGTTCTCTTTTCATCAAAGCCCTCAAGGGCTGCGATTCTGATTTCTTCCTCCCCGAGACCACTGCTTAGGGAGAGTCAAGTCGAGGCGATCGCGATCTCGACAGGTACCACACAATCGTCCCCATAGACAAGGGAAAAGGGTGTGGCCTTCGTTGCTGTGTGCTTGTAAGTGCGGTAAGCCCAAAGTGCCAGACTTAGCTTTTCGAACCATAAACCACTTGCGTCATGAACCATTCGTGGTAGTACGTGGAGCAGCGTCTTGTTGGAGGCTTCAGCTTGACCATTGCCTTGTGGATAGTAAGGAGTTGACGTGGCATGGTTGATGTTGTATCCTTCCATGAGAGCTCAAATATCCCTGTTGATGAATGGCGTGCCGTTGTCGGATATGATACACTGGGAGATACCGAAGCGACAGATGAGGTGCTCGCGCAAGAAGTTAGCAATAGCGCCTCCCGTGGCTCTCCGTAGAGGTATGGCTTTGACCCATTTTGTAAAACGCTCCGTTGCAACCATGATCCATATGTGACCTCTGGACGACGGGTGTTTGGGTCCGATGAGGTCGAAAGCCCAATAGTGCAATGGCCAAGGGGCTAGTGTCATGCGAAGATCGGACGTCGGCGTGTGCATCCTGTCGGCGTGCTTCTGACAGGGTTGACAGTGTCAGACATGAGAGATGGAGTTAGATTTCATAGTCGGCCAATAGTATCCCATCCTTAGCAATTCTGCATACAACTTTTGAGATCCTTGATGCTCCCCACAATCACCATTGTGCACTTCATTAATTACCTCTACTGCTTGGGCACCTTGCAAGCATTGCAGGGTGCGCCCCAAAAAACCTTTGCAAAATAACTCGCCTTCCATCACAAAATACCTGACCGATTTTCATTTGATAGATCGTGCCGATCTACGGTCAGGAGGTAGAATCCCATGAGATAGATATTGGATGAGAGGCTGACGCCAGTCACCCTTGACGTTTATCACGAGAGCTTCCGCACTATCCGGCGCATATAGGCATTCGGGACAATCCCGTTGGACATCTGAAGCATCCTTCGCCATGGATGGCCAAAAGAGGCCCATGCACTGAAGACGACGGTATATAGGGGGACTGTCGAGGCCGCAACACTTCTGATGGCCAAGTTAAAGTTTATGCTTTGCTTCTTTCGGTGCCAAATAGCTAGCTAGAGTGCCTCCGGGACATCGTCTGTACAAGACATCTCCTAACATCAAATAGTCCATGAGGGTAGAGGCATAAGCAAGAGATGGTGCCTTAAGTTGGTCAACGATCAGCTGCTTCCAATCGTTTACAGTAGCGTCCTTTGGTACTAAGTTCAAAGTTGTGCATGGTTCGGTCTTCTTAATGATTGTTAGCATTCGCTTCTCGCCATCAACTTCTATCTTTGACGCTATCTTGGCCAAGTTGTCCGCATGTCTGTTGTGATGTTCATATTGGACATGGCCAAGTCTTCCTTCCAAGTATTGTACCAAGGCACGAAATGGTGCCAAGGCCGGCTCTTTGACTGTGAATTCCCCGTCAGCCTGCTTCATGATCAAGTTTGAGTCTCCTTTCACACATAATGATCTAGCCCCCGTACTGGTAGCCAGCATGAGGCCAATGACAAGTGCCTCATACCCAGCTTCGTTGTTAGACACTGGGAATGCAAGCTTGAAGGATAGGGATGTGGTAACACCATCGGGACTTCGAAGGACTATGCCGGCACCTTCTTACCGGATGGGTGCTCCATTGGGGCCTTTGCTAGTGGCTAAACCATCGAACTCGAGTGTCCACAATTCATCGATGTCGGTGATCAGGGTTGTCTCCTCCCCAGATAATTGATCCGAGGTCGGTTCATATTATTGACGTGGGAAGAAGGCCAAAAGATCTGCAAATGCTTGGCTCCGCAGAGTTGTAGGATTCTTGATAGATAAGCCGAAATCGGCCAATAGCAACAACCAACAGGTGAGTTGGGCTGACAGGGCAGGGCGTGTGAGCATGTACCGGAGTGGATCAACCTTGGTGACAAGTGTGATCTGGTGCGCCAAAAAGTAATGTCTGAATTTCTGTAAGGCGTAAACCAAGGCTAAGCAGTGCTTCTCGAGCTCAGAGTAATTGGCTTCGTCTCCCCTGATTGACCGACTAAGATAATAAACTGGACGCTCTACCCCATCCACATCTTGGGCAAGCAATGCCCCTATGGACTTGGGCGTGGACGTCAAGTAAAGTAAGAGTAGGATACCTCGTTGTGGCACGACCATGATTTGTAGCGATATAAGGACCGCCTTGATCTGTTCAAATACTTGCTATTAGGACGCACCCCAACTCCATGGTGCGCTTTTGCGCGTCAAGTGCTGGAAGGGTGTGATAAGTTCGGCCAAGGCAAGGATGAATCGATAGAGGTAAGAAACCTTACCGAGGAAGCTCTTCAACTGTTTGGTGCTTTTGGGAGGGGGCATCTTTTGGATGGAGGCAGCTTTAGAAGGGTCAACGTCGATGCCCTGTCGACTGACCAAGAAGGCAAGGAATTTTTCGGAGGAGACTCCAAAGGCACATTTCAGCGGGTTCATCTGCATATTGTACTAGCGACAACGATCAAAGACTGCTCGGAGGTCAGTGAGGTGATCACTTTCCTTTTTAGACTTGATGATGAGATCATCGACGTAGTCTTCCACTGTACGGTGTATCATGTCGTGGAAGATGGCTGTCATCGCCTTTTGATAGGTAGCACCCACATTCTTGAGACCGAAGGGCATGACTTTCTAAGAAAAGTTACCCAGGGGAGTTCGGAAGGCTGTCTTGGCACAGTCATCAGGATTCATCCGAATTTGGTTGTAGCCAGTGAAACCATCCATGAAAGACAAGGTGTCGTGTCCAGCGACAGCCTCCGTGAGCATGTCGATGTTGGGCAGTGGAAACTCGTCTTTGGGGCATGCTTTGTTCAAGTCCTGAAAGTCAATACAAACGTAGACTTGGCCATTCTTCTTTTGTACAGGGACGACATTAGCCAGCGTTATGGGATGAGTGATAGGCTCAATGAAGCCAGCCTGCAAAAGTTGTTATATCTCTTTCTTGAGCTTCAACTCAAGCTCGGGGTGAAAAGACTATGGATGTTGTCGAATGGGGATGGACCCGGTAGCAATGTTGAGATGGTGTGTCACCAAGGCAGGGTCCAATCCAGGCATCTTATTGTAACTCCATGCCAATACAACGCGATATTCACGAAGGAGGGTAACCAATTCCTCTCTTCGGCTCGAGGTGAGTTTTGTGCCAATGTACGTCAGTCAGGGGTCCTCACCCGGGTCATCTAGGTTGATTTCTTCAAGGTCTTCGGCCTGTGGTCAAGGGCCGTCTTCATAGCAAGGTGGGGCAGCGCCTGGAGTAAGTTCGGGGTCTGGCGGGCAATGCTCGGCCGCGTAGCACCATTTAGTCTCCATGGGTGGGTTAGGGTTGCGGGGGGTCAGATGACGGACCACCTGGAGCCCCCACACATCGTCATAATTGGTAGATCACTTTGTCGTCTTTGACGATGCGTTTGAAGGTTGGTTCAGCCTTTTGTTTCTTAGAATTTGGGGATGCAGGCGGGGAGTTGGTCTTTACAGCAAAGGGGGTCGTTGAGGACCCCTTGTTCTTGTTACTTTTCTTGGCTTTGGACTTGGGAGGCTTGTTTCCACACAACTCATCCCAATCTGGCAGTTTGGTCGAATAGATGTGAGTAGCATTCTCACCATCCTCGGCAAGCTCGGTAAAGAAAAAGACCTCGGAGAAGTAAGATTCGGCACATTCGAAGGGGGCCTTGGTTGCGGGGATTGTCATTGTTACCTCATGTCTTGCAGGATCGGCCACCAGTTTCACACACTGGTGGTACGTGAAGGGAACAACCTTGTTGACATGGATCCAAGGTCGGCCGAGCAGGAGGTGGAAGGCAAGCTCGCTATCTATCACGTGGAAGGTAGTGTCTCGACAGACGGTTCCGACCATGAGGTCGACAGTGATATGACTGAGGGTCGACTGAGGACCCTACCCGAAGTCGACGATCTTGATGCGGTCATGGATGATTTTTCTTGGGGGAATACCAGCCCGTTGCAAGGTGATGAGAGGTATGATATTGATTGAGGAGCCGCAGTCTACTAAGGCGTGGCAGAAGCCTGTGCCATTAATAGTGCATTCAAGAAACAACGGCCGGTTGTGGTGTTCGACCGGTGGTGAGTCCTCAGCCGAGAAAACCAATGCGGTAGAAGGGATATGTCTGAGCTCGGCTTGAGCAGCGAAACATTCGGGACCGAGGCCTGTGGTGACCTCGACCAGACAGTTTGAGAGGTAGGTCTTTGCCGCTGGTGAAAACCCCATTTCATCAAAAAAAGCCTTTGATTTTCGATATTTGCCAAAAAGAGGACGTTGGCTGAGTGACAGGAGGTGCACCAGGTGAAAATGTTGGGATGGCCTTCATTGAGGCTTTGGTAATTACGGGCTCGACATGGTTGGTGACGGCCATGAGGACTTGGTGCTCTCGGTTGTTGTTGCCGTGATGTGGGTAAGGGTGCCCAAGCACATCGTTGTTCTTCCGTAGCTTTAGGTCGCCTGCCGCGACCTTCCTTGCAAAGATAGCTCTCAGCCCATTGCAGTCTTTAAGATGATGTCCAAGAGCTTAATGGTAAGGGCAGTAGTTGGGTCTGGCCTTCTCCGCCTTCGTGACGTTGACTCTCATTGGTGGAAGTTGGAAGTTGTTGTCATTTGCCACCCATTCTGCCTAAATTTCTTTCACCGTGTTTAAATCACATGGGCACTCGGGTGAGGGCTCTCGTTGCCTTCGCTTGTCAGAGCGTCGGTCCCCATCTTGGAACTGACACTTGAAGCCACTGTAGTAGTAAGTGCCAGATATGTCTACTGCGGCCAGAAGTGCATTCTGCGGGCGAGGCTTCCATGGCTTGACAGGGCCGATCGACTCGTAAGTACGGCGGGCTGTCTCCTTAAGGTGTCCCCATGACCTCAACTGCAGGTTCTCGATATGCACCCGGTAGCATCACTCATGTTTTTTATGCATATGGGAACCAATGTCTCATCCTTACTAAAATCTGTACACTTGAGGCATTTAAGGTGAAAACAGTGCACATATTTGTTTAAGTCTTCGTCGGAATTCTAGCGTATGCCAGCGTTATCCACTATGGTGACTCTTTCAGTTTCGTAGTGAAATTTGTCCAAGAATAGCTGGACCATTTCACTCCAAGAATGGATAGTCCCCGCAGGGATCTGATGGTACCAAATGTATGCCAAGTCTGTGAGGGACTTGTGAAACTCCCTCAACTTCAAACTATCGCCTGACCATATTACTCCAATGAGCCGGTGAATCTTGTTAAGTGCTCACAGGCGTTGCCCTCATGTCCATTAAAGAGCACAAAGGTTGTTTGCTTGTATTTGAGTGGGTATGGTGTGATGGCTATGTTGTTGGCATATGTTGCATGGCCTGTTAGCCGGGCTGATGAGTCGGGTGCAAAATTATGTGACAATCGATGGAGGAGTGCGTCCAAGTCTGACTTGGTGATGTAGTGGGGGGATGGTTATTCATGGCCAACCAAGGGGTGGAGGCTGGCTGGGGCACCGCGAGCCCCCAGACGGGGTAACTTGATGAGCAGGAGCAACAGAAGGATGATATATGACAGGTGCTGGTAATAGCAAGTGTATGAGGGGCATGAGTGGGTGGGAAAGACCTATCCACCACTTGACCGGTTGCTTGGTGTTGTTCAGTTGGGTAGGGATTAGGCTCCATCTCAATGGATTCATGAGTTTCAAAAGAACTTCTGGCTAGCACATGTTGAGGTGCGACAACAGGGAGGACCCGTTGCAACATTGGTCCAAGGTCCACTTATGGTCTACGTGAGGGCATCACGGGATGCGGTATGTCAGCTACAGGTGGTGAAGATGTCGCGAGTCCTACCGCCAAGGGTCTGGATGTTCGAGACGGCGGTGGTCGGGACACTGGGGCTTGGGTGGCGTCAGGAAACGGCCCAGGTTTTGCAGTTTGGATCGGCGAGATGACTTGCTGTGAGGCGAATGCCTGTATAGATCTTTGCATTTCCATAATGGCGGCCATCAAAGTGGTCTGAGAGTCTTGTAGGTTGGCTATGGTGGGAGTAAGCTGATGGATGGCCGCACTGACTACATCTTGTACGTCAGGTACGGTAGTTAGTGGCTGGTCTTGGAGTCGCACGAGACACTAGTCTCCTCTTATTCGCCAAGGCGGTCCTCCTCTTGCACAGTAGGTTTGAGGCCAAGGCTGGTCGCCCTGGTGGCTCTCCGTTGCACAGGCAGGGTGACTGAGTGAGGAAGATAGGCAGACCGCAATACGATGCTCACCTCCCCAGCGGAGTCACCAAAATGATGCCAATGGAAGTGGGTTCGTACCTACGTAGAGGTGCCACAAAGGCTACAGTTCGAGTCAGCTTCCAAGTATACAAAGCAAGAGACAATGATGAAAGAGTAAGGGCTGAGAGTAAGGCTTCCAAAACAGGCTATGAGGAATGACAGTACTGTGGAGATAAGGCTGAGACGAACAGGGCCGGCAGTCGACAGTCCAAGTCAAGGTCCAAGTCAGGGTCCAATGCTACAGTCCAAAGTTATGTCCAATTTGTGTTTCTCTATCTAGAATCCAAGAGCTCTCAAGTTCTAGAGTGAGAACTTGAATCCTACAAGGTGCGTTAAGAGACGCGTAGAGAACCTGACAGCGGTGAGGGTTGCCCCTGTAGCCAACTACCAGGTGGACTAGGCGCGATGCCCTCCAAAGACCTGCTCCCGTCCCGGAGTGACCCGGGGGTCATCGTCCTGGGGGCACCGATGATCACAGGTAACGTGAGTGGACATGGTCGTAGCTCAGTGCCTAGTGTCATGCAAGTCACCCCAGACGGCGATAGCTTTATGGTAACAAGCATATCCCGATGTGAAGGGTCCTCTTGCCGAAGCACTATGAGCGGAGCCCCCCAGAATGAAGATGGAAATAGCTTTGTGGTAACGAGCCTATCCCGCTGCGAAGGGTCCTTGTACCGGAGCATTACGAGCGGAGCCCCTCGGAATGCTGTACACTCCGGAGAGTGGGTCAAAGCATGTTCCATGTCCATGGCATGGGCACATGGTGTGGTGAATGAATGTGATGCCCGGAGGCCTGTAACATGATTGTGGCGCATGGGCGCGGTGCCTACAGCACGAGACATGAAAGTGGCGCAAGGGAGCTGCGACCACCGTCGCGAGACAATACCTGGTGCAGGGGCACGTATCATGAAAGTGGCGCACAGGCGAGGCGACGACTGTCGCAAGACAATACATAGTGCCGGGCCACGTATCATGAAAATGGCGCACGGGCCCGGCAACGACCGTCGCGAGACAATATCATGAAAGTGACGCACGGGCGCGACGACGACCGTCGCAGAAATGGCGCACGGGCGCACGTCGGGTGTCCCGGAGACAGGGTGTGAGCCGAGTGTGTATGTAATACCAAAATAATAAATAAGATCTTTAGTAATGACAAAGTTGGGAGTGATGGTACGCGGTCGTCGGCGACGGGTCATTCGGCAGTAGCGCGCGACTTTGGGCGACAAGCATCGCGGAGGCGGTGCGCAGCCACGGGTGACGGACGACCAACATTGCGAGGTTGGTGTGCAAGCATTGGCAAGCATCGCGAAGACGCAAAACCCCGTGAAGACAAGTGCGCGTGGGAGGGGAGGCCTAAAGGCCAACATTTGGGGGAAGGCCAAGGCCAACCCCCTTGGGGAGGCCGAGGCCGACCCCTTGGGGAGGCCAAGGCTGACCCTAGGGGGTGGTCAAGGCCAAGGCCAACTCCCACAAAGGGAGGCCAAGGCCACTCCCCATTTTGGTAAACTTCGGGTGCGCCGACGGTTGGTGTTTTGGTGGACAACGCGGAGTCGGGTAGTCGAAGCGAACAAGGCGCGAAAAGGACTTTGCGCGATAAGTGAGCAACCGAGGGGGGGGGGGGAAGGCCAAGGCCAACCCCCATGGGGGCCCGTGGCCGACCCCATAGGCAAGGGGGAGGCCGAGGCCGACCCCATGGGGTTGGCCAAGGCCTTTGCTCTTTGACCCCGTTGCTCCGTTTGAGCCGTCGGTCGATGTTTTTGGTGAAAAGGTGTTTGGGTGGTTGCGATGCGATGAACGTGCTACCGTGAGTCACGTTAACATGAAATAATTGACGCCTAAGTCGCGCACGAGGCGTGTGAAGCGAAAAATGCACGTGACTTGGGAGCGCGCACTTTGACCTATTCGATGAGTTAAAAAGTTGACCGTTGCATGTGTCGACGTGTTAACGTGAAGTGGGACCCCTAGTGGGCCCCCTAGTCCGACCAAGATAGGTTGGGAACATATTTATTAAAACTTAAGTTACTTGAGCCATAATCTATGTTAAAATATACTAACATGCCTTTACGTTGTTTGAGGCACTGCGAGTGACAACTTGAACCATATTCTTTGGCTCGACCTTCTCAACAGTCTTCTTAATCATGTCATAAATCAAGTCTCCGGTCTTTGAATGTTCAGAAGCATCAGCGGACTTGAGAAACAAACTTCCTCTAGGACTGTTCGCTAAAAAATTAATCAAAGTCCTTTCTTTCTTGTCTTTTCAACCATCACACATAATCGAACAATTGGTTTTCTCCCACTCTTCTTCATGATCCTTCATCAACTTACCCGTATTATCCACATCTTTCTGCAATAGGGTAATCCTAATCTCATGATAACTTGGTGGCTTTAAACCCAGTCCATATTGCCCAATAGCCTCAAACATAGCCGAAAAGCTGTCAAAGTTCACAGCATTGAATGCAATCCCTACATCATAAAAAAAATCTTGCTATTGCATTACAAGCTCAATTTCTCATCTCCTTTTTCGCTTCTTCATTTTCAAACACCGTGGATTGCTTCATCTTTCTCTTTCTCACACCTTTTCGGGGTCCGAGGTGAAGTACACCTCCATTGGGCCCTTAGTCTTTGGATTCCTATGAGGAGGTTGACATGAACTCCCGGTGGATGAAACTCCCTTCTTTCTGGATATCTCAGCTACATCATCGTCCTCGTCCTCTTCTTCATCATTAAAAACATTATCAAAATCTGGGACGCACTTAGCTAGTTCTTTCTTTTCTTTGACAGACTGTAGCAATTCCTTTATCTCATCTCTAACATGTTCTGGACACTCTCGGCACATTAAAGCATTCCTATAACCTCCAGCAAGGTGTTTCTCATGTCGATAAATACTATCCTTTGTATTTTTTTGACAAAAATTACAAGTGACTGCATTTTTATCGCTCGGATTAGCGGTACGTCCATATTTCCAAGCTGGGTCCTTCGTATCTGTACTTGGTGTCAACATGTATATTCCTATAATTGAATTATATGATAACAATAAAATCAGCTTAACTGCACATATCTCATATAAGGGCCAAAAGTTACTTGAAGCAGATGAGGGACAGAGTGAGAGAGGTTGAGTAAGTACTTGCATAAGTGTAACAAGGAGTCAAAGCAAACTAGACTAGGCTAGTACTTACTCACACTTTACAATCACAATTCAAGTTTTAAAACTAAAATAGGCATTTAATTTCAACTTACACTTATAGAAAATAATAAATACTAAAAAGGAAAAAAAATACTGAAAGAGAAATTGACGGCCCACGTGAAGACACGAAGTCAAATCGAACGGCTATAGTTAATGTGCCTAGCTTTGCGCCTCTACCGCCATTACGCGCCTTGTGCTTGGGCGCACGAGGCCAGGCGCGCGCCTTATTGAACGGGCTGCGCCTAGGCCTAGGCGAGGCGCGATGTGTGAGCCTAGCTGTGCCTTGCGCTTAGGTGCGCGCCTAGGCGTGCTTTTTGTAACACTGGACGACCCAAAAAGAAAATATGATCAATTTATGTGGGACGGATTGAGTAATTCGTTTTGTTAATAGGCATGATTTTATCGCTATTTGCATTTGTTACGACAAAAAAGTTCTAGAGAACAGTTAGAATTACTGTAAATGGAGTTCAACCTTTGTGCAAAATAAACTGCACGGTTAGGCTTCAACAAACCATAAACTTAAAAATTCATGGTCTAAATTGGTGGGGTGTGAAGTCCTAGCAGTATTGATATAAGCTAGTTAGATATACCAACAATGTCATCTATAACCATAATTCGAAGAGATACCTGACCGCGAGAATTCTTTATAGTTAATGATAGTATATAAACCATCTTGTTATTGACATGGTATGAGAGCACTATTTTTCAAGACCTACAGGACTCTGGCCCTCACAGTATGATAGCACTATTTTTCAAAACCTACAGGAAAATCACCAATTTGGACGTCAGCAACAATGTCAAAAACTTCTTCATTTCGGGACACATACTCAAAGAGAAAAACCACACCCTCATAGCCCTCATACCAACCGAGGTCTTGGCCTCTCACCTCCAAACTGTGCTCCATAAATTGATCTCTCATCTTCAAATGACCTTTGTCCCAAAGAGTGATCAATGACAACAACATCATAGTGCAGGAGCTGTGGCATACAATGCAAAAAAAGAAAAGGAAGCATGGGCTCATGGTAGGGGTGAGCACGGTTCGGTCGGTTCGATTTAGAGGCTGAATACCAAACCGAACCGACCAACCTTGGTTTGAAAAAAAAGAAACTGAACCGTAGTTGAACGGTTCGGTTTCCACGGTTCGGTTTTCGCGGGTTGAACGGATCGGTTTGGACGGATTGAACGGTTTGGGCCAAACTCAATTTTGATCAAATTTAGGCCTAACTTAGCCACGCTAGCAAGCCACAAAAAATAGAATTTTTATTTATAATTGATAACATACGTAAGGAAATATAGGATTTTAAAGAACAGAGAGCACTACTTACAAAATTCAATCTAAATACCTTAACTACTTCACCAATCTACTTCGAACACCTAATTTTGCATATATACCTTACATGGCTTCACAAAGTACTTGTACCATTTTTTCAAGTGTAGCTATAGCATTCACAACAATAATTACAAACTGTTACTTCACGGTCGGTCAGAGTTAGTCGGTGTAGTCCTTTCAATTTTCTGAAAGTGATCCCATAATCAGCTCATAACCAAATCCAGCCAAACCCCAAATCCACTACACACAATCAACAACCCCATTAAACAAACTAAACAATAAGGAGAAATTCAAGAAACCCCAAGAAAACTAATGGGAAAGTAAAGTTCGAAAACTTCACGGCCTTCACCTGATTATCGGATCAAGAACTGAAATCTGAGGAGAATCCCAGCAATGTTACAAAGGCGTCCAACCATTACATATCTATACGACACCGTTTGAGTCTCTCTCTCTCTCTCCTTCTCTGTTTGTAGTTCGGTAACGGAGAAGGGGCAGTTGGATGATGAACGGAGGGGAGGGGTTAGCGGTTTGAGTGTTGTGTTTTGCAAAGATTTTGATGGGCACCACAAAGTAGGAATTCATTCAATTGGTTTATATTGATTATCTTGCTATATCAGAAGGAAAGCAAGAGTCGTATGAGATGTGGGCATCGGAACGGGGAGTGGGAGGTGGAGGACTGGAGGCGTGGTAAAGGCGTTGAGCACTGAAGCAAGTCGGCAGATGTGGACGGCGTGTGATTGAGAACCGAGAAAATGTGTTAGGGTTGAATGAAATTAGGGTTACTCACTTATTTCTATAAGTGGTTAAATATAACTAAGGTAGTTAGTAAAACTAACTGGAGTTAGGTTAAAATATTTTATTATATATAAATGCTACGGTCGGTTCGGTTTACATCGGTTTCAAAAAAACCGAACTGAACCAACCGAACATTCGGTTTGGGAAAAAAAAAAACCAAACCGATTGTTTTTTTGGTCGGTTTGGTTTTCGCGGTTGGATCGATTCCAACGGTTCAAATGCTCACCCCTAGCTTATGGCAATCAAAATAGACATAGAAAAAGCTTACGATAAAAATGTGATGACCTTTTATTCTCAATGTATTGAAGAATTCTTTGGTAAGAATTTGGCTGGAATCAAGTGTCACAAGATATGCAGTCAGTTGGGAATAAAAAAACCCCAACTTTTGACAAATATCTCAGATTACCTGTCTTCACCAACTAATACAAATTGGGTCTCTTTGTATCAATTTCGAAAAGAGTCATGCATAGAGTAAGTGGCTGGAAAGAAAAATGTTTATCTCAAGCAGGTCGGAGTACATCAATCAAGGCTATTGCAATGGCCATCCTTTATACTCGATGTCGACTTTTTCCCTCCCTATGGCAGTTTGTGAAAAAATTGGATGCAGATATGAGACGCTTCTGGTGGGGACACGAGAAATCAAAGAAGAATCCTTATTGTTTGAAAGCTTGGAGCTCTTTATGCACTCCCAAACTATATGGGGGAATGTAATTCAAACCTATGAAGGAAGCCAATAAAGCTATGACTGTAAAACTTAGATGGGTAATGCTCAATGATATCGATAAACCTTGTGTTCAAATCATGAAGGCCAAATACCTTAAAAACACATACTTTATGAATCATCAAACCCCCGAAGAGTGCGTCTTGGCTGTGGAAAAAGATAAGTGCGAGTAAGAGTATCATACAAAAAGGCGTCTAATACGTTGTGGGAAGTGGTGCGTCCATCGATTTCAAGAAAGATCCCTGGATCCCCATGATCCAAGGCTTTAAGTCTCCCACAGGCATCCTTTGTAGCCCTAGTAACTACAAGGTTCTGAACTTGTTCGACTCATCAACCTGCACTTGGAATAGGCTGAAACTTCATCGACCTCTTTTGGAACTCATCATTAAGGAAATTCTGAACATCAGAATCTCCACTCTGAACCCCAATTTTTCTTATCCTGGACTCCTTCAAGCTCCGAAAAATTCTCAACCAACGCGGCCTACTATACAGAAAATTATAACAAAATCCACATAAACCATCCAAGAACCCAGCCTTTTGGAAATATCTATGGAAAGCAAAAATTAGAGAGCACCACAACTTGTTTGGCGAATTGCACGAAAATCCTCCTTGTCAGGCTTTCCGAACCATATGTCCTGATATAAAAACCTCCTGTCTACTTTGCAATTAAAGAAGAATCCACAACACACCTATTTATCTCATGCCCCTTCACCGAGCCATATGGATAACATCCCCAGAAAATCTCCCCCTACAAACAGTGGCGGAGCCAGATTTGTTTTTAAGGTGGGCACCAATATCTCAATCTAAAATTAACAATCTCACTAATAGCAATTTCCAAGTTCTATAAATTCCTAATTGTAAATTGCAAGTTCCAAAACCCAATTGTCCTCCTAAATTGATACAAAAAATGAAGGGTTCCGAGAAGTAGAAAATTTAAGAATCAATCAACTGATCTTCCTTACTTTTACGGATTGCGGCGACCATTAATGTCATCGTCGAGAAATTGACCTGACGACTGCCGTCCATGAGCATTGTTGTCAGTAGCCTGTGAATCGGCCGTGCAGCCTGCCTGAGCACGGAGGCCGTGACCTTTGGGCTTTAGGTGCCGTGACTTGTAAGCCCGTGACCTGCCGGAGCTAAACCATCAAGTGGAGGCAGTGGCGTTGGCCATTGAGGGCGTGCCGTCGTGAGGTAAGGCCGATGTGCGGTGAGGGAACTAAGGAGGAGGCGGTGTTCTCCTGTCCACATATGTGCCTTTAAGGCTTTGAAAGTATTGAGGCTTTGGAAACCGTTGAGAGTGGGAACAAAAATAAATTTTTGTGTTGACTTTATGCGTAAACTAAGTCTTTTATTTGTGTGAGTTTAGCATTTTAAATGACTAAAAATATATCTTTTTTAACCATCCTTGAAATTTTGAGATTCATTAACATGTAAAATGATCACAAATAGATCTCCTTTAAGTATTTTTCAAATTTTTAGGTGAACACTTTTATCATTTTAGATAAAATATACCATCTAAATGGCAAAAATTCTGGAGAAGCAGGTAGGCACTGATGCCCACCACTCCCTCCGCCACTGCCTGCAAACAACTACAAAGCCATCTTCTTGGCTAGAATACTAATCTCTTCATTTTTCCCAGACACCTCTGGCCCCTCAGAAAATCTTTGTGTACACTTTTTGCATTACAGTCTTGGATAATATTTGGATGTGCCGAAACCAAAAAATCTTCCAAAACTTCAAGTTAAGTGTAGATAAAATAACCATATGAGTGCTGACTACTTTTGGTCATCTTCAAGCAGCTCTTCTCCTTGTAAATCTTGTTACCAACACACTGTAACTTGGAAGACCCCTCCTTTCAACTGGCACAAGGTGAAGTTTGATGCGTTGATTAGAAACTCTAAAGCCATCTAAGCAGCAATAAAATAGAATCATGAAGGATCAATAGTCTTGGCTCAAGCCCAAGTAACTCCTACGTAGGACCCTAAAAAGGCCGAAGCAGAAACTACCCTCCTCGCTATCAAACTGGCCATCCGAAACACAAGTACGCATGTGATTTTTGAAGAAGATGCTTCAGTAATCATCAACTAGCAACCATGAACAAACCTTGAGCTGGAGCCACTTTACCATCATGGAAGAAGCCATGAATAAGATGAAGAACCTCATTTGCTAGACTTCTAACAAAGTTAGTAGGTTTGAAAATAGACATACGCACAATCTGACATCGTGTGCCAATGAAAACCAGTTTTTTGGCTTAGTTCCCATTGCTTCCATCATCTCCCTTTTGTCAATGGATGAAGGTAGGAACTAGGTTACTGTACTTTTGTATATCTGGGTATTTTGACGAATTGACTTGATTAGAAAAATATATATAAGTCATCTTTTACGTCGCGTTATAAGTTCACACTGATATTGAATTAGCCAACTCCCCACGTAAATTTGAAATTTGAGAGAGGAGGGAGTGAAATATATGGGGAAATCAAAGAAGAATCCTTATTGCCTGAAAGCTTGGAGCTCTTTATGCACTCCCAAACTATATGGGGGAATGTAATTCAAACCTATGAAGGAAGCCAATAAAGTTATGACTGCAAAGCTTATATGGGCAATGCTCAATGATATTGATAAACCTTGGGTTCAAATCATGAAGGCTAAATACCTTAAAAACACCTAATTTATGAATCATCAAACCCCCGAAGAGTGCGTCTTGGCTGTGGAAAAAGATAAGTGCGAGTAAGAGTATCATCCAAAAAGGCGTCTGATACGTTGTGGGAAGTGGTGAGTCCATCGATTTCAAGAAAGATCCTTGGATCCCCACGATCCCAAGGCTTTAAGTCTCCCACAGGCATCCTTTGTAGCCCTAGTAACTACAAGGTTCCGAACCTGTTCGACTCATCAACCTGCACTTGGAATAGGCTGAAACTTCATCGACCTCTTTTGGAACTCATCATTAAGGAAATTCTGAACATCAGAATTTCCACTCTGAACCCCATTTTTTCTTATCCTGGACTCCTTCAAGCTCTGAAAAATTCACAACCAATGCGACCTACTATACAAAAAATTAGAACAAAATCCACATAAGCCATCCAAGAACCCAGCCTTTTGGAAATATCTATGGAAAGGAAAAATTAGAAAGAACCACAACTTGTTTGGCGAATTGCACAAAAATCCTCCTTGTCAGGCTTTCCGAACCATATGTCCTGATATAAAAACCTCCTGTCCACTTTGCAATTAAAGAAGAATCCACAACACACCTATTTATCTCATGCCCCTTCACCGAGCCATCTGGATAACATCCCCAGAAAATCCTCCCCCTGTAATTCTGCAAACAACTACAAAGCCACCTTCTTGGCTAGAATACTAATCTCTCCACTATTCCCAGACACCTTTGGCCCCCTCAGAAAATCTCTTTGTACACTTTTTGCATTACAGTCTTGGATAATATTTGGATGTGCCGAAACCAAAAAATCTTCCAAAACTTCAAGTTAAGTGTAGATAAAATAACCATATGAGTGCTGACTACTTTTGGTCATCTTCAAGCAGCTCTTCTCCTTGTAAATCTTGTTACCAACACTACTGTAACTTGGAAGACCCCTCCTTTCAACTGGCACAAGGTGAAGTTTGATGCGTCGATTAGAAACTCTAAAGCCATCCAAGCAGCAATAAAATAGAATCATGAAGGATCAATAGTGTTGGCTCAAGCCCAAGTAACTCCTACGTAGGACCCTAAAAAGGCCGAAGCAGAAACTACCCTCCTCGCTATCAAACTGGCCATCCAAAACACAAGTACACATGTGATTTTTGAAGAAGATGCTTCAGTAATCATCAACTAGCAACCATGAACAAACCTTGAGCTGGAGCCGCTTTACCATCATTGAAGAAGCCAGGAATAAGATGAAGAACCTCACTTGCTAGACTTCTAACAAAGTTAGTAGGTTTGAAAATAGACATATGCACAATCTGACATCGTGTGCCAATGAAAACCAATTTTTTGGCTTAGTTTACGTTGCTTCCATCATCTCCCTTTTGTGAATGGATGAAGGTATGAACTAGGTTATTGTACTTTTGTATATTTGGGCATTTTGACGAATTTACTTGATTAGAAAAATATATATAAGTCATCTTTTACGTCGGTTTATAAGTTCATACTATATTGAATTAGCCAACTCCCCACGTAAATTTGAAATTTGAGAGAGGAGGGAGTGAAATATAACTTCACTTAGAAAGGAAATGAAAACCATGTAATGATTAGGGATTCAAGCAAATTTCATACACTAACTTTTCTAGCAGGTTCTAGTCTTATAGGCTGGGTTATTTGACAGGTTCGAGTGTTTTATTGTTGCGAAAAAAATAAAAAACAATTAGGCACAAAAGAAAAGGAAAAATTGTAAGTAGGTTATGTAATTTATTAAACTAACAAACAGTCGAGATGACTCTATAAATACCTTTATTAATGGAATATTTCTACTTGTTACTGGGAAGGGAAAAAAAAAGCTTTCTGGGTTTTGTTGGAAAAAAGAATTGGATGATACCCAAAATTAGTAGAGTACTAAAAGGGCCCAAAGTTGTATGTAAACCCAAAGATAGATAAGAACTAGTTATTATGACCAAAAAGCATTTTAGTAGCTGGAATGGTAACTTGTTCGGAGCTGGTCACTGGGCTAGAAGGGCATTCCTAGGAACGTGTTTTTCAGTTCATCTGTTCTTTGAAGTATAAGGAACGTATTCTTTTTGTTCGGAAAATTTTGCTAATCAAGGGAACGAATTTTGCTAGTATAAGGCGATGTCTGAAGAGAGACAATGCATCCAAACGGATAATCCCAAACAATGGACAACACGGTCGTGGTGGAAACTAGTGAGAGCTGAAGCTAGACTAAGGGGGACGCGATGATGTACAAAATGCATCAAGTCCCTGCCTCCCACTAGTAAACTAGTGAGAGCTGAAGCTCGAAGGGAGTTGTCTCCTACCGACATGTAAAATGGCACGAAGAAGAACATAACTAATTGCAGCCAAGGCTCCTCCACCTTCAGACAACCACCTTGAACTTGCGAACAAAGGATTTCATTGTCGAGTTGACATCAACTCTCGTCGAATGTGCAAGAAGAAGGAGCAGAGGCGGAGAGGAGCAGAGGGTTTTTTAAGGCTCTATTAACACCAATATTGGAAACAAGAAACTTAAACCGTCATAAATCAAGTTAAAATAGTCTCAACATTCGAACAAGTGTACCCCTTTGTTAAACAGTCAACATTCAACAAAAAGAATAAAATGAATTGATAAAATTAAAACTTTTTATCAGAATACACATTTTATAAATCTGATCATAATGACTCTAGCATCATATATGCATCAATTCAAAAATCTGAACCACATGAACTATAGCTTCATGCATAACTTCAGGCAAAAATTGATCCCTACTCTTACATAGCCTTCCCTTTCTTTTCTTAATCCTCTCAAACCTGTAAATTTTGTATACTTGAAACCAATTTTCTGTATTCAAACTGTCTTCCACCCTAACTCAACATGTATGATGCCGTTCTTTGAATCTATTAAATGGTAATTCTGGTTAATGCGTCCGTTGTGCACAACATCAGCAAGGTTAATATCTACGTGTCCGAGTGATTCCTGCAACAGCGTGACAAGACGATTCAAGTTTTGGAACTTTGTTATATATGGAAGGAAAAACTAACAGCGATGACAAACATGAAGTTGACGTGATGCTACAAACCTTTGATCGGAAACCAATGCCAGTACGCTTGCTTAAGACCTTAATGTGTATCTTCTCGCTTACTGGAGGCTCTTCGAGCATGAATTGAAACTCCTCATTCCAGCGTGGATCGCGAGTTCTCCTAATCATCTGAAGAAACCAAATTGTAGAAATCAACATCAATGTGCAAAATTCTAAAAAACTGAAATCATCAAAGTAAATTCTGGTACCACTTCGAAGCTTTAACACAGACGCTCAGAGACCAACTAGCAATTATAGCACCAAACATTTATTAGCTATGCATAAGCAACAGAAAAGGAAAATAAATGAACAGAATCAGATACTATAGTTTGTTTGCATCAGTATAGTGGAAACGTGCTATCCTGCAAACAGCAACAAGGCAGACAGTTGAATTTTAATGTTAACAAGTTTTAAAATCCTACATTGCTTTGGCGAATCTACAACTTTACTTCTGTACTGTTTTCCCTAAATCTGGTATTTTTTTTTATATTCTGTTGTAAGTTTCGTGATTTGGTCTGATTTGAGATTTACTACTCCAATGACCTCTAATATTACTACGCTTATAATCTAATTGCCAATATTTCATGACAGTATTGTTTATCATCACTCTTACACCAACAATGATCTCCATTGTCTCAGCTTTATGAGCCAAAAGGAAGTCGTTGAAAATATTAAATCTTTTTTCTTTTTTCCTTTTTTTGGTTTCTCTTCCTATCCAATTAAATGCACATTCACCGTGCCAAGGGAAGAGACTCAAAAGCACTAGGACCTGCAAGTCCATATTCATTTTTGTCTATAGTTTCAAACTTGGTGGGTGAAGACAGTTTTTGGGTGGAAAAAGGCCCAAAACGCCTCCAACGTCTTCCTAACACTGGGTCGAAACTAGTACACTTTCACAACAATGAAAACAAAAATTCCAAATGTACAAGTCTATGATCACCTGCATGAAAATGAAAATGAAAGGGTAAAGGGGCTTTCATTACTTTTAGACTCACCTTTGATTTCTTCTTTTCTCCTCTAAAAAGTACTAAAGCATAGGGATTGTTGTGACGCTTGCCCTCTACATCTTCAGCTCCTTGGATGGTCACCATAAGCAACCCTGCTCCAGTAGGACTCTCATTGCCGTCTGCCCTATCCTTTGCACTTTCTTTCTTCACAAATCCATCTAACGGTCCACTAAATCCATCACTATCTTCTCTGAAAGGAGCATATCTCAGCTCAACCACAATCTGCCCTCTCTGCTTCCTGTTTTGAGGATCACTTATGTCTGTGTTCTTGAGCAGATCAAGTGTAAATTCTTTTGTCTCATGTGGTTTAAGCCTCTTCAAAGGTACTACTTGCACTCCCAACCTATCATGAGCCCCAACCTGTAGACAACAACATAAAAGAGATCCAAACATGACAAATCTTCATACACTAGCATGTTTAAATTTCAACAGTAAGTTGATAACTATATTTTAAAACAGAACGTAAGGAAAGCGATGTATTACTTTCACATGAAAAATTTTCCTTTTTTTTGTTTTGTTTGTGTGTGTGTGTGTGTGGGTGGGGGGTGGGTTAAGTAATGTATCAAGCGAGTTCTTGGAAGCTTCTACGTCCTTGGCCCTTCGTGAGGGGTTCTCGTGACATGTCACGGACAGGCCTTTTAGTTATTCCTTCACAAATTTGGTAACAAGTCGATTGTGCTTCCAGAATCACATGCTGCATTGTTGTACGGACCATATGCTGCATTATTTGTACTGACCATTAGGTGTCATAGTACATCCTTTACCCTGGTAATGGTTTTAGTTTCAAAAAGTTTTTGAAAATTCTCATGATTGAGACCTCATCTGTTTCCCAGTTTGATGGTAATCATATGGACTTCATTGAGAAATTAAGTGACCTTAGGATCAAGCAAGAATAACGAAGAGGATCGAGTGACATACCTTATCCCAGTCAAAAACATTTATATTAAGAAGTTGGGACTCGGGTTCCTTCACAATAAGCTTAAAATCCTCATTCCACTCTGGATTCAGGTTCTTCTTCTTTATTGTAGTCTTCTTTGCTGGCAGCTTCTCTCCACTCAGGCTGAGCTTAACATATGGATCGGATGATCCAATTAAGTCCATTTTCAAGAGCCGAATGGCCCGTACAACTGTTACATGCAATATCCCCACAGGTTTCTTAATGGCCGCACTACAATGAAGCAGAGAAAAGAAAGAAAATGAGATTTGAAGGGTCAGCATTTTGAAGGTAATATTATATTCCAAGAAAAGGTCACAAAAAGAACACCTAAAGGATGTATTAAAAAAAGTATCAAATATTACAACAAGTTTTAGTGTTACTATACTTCAAAATTCACATACGTTGAAGGGTCAAGAATAGGTATTTCAAGCGTTTGAGGCCAGAGATAAAGGCTTGCAACTTGTTTCTTGATAGTATCCTGAAAGAAACAGAGTAAAATCGTTTGACAAGACGGTTCTTTAAGAGAGTAGAACATGCTCTCGTATAAAGAAATAGCATCCCGCATTATCTGAAAACCCCCGTTTCTAACCTATCAAAAATCAAGAATATGGCACCTGAACGAATCGATATAATCCAGGTATGGACATAATGTCCCCGCCCAATACCTTCACCCCAAAGTCTATATAAGGCTGCACAGGATAAGAAATAGTCGTGGTAAGGTATAATTGCCTTTACTTAGTTAATAGTAGAATAGGGCAAAAAAGGCAGAAAACTGTATAACGAATGAAAGAAGTTTTCTCCTTACCTTCTCCATCAGAGATACGATTATGCTTCCAAAACATGGAATGGTAGAAACAAGGGGTTTCAAAGTTATCCGCGGTGCCGCAAATATTTGCATATCAACCAACTGTGAAGAAGCATAATCAAATTTTGCACTTCCTCCTCATAGGAACAGAAAACATACACTTTGGTTAAGCTGTCTTAGGGATCTTCACCTGAACTGTAATTCGCAACGAACATATTTTTACCGAAACGATAATGTTTGGATTTCCAGCCCATTTGATTGCTGGTTCCATAACCAGTTCTCTCTCATTTGTCTCGTATATTTTAAGACCTGCCCAGCGATATGAGTTACAGAAAAGGCACAAACTAAATAGTTTTAACATAGTATTCAGGGTAATAATGTTTGCAAATGGTAAGATTGTGCTCCTATCAGTTCCTCAAGACGAACTTGATAACCGCTATGACCAAAGCCTATCAGGCAAAGGTTCAGTATTTGTTAGGAAAAAGAAAAATAGAAAAAGATCATATCTAATGAAGCGCACTTCAACAGAAACCCCCTAAAAGGAACAAAACGTGAAGCTGAGAATAAGAAAGCCGACCAGGGCTGACTTAAGTTTGCTTGTCAGTTTTATTCTGGTCAATCTGTGGTCGAAATTTCAATTATTAGGGGCTTCCTAACACTACTAAGTGCAATCCACCCACTCCAATATCCGAGAATTCACAACTAAAAGGTTTTCTAATTCTACCAACACGAATAACAGGAACATAAGCGCATGGACAAATTGAGAAGACGTTAACTCACCATGAACTGTAGGTGGAAGAGTCCCAAGGCTTAAATTCTCAAACTTGATGGCTTCTATCTGAAACTTCCCAATGTACTCTCCAAATATAGGTTCTGCAGTAGTTCTTATTGTGCCACAAACTGCCTGTTAACGGATAGCAATAAGCTCACTACTTCTGACAGAAAAAAGAAAGAAAGAATTTGAGGTAAAAACTACCTTGTCAAGGTAAGGCCACAGATGCAACATGAATTTGTTCAGCCAGTCCACCTGAGGGTATATATAAGACTTACGTCAATATAAACTCCAAAAGTATCAGAAAAAAATGAAGAAGCACACAAGGAGAATGATAATAGCAATTCAAAGAGTAATATAGAGGATACACATACTCGATCGTAATCAGGATTCTTCACCCAGAAAGGAATCTCAGGCATGAGATCCAGTAAAGTAGTTGTATCGAGCTCATAAAGTGGCCTAACAACTGGGTCCTGCAATACTTTGTTCAAGGACAAGTTATCAACACGTAAAAAAAAAAAGGTCATCAACGCCAATACGTCCGCCAATAAAAAGACATCTCATTCTTAACTGTTAAACTGCGAACAATCGTGTTAATATGAAGATAAACAACTTTTTTCCCATATTTTCCTTTGGAGTGATGAAGAGGGGAAGGGGGGCTTAGCCTTTGACACTTTCATTTACTAATAGATGAGTATGTGCATTACTCGGAATGTAACCACCACATAATCATTCCAACCACAATCAAGAAAACAGGTTATAGCAATCACAATTAGAGTTAATAGAAGTCTTAAAATCACCCCCACTACTGCATCAGATCACTATTCATGTAAATCGTTGACAAACCAAATATAATGTATAGAATAACAATGAAATCATAAAGTTTAACGTCCAATGGCAGATTAGACAAAAATTTCCGGCGAGCATATCCTCAACTGTATTAAAGTCCCCAAACTATATATTGAATCGCCACCTGGTCAAATACTTAATTAAAGAAGACTTGGAAATTCAACAATATTTAGCACCACAGAAACATTAGAAAGGGAATGCAAAAAGAGAACAAGACTATTATTAATGCTTAAATTTTCAAGCTTTTGGACACATGCACGAAGAATCATATTTGGCCACATGCGCCATCCAATCTTGATCAGGCAGTGACAACGAGAACCATAAGGCCAGTTCGGTTGACGGCTATCATATCAGAATTGCAACAAAAACCCAGATCAAACAAAGTCCTTTTACGTCAAAAATCTCAATCATTCCGAAAACCCAGGGATCAAACTCCTCAAGAATCACACTTGACAAGTCATAATCAAGAAAAGAAATGTGAACTGACAAGAAATCGGTATACCTCTACATCTTCAGGTTCAGAGTAGATGAAGAAGTAAAAGCCAATGATTAACCCTACAGAGATCCCAATTCCAAACCCAAAGATCCCCACGAAACTGCTCAGGAATCCCATCAACCTCGAGAAACGATTGAAACTTATCTGCAGAAGGCCATGAAAAAAGCAGAGAAAAATACCCAAGAAGGAGATTGATTTGAAATGGCAATGCAGATGGAAAGTGAGGGTTTGGTTTGAAGAGGAAGAAGTTGTATTCCAGGCAGGTAAGATGCTGGCGAGGTTTTCTAAGAACATTTACCTGCGAACGTAACGAAAAGTCTGCTGAAAGGCTGAAACCGCCAAAACACAGACACGTCGATTCACAGTGCAGTTTCAAATTTGCCTCTGCTTCTTACGTAATAGGTAAATAGACTCCCAAAGTCAGAAGTCCTTCTAGTGAAAAGTCAAGTTTGCCCTTTTTGGTTTCCACTTTTTTTCTTTTATTTACCTTTTCTCTTTTATTTTCTCTCTCTGTGATTTGTCTTGATCCATATAGAGGTGTCAAACGGGCCGGGCGGCCCGCGGCCCAGCCCGACCCGGCCCGAAAAAAGCCCGGCCGGCCCGGCCCGCAGATGAACAGTGCAGGCCCGAAGGCATAGCGCCTTGGGCCTGGGCTTGGCCAGGCCTGGATTTCCAAAAAAATGGCTCGGGCCAGGCCCGGCCCGGTTTTGGCCCGAAACAGGCCCGGCCCGTTTTCGGCCCGGATTTGGCCCGTTTTCGGCCCGGATCTGGCCCGATTTTGGCCCAAAATCAGCCCTATTTCGGCCTGCCCCACCTTTTTCAAAAAAAAAAAACTTGCCCTCCCCTTTTCCCTCCCCTTTCCACTCCCAATTGCGTGACGCAATGATTTAAACCATGAACCAAGCATACCCGACATGACTTGACTTGATGGTCTAATTTGCCAATAAAAGCAGTTCAAAGATCCCAGCAAGTTTAGCCTTATATAGCGTGTATTCTCTATCAAACTTGGTTTCAATTGTTCCTATTTCCTGTTAACCCTGCCGACTGGAACAAATTTTTCCTTGGTTTAGGTACAAATTAGTACTGAAAAAAAAAACTAATTAAAACTAGAAACCTGCCTTAGCCTCCGTTCACCATGCGCATCTTTATCCAGGTCTTCCAGTAAGCTGGTTGGAGGTTTGTCAAGCATCCAAAGATCGACAAGAATCAAAACACAAGCCTTCGCTAATTTGTTTGCATATTGGTCTCTCGCAAATAGAAAATAAATTTTCTTTGTTGAATGCAATTTGTATCCAACAAGGAAAGATTGGCTTCAACTGTATGATTATTGTTATATCCGTCTACACTTATGCCAATTAAGTAACAACAAATTATTTATGGACCTACATGTCACTAACAATAAACAAAATTTTCTTCTACTGCCGTAATTGGAGCAAAATGTTTCTTCTAGGTGTAATTAACGAAATTAACGAAATGGTTTAAATTAGAATATTTGTTGTTACTTTACTTGCTTATACACATTATTAAATTAGAATTTGTGTACATAATAACAAGAAAATATCGCAATTAAAGTTTTTATTTTGAATAACCGGAGAATTTAAAAAAAAAAAAAAAATTTTGGCCCGGGCCCGGCCCTAAAAATTGGGCCTAGGGCCTGGGCCTGGACTGGGCCCAAATATCCCAGGCCACAGGCCCGGCCCGGCCCGGCCCGTTTTCTCTCTGTGTGGCCCGGGCTAGGCCCGGTTCTCCCCGAGGCCCGCTGGGCCCGGGCTGGGCCGGCCCAAGCCCGGCCCATTGACATCTCTAGATCCATACATTTGGTGCTTTCCATCGTCAATTGCTTTGAAAAGGACTTTTTGTTGCCTCAATACAATTTTTTTTTAATCCGTCACGGCGAGCATTACTACTCTTGGTAATATACCGTTGAAGTATTGATTCTCGTACGATTGCTACGACAAAAGAATTTTCTGCTTATCTACTAGCAATGTTTTGTGTCAATTTCAGTTAGCAGTTCTACCGATAAAAACGAGCTGTTAGTACAATGTGTTTCATCCGCTATACATTATGTCAGTAACATGATTGTAAAGTTTCCGTTCTTGATACTAAATGCATGACAATTTTATAGGAGGAATTAATCCTATAAACTCCTAATGCTTCGACTTATGTATCCCGGTGTTACCATCTTAGCCAACGCTAAAACTTTGCCACGAAATTGTACAAAATAAGACATTGCCACGAAATGGTATACACATAAGTCAGACCATGTAAGTCCTAGTAATTCGTTGCACAAATTGCTTGTGGACAATTTTGTCTTTGATTCTTCTTTTTGGCAGCATGCTAGCTGACAAGTTGTAGATAGTACACAAGTTTGTCAATTACCAAGAAATTAAGAAAAGATTGTTTTTGGTTCGGTCACGTTGTTTGTGGCGGAGAGGTTACACACATGTGAGATAACTCGTTCACACCGATTTCGCTTTACTTCTACAACTTAAAGCCAATCCGGCTACAAGATTGACAGCTGACTAATAGTCAATAGAGACAAATATATATATATATATATATATATATGAATTCGTCTTCCAAGTGCCGTCCAAGAGCAAGTTCGTCTTGGATCCTAAATTTCATTTACTGCATCCCAAGTGCCGTCCAAGAGCAGGTTCCAGTTGGGAATTTCTCATTTTTCTAATGTTTCTAACCCAAAAAAGAATTCGTCTTCCACATGTTTACTGTAGAGCAAGCATACTAAAAGCTGCTTTAGAGCTGTATCTTGTAGTCTGTGAAGGATATATAGTACATTGTTGCCAGGAGGTACCTCGGATTATGCTCAAGAAAGCAGCTGATGCAATGTCCCCTCTACTTTATCCTCCACAATTCCAAATTCAAAGGGGAGTGTACCATCACCATTCACCTCACCTATCTTTGTCCTAAAAAATTGAACGTAGGTACGTTACCAAACGCCATTCTCATGTTTTTACTTTCACCAAATTCTGTGGCGATGACAAATTTTTGTTCATCGCGGATGTTCTATCACAAATTACGCGTTGAAAACATTATTCATGTCTTATATTTCTCATGTGCACTGCAGTCTAGTTCACAACCTCCAATAAAGCGTCTGTGGCCACGTGCATGTGTATGTGCGTTTTTTTTTTTTTATTAATTTGACAAATTAATACCGTAGTTCTTTTCACAATTGATGAACATTCCAATTTCTTCCGAGGATATCACCACTAAACTTCACCGTCATGTAGTATCACCCCTAAAAGAATAAGGAACCTTTTCTGATTACAAAACCCTCCACCATTATGCCATGGAGCAATTAGACACTTGTGCTTTGGTGATCAGAAACACTTTCAAGTTATATCTTGACACCAATCTGAGAATAAAATGCTAATGTAACCGCTGGTGACATTACTTATCCCCGAAGAAACTACTATAGAGTAAACATGTAGGAGCAGATCATCCATAGGACCGCCAGGGCCAAGGCTCCCCCAATTTTTTTATTTGTTATACACTTGCATTACTGCTTGTGACAAAAAAAAAACTTATATATCATATTCTGGGATGTAAATTTAGTGATTTCGTACATAGTTACTGGAACTGAACCGGATTGGGCGGTCAAACAAGTTCATTCGTGAACCGATAACTTTGTTAGTCGGGTTATTGAAATTGACCAGGAACTGGTTGAACCTATAAATTGTAAATCAGTGCCTTCGCCTCTTCAATGACAGTTCCGGTCCTGATAACTACGATTTTGAAAGCCAACGAATTGTGTTAAATGATGTTAGAAGAATTTGTGCAGAAGTTTTGGAGGGACTGTTTGATAAAACTGAAAACTTTAAGCGACTGAATTTTTACTAAAAAATAAGTTAACATGTTTAGTAAACCAAAAGCAGATGTCTGAAAATTGTTTATTTACAAGTTTATCCATTTTACCAAAATTGTATTTGTTTATGTACATTATAACTTTTTTTTGGGAGATAAAATCGTGTTGGTGGTGGTGGTGGCAGCGACGACAGAGTAGTGGTGGTGGCGGCGGCAAAAATGTATCAATGATGCGGTAATGGTGCGTGAAGACGTGGTGTTGGTATTTGTGATGATAGCGATAGACGGCGGGCGACATGGCGGTCATGACAATGGTTGTATGATTTTGGCGAAAATGGATGTGGTGACAACATCGAGGGTATGGTGGAGGTATTCTTGTGCTGGTGTCGGTGGTGGTGGTGATAATGGCTAGGTCATGGTAATTGTGGTGGTGGTAGCAAAAGAAAATAATGGTCGTGGTGGTAGTTGTATTGTGGTGGAGGTGGTGTTGTCAGCAAATTAATTGAGGCGGCATCGTGATGGTAATTATTTTTTTCATGTAAAAATATGTTAAATAAATTTTAACCATCTTAATTAGAATTAAGTGATTAGCATTAAGTAAGTCCACCTGACTTAAAATTTTAGTCTATTTTTGAAAGGAATTAATTTTTTAAGTGATACATGGTTTAGCGTTATCAAACGCACTTAATTGAAAATCATTGAAAATTTTAAGTTTTAAGTGTTTAATTACATTATTAAGCACATCCTTACTTAATTCTGATCACTTAATTCTAAGTGAGATGGTTAAAAGTTATCTAACATATTTTTACATAAAAAAAATTATCACCACGATGCCGCTTCAGTTAATTTGCTGACAACACCGCCTCCACCACACTACAACCACCACTACAACTATTATTTCCTTTTGCTACCACCATTACAATCACTATGACCTAGCCACTATCACCACCACAACCACCACCACCACGAGGACACCGCCACCTTCACCATACCGTCGTTGTCATCACCACGTCCATTTCCTCCAAAATTATATAAACATCCACCACACTACAATCATTGTTATGACCACTATGTCGCCGTCTATCGCTATCATCACAATTACCAACACCGCGTCTTCACGTACCATTACCGCCACCATTGACACGTTTTTGCCGCCGTCGCCACCGCCGCCACCACCACCAGCATTATTCCATCGTCACTGCCACCAAAACCAACACGATTTTCGCCCCTCAAAAAAAGTTATAAAGTACATAAACGAATGCTTAATTTTGATAAAATGGATAAATTTGTAAATAAAAAAATTTTAGATATCTGCTTTTGGTTTACAAAATAAGTTAACTTATTTTTCAGTAAAAATTCAATCGCTTAAAGTTTTCAGTTTTACAAATTCAACGTTTAACGTTTTCAGCACTTAAATTTCAGTTTTACGAATTCAGTTTTGATTCTCAAAAGTGAATTAAAATTAAATTAGAATCGGTTTTTAAAATCAACTTTAATCCATTTTAAGCATAACAAATTAAAAGTTGTTAAAACTAATTGGATAAAAAGAGATTAAAGTAGATTTAGCGTGTCAAAATTATCATATAATGTATTCAAATTGAAAGTGAGCATTTAATGTCTTTTATATGTGAGGATATTTTGGTAATTTTCTTGGTCAAACTTGATTCTCCAAAATGATTAAATCTTAATCCTAGAAAACGAGAATTATGGATTTAATCGGCTCATTTTTTCCCCAACACGTCAAACATGATTTAATCTAGATTTAATCAAATTTGACCATTCTAGAATCAATCCCAAACACCATCTTAATTGCATTATCAAACACACCCGAAGTAAGAAAGTTAAAACTATCTACTCTATAGTCTTTGGAATATCCAAAATTAGTTGTTTAATGTCGACCGCACTACTACCTAAAATATTTTTGGTTCATATGTCCAGCCCACATTTAAACAAGCCCACATCGTAAACTAACAAATCTGGAGCCTTGTGATGCGGCCCAACTATCAAGAATGGGAATGGAATATAGATATTTCATCCGTTTATATTCATTTTACCATAAGTTTTGTAAAGTTTATATCTTATGTAAATATTTTCTTGCATTGACAATAAGGTGTTCGTTCTACTTAAATTTAAGTTATTCATGTCATCCCAATTTTTCTAACGGTGATATCTAACCTTTCTAGAAATGGGCAGAATTAGTTTCCTAAACTCTTGTAATCTTTTTTTTTTTTTGTTGTTGGTGAAAATAGAAATATATATCAGGATAAAAGATAACAAGTGAGATTACACCAAACTAAACGACAACAAAAGAAACCAAAACAATTGGATGACAAGCCCATCCAAACTAGCTAAACTAAGCTGTAGGAGCAAAATACCAAGGAAAACTCTAGCTAAAACAAGTTGCCAGCAGTCTATATAGAGTCTGTCCAAGTCTGCTGATAACCATCGCCTGATCAGGATGCAAAAGTAGCTAGAGCAGAAGCAAGATCCAAAATACAGTCATTTCCTCGGCCAATATGTACGGAATGAAACCTACTACAGAAGCATCAAACTACGAGAGGTACAAGGAGTCTGGTGCAGAATCTGTGATAGAAAGGTATAGTAAGCGAGGAGCAGAATTAAATGCATAAAGGAAAGGGAATGCAGCCAATGTAAGCTGTGTACTTCAACAATAGCATCAAATAGAGTATCAACAATAGTCAGATTGATGCAGGCATGAACCAGTATCTAGCTGGAGTTAAAAAGCACTAATCCAATGCCATAGCTATAACCCAAACTAAATGGAGACACATAAACTGAACATAAAACTGGATAGGACGGAATAGAACAATGACACATATTGGAAAAAACAATTGGGTAGAGGGGCTAGAAGAAGTGTTTGAAACCTTAGTGATCCAATTGTTTTACCAAGGAATCCTGTCGCCAGATTTTCTGCACAGAGCGCTTGAAGTACCAAGTTCCTCTCAGATTATTGAATTCCCGCCTAACTTTTCCCCAAAGTCTGGAAACGGAGAAAGGTAACTTCATTACGCTCACACCATATATTCCATAGAACAACTGCAATCCAAATAATATATAGAAGGGCATCTACACGACTACCAATTGGCTGAAGAAGCCAATGTGTTAACCATTGTGGGAGAGTTGGGTTCACTTGACGAGGCTGGTGATAGCGTAAAAAAGAGGTATGCCAGACATGTTTAATCCGAGGACAATCTAAGAAAAGGTGCTGGTGAGTCTCCGATACCATGGAACACAAAGGGCACATAACTGACACCGGACAATTCCTTTTGAGAAATTCTGAGCGAAGAGGTAGACGAAGGTTCAGAAGTTGCCACAAGAATATTTTAATTTTCTCAGGAATCGGTAATTTCCAGAGTTTCTGCCAAAGCTACGGAGAGAGACAATTTTTAAGCGAAGAGGTGACACTAGATTGATCCTGAATGAAGCCATAAGCACCTTTGATAGAGAAAAGGCCACCGCTGGAAGTAGGCCAAAAAGGTTCATCAGCCATTCCATCTGCAAGCAAATGAACCCGCAAAATTTGTGCAGCAACCTCTAAAGGAAATGAGCCAAGGATACGAGGGAGGTTCCATGTACGGGTAGATGGAAGAAACAATTCATTCACACACCAATGAGCATTACCCGGATTAAGAAAAGTCTGCATCCTCTTTGATAGAAAATTGGTAACCACCAATCCATCCAGACAGAAATTTAACGCCCATCTCCCACATGCCATTGAAGGCCTTAACGAAGGATTCTTTGTCCTACCAAAAGACTGCGCCAAACCCAAGAGCAACTACGAGGATTACCAGCTTGAAGAAAGCAGATGTTCCTAAAATAGTGGCCTTTGAACACTTGAGTAATAAGGGAATTAGGAGAAGACCAGATTTTCCATGCCTGCCTAGTGAGAAAAGCCTCATTGAACGAACGAAAATTACGAAAACCTAAGCCTCCTTTACTTTTAGGTAAACACAAGGTAGGCCAAGCAATCCATTGGATTGAGCGATGAGAGGCATCACCAGACCACTAGAAGCGAGCAAGGATTCGATCAAGCTGTTTACACACACAAGCTGAAAATTTGTAGACCGACATGTAATGAATTAAGAAGGGAAGAGAGAACAGAATGAATAAGAGTGGCACGACCCGCCTTGTTAAGGAGTAACCCAAGCCAATGAGCATACCTGTCCTGAAAGTTTTGGATAATGCATTGGAAAATTTCTTTCTTGTGCATGGATGCATCAAGCTGGATACCCAAATACTTCCCAAATTTAGAGTGAGAACCAAAATTCAGATTGGATTCAATCTGCGCCCGAAGGCCAGCAGACACGTTTGTGCTAACCGTGAGGCAAGATTTGGACCAATTAATTCGTTGACCAGAGATGATACAATAAAAGTCAAGGATATTGTGCAATTCCTCAACCTCAAGGCAGACCTCGGATTTGAGAGTAAGAAACAAGTAGATATCATCAGCATACATAAGGTGCAAGATGGACGGAGAATTTTTTCCCGCTCGAATACCAAAAATTTTCCCAAGCCCTTCTGCGTGAATTAGCAAGGCCGACAAAATCTCAGCACAAAAAATAAAAAGGTAGGGCGAGAGTGGATCCCTTTGCTGAATACCACGGGACGGTTCAAAGTGAAGGGTGGTAGCACCATTAACTAGTACAGAGTAGGACACGGTAGTGACACACTGCATGACTAGGCAAATCCAATGACTAGGAAAACCCATTCTGACAAGAACGTCATGAAGAAAATCCCAGCGTAACCGATCGAAGGCTTTGCTCAAATCAAGTTTAAGGACTGATTTTCCTTGAGAATGACGTCGGACACAATCAGTAAGTTCTTGAGCTAAAAGAATGTTGTCTGTAAGGTAGCGACCAGAAACAAAAGCGGGTTGGAAAGGCGAAATCAGATTGCCCAGCAGAGGTTTCAATATATTAACAAGGACCTCAGAGATAATTTTATAGACAACTGAGCACATGCTAATTGGTCGAAAGTTGGCGGCTATCACCGGCTACGAAGTTTTCAAAATAAGCGAGATAAAAGTTCGATTGACTTCTTTGAGCATTACACCAGAGTTCAAAAATGAGATAACTCCCTGAATCACAAGGGGCCCCATAAAATTCCAGCATCGCTGAAAAACAATAGCCGTGACACCATCTGGCCCAAGAGCTTGTAGGCCACCCATTTGAAATAGTGCAACCTTAATCTCTGCACTCGTAAAAGCTTGCTCTAGATGCTGTATTTGGGTAGGTAGAAGAGATCGTAACGGGCAGGCGTAAAACCTTGAACCAAACTCACGATTTGCCAACGGCCGAAAAGCCCCAGAGGAGTACAAAATTCAAAAGTATGAGACAGTGAATCCTGAATGGCATGCTCATCAGTCATCGAAGTGCCCCTCTTATCAGTAAGAATTAGGATATGATTACGATTTTGTCGAATGATTGTAGAAGCATGAAAAAGCTAAGTATTACGATCACCTAAATCCAACCACTTGATTTTGAAACGTTGCGCCCAAAAAATTTCTTCACAGTGAAGAAGAAAGTCAAGCTTTCGACGAAGCCAGAAATGGTGCAATTCTGAATCAGGCGAGTTTTTTTGCAAAAGAGTTTGAGTGCTTAGTCAAAGTGAGGTCTACTACAATTATAAAGGGTTGAGAGGGACAATTTGAAAAGACTCATTAATCGATACAGCGGGGGAGCCAATGATGGAGGTACACCAAATGCGTTGAAGAACCAAAGAGCAAGAATGATCAAATTACCACATGACCTCAAAGCGAGGTCGAGTGAAGCAATAACGCACCGGCGAAGTATCACACAAGATGGGCACATGATCAGAGCGTTGAATGGCCAGGTTGGTGCCTAAAGCGTCCGGCTGAAGAACTTGCTAGTTTGGCGAGGCCATAACTAGATCAAGCTTTTCAAAGACAAATCCTAAAGCAGGGGAGCCCCGGACCCAAATAAATTGAGAACCGACCCATTTAATATTGGACAACCCAAATAGTGCTAAAAAATCTCATAAGAACTGGGCACCAAAAAAAGAAGTGGAATGGCGTCCAATTTTCTCAGAAGCATCTAACACCTGATTAAAGTCCCCGCAGAGACACAGAGGCCCTGGAAACTGAGAAAGCATCGAAGCTATATTTTCCTAGATATTTTTCCTACAATAGACACTAGGGTGCCCGTATAGGAAGTCAAAGAAGGCAATACCCCCCCCCCCCCCCAAAGTGGGACACAAGGTGAGAATAAGATGTTTATCAGAGTGGCAGACTAAGAAAGGAGTTGAAGTACGCCACCCAAGCCAAAGACCTCCACTAACTCCCACAGGGTCCACACCAACCGAATGAATGAAACCCAAGCGAAGGAAAACCCTATGTACAGTAGCACTAGCCATTTTTGTTTCCATTAAAAAAATAACATCCGGCAAGTGCTGACGGATCAGACGGAAAGCTGAATGAACTGTTGTAGGCTGACCTAAACCACCACAGTTCCAGCTCAGTATCTTTATATGACCTCCTTGTGGTTGGTAACGCCCAACCACCAAAGCGTTCAATTTATTGAGTCTAGACAAGACCACCCCACCCGCAGCCAAGGAACTTGGATCCTGAACATGGACTAACCGGCTATGCACAAACTCAGCAATATAATAATCCAAACCCCCTGCATCACAGAAAGAATAACAAGCAACAACATGAACCAGACTATTCATGTATAAATCAAGAGAGCAAATACTCGCAAAGGTAGAAAGGAAGGGGGGGGGGGGGAGAATGGCAAACCTATCAGCTTCAGAGGGTGAGCCAAAAGCATGATTGGTCCTCTTTCGTGAGCCTGTGGAGGAAAAGGAAGAAAAGCACTGTGCCCGTGGAAAAACAGTCTGTTGCATAGGGGATATGACTGAGTAAGTACAAAGCTTCATGGCTGGTGGACTGAAGGAAACTGGATCAGCAAGAAGTTTCATCTTCTTCAATGGAATGATCGCAGCAAACAATTCATCCTCACACTTTCGTCCATGTTTATGAGAGCCCGAGGACGTTGAGGTAGAGCCTAGAGAGGCAGTGGAAGAGTCTGATGAGCAAGAAGTGGACGAATCAACTAATTCGGGTCTGTGATTATTATTGAAGGATGGAATCGTCTTATGTTTTTTCCCTGGAGATGGATTAATTTCCAGACTTGAAAGATTATCACAGTGCCCTTTACCAGAACCTGAGGGAAACAAAGATGATAAAGTTCTAATCCTGTGTGAAAACCTAGGCGGCATATATCGGGGATGACCCAAATAAGCACCCACTGTCCCAGTGCGATCGTCCCCGTTAAAATCCATTTATAGGTAATGATATTATATAAACCATCTTGTTATTGACACGATATGAGAGCACTGTTTTTCAAGACCTACAGGAAAATCACCAATTTGGATGTCACCAATAGTGTCAAAAACTTATTCATTTCGGGACACATACTCAAGGAGCAAAACCACACCCTCATAGCCCTCATACCAAAAGAGGACAGCCATAAGTCAATTAACCACTATCGACTTGTAAGCCTTTGCAACATCTCTTATAAGCTCATCTTCAAGGTCTTGGCCTCTCCCCTCCAAACTATGCTCCATAAACTGATGTCTCTTCTTCAAACAGATTTTGTACCTAACCGAGTGATCAATGATAGCAACGTCATAGTGCAGAAGCTGTGGCACACAATTCAAAAAAAGAAAGGGAAACATGGGTTCATGGCAGTCAAAATCGACTTGGAAAAGGCTTACAATAAAACAGAATGACCTTTTATTCTCAATATACTGAAAACTTTGGGTTTTACAAAAAATGGATAGGGTAGGTGGAAGAATACATCAAGACTACTTCTTTTTCTACTCTCATCAATGGAACACCCCACGCCCTATTCTCATTAACTAGATGTCTCTGCCAGGGAGATCATATTTCCCCATTCATGTTCATCCTTGGGTTCGAAATCCTCATCTGAATGATCTTCTTTAAAGAGAATCAAAAAAACCTTTAGGGAATCAAAGCTTGACGAGGCAGCCCTGTATGCCACCTCTTTTCTGCTAACAATTTGATTATATTTCATAGGGCAAAAAAAAATTTCTTAAACCATACTCAAATGCCTGAACAAATATAAAGCTTGGTCGGGATAGAAAATTAATTGAGCCAAATCGAGAGTGTTCTTCAGTAAGAATTTGGCTGGAACCAAGTGCCACGAGATATGCAATCAATTGCGAATAAAGAAAGCCCCACCTTTTGACAAATATCTCACATTACCTATCTTCACCAACTAATATATATTGGATCTCTTCGTATCCATTTCGAAAAGAGTCAAGCAGAGACTAGGTAGCTGGCAAGAAAAATGTTTATCTCAAGCAGGTCGAAGTACATTGATCAAGGCTGTTGAAATGCCATCATTTATACTCGATGTCGACTTTTTCCTTCCCTATGACAATTTTTGAAAAATTGGATGGAGACATGAGACGCTTCTGGTGGGGACATGAGAGATCAAAGAAGAATACTTATTGCCTGAAAGCTTAGAGATCTTTATGCACTCCCAAAAATATGGGGAAATGTGATTCAAACCTATGCAGTAAAGCTCCGACTGCAAGACTCGGATGGGCAATGCTCAATGATCTAAAAAAACCTTGGGTTCAAATCATGAAGGCCAAATACCTTAAAAACACCTACTTTATGAATCATCAAACCCCCGAAAAGTGTGTCTTGGTAGTGGAAAAGGATAAGTGCGATGTAACGCGCTCAGAAATCCAGAGCTCCGCCGCCCCGAACTCTCGGGTTGTTAACCTACCAGATCACATCAAACCTGCCAAATATGTTCACTAACACATATTATAAATCATCTATAATTCAACATCAATTCAGATTTTCTCAAAATACCATATCACAACCGCTTAGCTTAACTATTATAGCTTAGGTCCTTCGCAATTCAAACTCCTAAGAACCAATTAACAGTACTGACTCGCGCAGGGTCTTCCTATACAGTAGTGATGGGCTCATCGAAATCTCACTCCAACTCTAAACCTATTCCCGAGCATTCTACAGTTGACCATTACCTGCAGAAGGGAATCAAACGAAGGGTGAGCTTTTAAGAGCTCAGTAAGGTCGTACAAAGACAAACAAAAGAATTACAAAATGATTCCAAGAATCCAACTGACGAAGATTTCCAGAATACTTCAAATGGTCAAAAACTCAATGATTTCCAAAAAGGATCAGAACTCATCAGAAATAAATACCAAAATAAATAGTAATAATCATGATGAGTTCCAGAATGATCAATAAAAGATCATCTTCAAAGCCATCATTCCAAAATACGATGATGGTTTTCCAAAGGCTTTCAAAACGCACACAGATCATCTGAGACAGTCATTTCCAAATACAATGAAGATTTCTCAAGGGATTTTAACAGAAGCTCAAATCATTTCAGATAAAACTTTTCAGTCATTTCCGTAACAGTTACGACAATATACAGGGCAGATAAAATCAAAAATCAACGTTGATCCTGGGCGATTGTAATGCCATTCCGGCAAGCTAACAGAGTGTAAACATGCATGATGTACCAGAATATAATTACTAGTCCCATTGTGTACTAGCCTGCGTTTCATGCATGATTCAGACCAGTCTTATACCACCTCCCCACAGAACAGATACCCAGGTCAACACAGAAAAATCAACAATATCAATGAGCATTAACATAAGCTCAATTCACCAAAATCAGATCGGATTTCAATAACCATAATATACCGAAATAAGTCATCATTCAGAATTTCAGAAGAAAATCACAAATAGACAGTAAAACGATTGCGAATAGTTAGCGGATTTAGGCACAACAATTTGGAAGAACGGATAAAACAATTATAAAATTTGCTCAGCATGCAATACAGGCGAGCATCACAAGATTTTCAAATAATTGACTTAGGTTCAACATTGGGGTTTTCTGGGCAATAACATGTTGATATCAGTACACAATTTAGAGTTCGGCACTAGCCTTAAGTAGATCAAATGAGTACTTACGAATATGAATTATCAAAATAAGGTTTCAGATAGAATCCCTTACCTGGATCCGTAGTTATTAGCTTATCTTAACCGAAAAGTCTTTAGCGTTACACTAAACGGAATAATCGAATCATTAGAACACAGCTTACAGTACAATATTATAACTTAATACGGACTCAAACATACTCCCAAAATGAACCCCCTCACCGGGTATGTAAAATTACCGAAACGCCCATGAGGTGTAAAATTATCAAAATGCCATTCTTGGACTTAAATCACCAAAATGGTCTTCTCGTAAGTAGAATCACTAATATAATCTTACCGTACACAATTTTACCCAGAAATACCTTTCTTAGGTCAAATTACCAAAATACCCCCCTTGGGTGGCAAATTACCAAAATACCCCTCTTACACTTGAATCACAAAAACAACATTCTTGCGAGTAAAATCGCTCAAACAATCTTACTGTATGTGAATTTACCTCAAAGTACCTCTTATAAGTAAAATTACCAAAATACCCCTTTTGGGTGATAAATTACCAAAATACCTTTGGGGTTTCTGGCACCGAAAAAATCTTAAAACGCTATTTTAAGCATCTGATGTCATTTCTGGAGTAAAAAGAATTTTAGTAAATTTTTGCCCGAAAATCCCAAACCGGTGTCCGGACCGAATGCTAAAAAGTTAATTTCGCGAAAAATACTTGTCGGCCTCTGAATGGCACGGAATTTTACATAATGAATTATATCAGTAAAATGAGGTTTCAATAAAATTTTCAAATTAAAATTACTTGGTTTGGTATGCTAATTATATTGGAAACTTCTTCTAATTGATACCCTAATTTAGCGCCCTTCGCGGACACCAAAAATTCCTGAAATTTTTCAGAGCGTACGTCTTGTAAAAATATTGGTGGTTAAAGTTTTGAACTTTGTCTAATTTTGGTCCTAACTATTTATAAAAATTTATTAACAAACTGTCTAATTTAATATCCATCTTTAGCGACAATTTCAGTTACTGTTCATGATCAAACACACACTAATTCACCTTTTTTACACACACCTCTCTTCTTCCACCTCACGACTGGATACACGTAGCCATGTACAACTCGCACTCTCACCCACGGGTATACCCTATTTCCCATTTCTATACCTAAATCCCATATCCTAACCCACTAATACACAACATATACACACTATTACACATGTGCTGACACACACAAACACACCCGTATGCCCACCCTCAAGAACACACGCTTCCACACACAAAATACACACACTAACCCCTCGATAACCTACTGAAAACATAGTTATCAATACCGTACCGGTACCGGCTGGTACGTACCGTTTTTATCTTCTACTGGTACGGTACCCTTTACATTTTGTACCGGTCAAAATACCGCTCTGTACCGGTTGTACCGGCCGGTACAGGTGATACCGGCTGAGAACTACGTACCGGCCCTGTACCGGCCGAGATATTCTATTTTGTACCGGTTTCTTAAAAAATGTAAAAGTAGCAAATTTTATTAGAAATTTTGTAAATTGACCATATAAAGACTAAATAGAATAAATACTCTAAGTTCTTTTATACCTATCAAAGCCTCTGTAGCTTATTGCTCATAATATTCACTTAACTTTGATTTACTTTATACCTGAAAGTTTTGATCATATTCTTTCATCTATATAATGTACTGCTTTACACTCATGTGCGCGAGCACACACACGCGCGAACACACACACAAAACAACTAATTCTTGAACCTGAAGACGTTATTATTAAACAAACAGCTTATTCTTAGATAAGAATTTGCCAATGAGACCGTTGAAAAGAGGGGATAATCCTAGAGAATGTAATTCAATTGAATAAGCTATTTATTTTATTTGAAACTTAACGTAATTAAAACTCTATAGGACAAACAGTTTATTCTAGAGGAGCTGTTAGTAAAAAAAAAATATATGTATATATTGTTAGTTAGCCAATGAATGAATATTACATATGTATATTATTGATGAAATTTTAAGACACCCGTATGCCCACCCTCAAGAACATTATGAAAAAACGCTTCCACACAAATACGGTATTCATAACTATGACTGAAAATGCACACTAACCACCCCTACTCCCACTAAAACCCACAAACATCCATTATATATGCACAATTATGCTACAACTCACACACCCAAATGCCTACACACAGTAAAACACACACACACACACACACACACACACACATATAGAGTTGGACAAACACGTTGTGCACACATACACACACTAATTAACTATTAAAGGGTGGATAGATTACCCTAATCTCTCTCTGCTTCCCCCCTTGCCCGAAATTCTGTGCTCTTCATCCTCTTTTCTGCTTTGTTTTCTTCTTCCCTTCTCTGTTTCTTGTTCTTCTTTCTTTCCTGAAATGGAAAGGTTTCCTCTTTTGTTTTTTTTTCTTTCCCCTTCAATTTCCTTAAGGATCTTATCCTATCTATATTTTATAATATAGTTAGATTAGTCACAAGGCAATAATCAAGGCAACAATCAAGAGGTGGCCAACTCATCCTCAAAATTTGACACATAATGTATATTTTCAAAAATTGCAAATTAACCCATCAAGTTTTCCAAAATTACAAATGTCCCCAAATTTTCAAAAATTATATTTTTGCCCCAAATTTATTTTAAGCTTCCACTCTTTACAACTGTCCGAGCATTGCTCAAATTTATCGCCCGTTTATTTTTCGAAACACTGATGGTTATTTAACCCGCCCCCACAGTTTGGGATATTACATGCGAGTAAGAGTATCATCCAAAAAGGCGTCTGATACATTGTGAGAAATTGCGAGTCCATCAATTTCAAGAAAGATCCCTGGATTCCCATGATCTAAGGCTTTAAGTCTCCCACAGGCATCCTTCATAGCCTTGGTAGCTATAAGGTTTCGAACCGGTTCGACTCATCAACCTGCACTTGGAATGGGCTAAAACTCCATCGACCTTTTTTGGAACCCATCATTAAGGAAATTCTGAACATCAAAATCTCCATTCTGAACCCCAGGATTACTTAGCCTGGACACTTTCAAGCTCCGAAAAATTCGCAACCAAGGCGGCCTACTATACAGAAAATGAGAACAAAATCCACATAAGCCATCCAAGAACCCAACCTTTTGGAAATCATTGTGGAAAGAAAAAATTAGAAAGCACCATAAGATACTTGTTTGTCAAATTGCTCAGAACATCCTCTTTGTTAGGCTTTTCGATCCATATGCCCTGATATAAAAACCTCTTGCCCACTTTGCAATTTGGAAGAAGAATCCACAACACACCTGTTTATCTCACGCCCCTTCACCCAAGCCATCTGGATTACATCCCCATAAAATCTCCCTCCCCTCACCCCCCACCACATGCAAATAACCACAAAGCCACCTTCTTGGTTAGAATACTAATCTCTCCATGATTCCCAGACACCTCTATCCTCCTCAGCAAATCCCTCTATACACTTTTTGCATGTACAATCTTAGATAATATTTGGATGTGCCGAAACCAAAAAATCGTCCAAAACTTCAAATTATGTGTAAATAAAATAACCATATGAGTGCTGACTACTTTTGGTCATCTTCAAGTAGCTCTTCTCCTTGTAAATCTTCTTACCAACACTACTGTAGCTTGGAAGAGACCTCCTTTCAATTGGCACAAGGTGAAGTTTGATGCGTCAATTAGAAACTCTAAAGCCACCCAAGCAACAATCAAATAGAATCATGAAGGATCAATAGTCTTGGCTCAAGCCCAAGTAACTCCTACTTAAGACCCTGAAAAGGCCGAAGCAGAAACTACACTCCTCGCTATCAAACTGGCCGTTCGAAACACAAGTACGCATGTGCTTTTTGAAGGAGATGCTTCAATAATCGTCAACTAGACGAGCAACCATAAATAAACCCCGAGATGGAGCAGCTTTTCCATCCTTGAAAAGCTAGGAATAAGATGAAGAACCGACTTCTAACAAAGGTAGTAGGTTTGAAAATAGACATACCCACAATTTGGCATTGTAGGCCAACGAAAACCAATTTTTTGGCTTAGTTCCTATTTCTTCCATCCTCTCCCATTTGTCAATGGATGAATGTAGGAACTAGGTTACTGTACTTTTGTATGTCCGGGTATTTTAACTATATGTAAGCCATCTTTAACGTTACGTTATAAATTCATACTGATCTTGAATTAGCCAACTCCACATGTAAATTTGAAATCTGGGAGAGGAGGGATTGAAATATAACTTCATGTAGAAAGAAAGGAAATGAAAACTAAGAAACGATTAGGAATGCGATCAAATTTCATAAACTAATTTTTCTTGCATGTTCTGGTCTTATAGGCTCCGTTATTTGACAGGTTCGAGTCTTTTATTGTTTCAACCAAAAGAAATTAGGCACAAAAGAAAGGAAAAATTGTAGGATAAATTGCAGACGGCACTCCTGAGGTTGTTCCTAAACTACTCACAGCTCCGCCTAAGTATTTTTATTATACTAAGCTACACATTTCTATTTTTCTGCTAACAGAGTTAACAAAATGAATGAAAGGACGATTATACCCTTAATAAACAAGTCAATTTACCCCTCAACTTCACTTTAACACACCCCCCGACTTTAGTATTTTGTACTTCTTTGGGTCATTGTTCTGTTTGCTGTCCATCCAATTTTTTATTCCATTAAATTTCATCTCTTTCTCAAGTCTCCTCCACAAGATATTTTGTCAAGACCCAGATCTCTAAATTCCATTTACTTTGCTTCGTTTTGATCGGATTGACATTTAATTTTGGTACCTTTCGCCGGAGATACCGGGAAGAAAAATCATAGCTTTTGCAGCTCGAAAATCTTGGCAGATTTCGTGGTTCGCGATTCATTTGGGTTGTATTCTGGATTTTCAGAGATCTGGGTCTTGACAAAGATTGTACCCCCTCAGGAAGTTTGCCGGTTTTTTTGTCGTCCGGCCATATTGGGTTAGATTTCCTCCGGCCCACACTATAGGAACTGCGTTTTTTTTTTCCACCAAGTGCGTGTAAATATACTCTCTATCTTGAACACGCGTGAGTGCCTAGATTTGGACTCGTGTGCTGGCATTGTTCGAGATGGGTAGTATCTACTGTTGCAGTATAGATCGAAGCAAAATCAATGCTCTGATCTGAGACTTTGACACAAGCCCAGTTGAATTTTTTGCTAGAAAGATTGCCGGCAGTGGTCGTCGGTGTGTATGCATATGAGAAATTAGGAATATCATAATAACATCAACACACAAGTCTTCTCCACGAGATCTGGGTCTTAACAGTTAATGGAATTTAGAGATCTGGGTCTTTCTCAAGTCTTCTCCACACAAGATCTGTCCAAGTTAATGGAATTTAGATCTGTCCAAGTTAATGGAATATCAAGTCTTCTCCACAAAATAGATGAAACTGGGTCTTGACAAATTATCAAGTCTTTCTCAAGTCTTCTCCACAAGAAATTAGGAATATCGTAATAGGTTGTAAGAAAGAAGAGGAAGAGGGCATTTTGGGAATATCATAATAATTGAAAGATGTCCTAACTTTTCTTGACGGATCCCTAACGGAAGTGGGCTTTATGTAAGACAGTGACAAACCACAAGGAGCAGAGAGTAATAAAAATACTTAGTCGGAGCCGTGTGTAGTTTATGGCAAACCTCAGGGGTGCCGTGTGTAATTTATCCAAAATTGTAAGTAGATAATGTAATTTGTTAAACTGACAAACAATCGAGATGGCTTTATAAAAACCTTGATTAATGGAACATTTCTACTTGTTACTGGGAAAAAAAGAATAGACTTTTTGGGTTCTGTTGGAAAAAATAAATCGGATGATGCCCAAAATTAGTAGAGTACTAAAAGGGCCTAAAGTCGTATGTAAGCCCAAAGATTGATAAGCACTAGTTATAATGACCAAAAAGCATTTTCGTAGCCGGAATGGTAACTTGTTCGGAACGTGTTTTTCAGTACATCTGTCCTTTGAAGTATAAGAAACGTATTCTTTTTGTTCGGCAGATTTTGCTAATCAAGGAAACAAATTTTGCCAGTATACGGCGATGTCTGAAGAGAGACGATGCATCCAAATGGATAATCCCAAAAAATGGATAACATGGCCAAGGTGGAAAGCGAAGTAAATATTAGGGTTGTCGCTGCTGGGAGATAACTAGACTAAGGGGGACGAGATGATGTATACAAAATGCATCAAGTCCCTGCCTCCCACCGAGAGCCATGAATCGCATTAGCTAAAACCAGAGCTTATGAAGACCGAAGGAATGCGGGGTGGGCTCTCCCAAGGCCATGTTTTGGATAACTGAAGCTCGAAGGGAGTTGTCTCCTACCACATGAACTATAGCTTCATGCACAACTTCGGGCAAAACTTGATCCTTACTCTTACATAGCCTTCCCTTTCTTTTCTTAATCCTCTAAAAACTGTAAATTTTTGTATACTTGAAACCAATTTTCTGTATTCAAACTGTCTTCCACCCTAACTCAACATGTATGATGCCGTTCTTTGAATCTATTAAATGGTAGTTCTGATTAATGCGTCCGTTGTGGACAACATCAGCAAGGTTAATATCTACGTGTCCCAGTGATTCCTGCAACAGCGTAACAAGACGATTCAAGGTTTGGAACTTTGTTATACATGGAAGGAAAAACTAACAGCGGTGGCAAACATGAAGTTGGAGTGACGCTACAAACCTTTGATCGGAAACCAATGCCAGTACGCTTGCTTAAGACCTTAATGTGTATCTTCTCGCTTACTGGAGGCTCTTCGAGCATGAATTGAAACTCCTCGTTCCAGCGTGGATCGTGAGTTCTACTAATCATCTGAAGAAACCAAATTGTAGAAATCATCATCAACGTGCAAAATTCTAAAAACTGAAGTCATCAAAGTTAACTCTGGTACCACTTTGAAGCTTTAACACAGACGCTCACAGAGACCAACAAGCAATCATAGCACAAAACATTTATTAGCTATGCATTAGCAAAACAAAGGGAAAATAAATGAACAGAATCAGATAATATAGTTTGTAATGGATCAAGATCCTCTGCTGTACAGCAGAGGTGTTGTACCCACAAAATGTCGCTAAATATTTTTTAGCGACAAAAAGTTATCACTATAAATTTCAGTAACAGCGACAAAACACTTTAAATGACAATCTTTTGTCGCTAAATGCTGTACAACACCTTTGCTGTACAGCAGATGATCTTGATCCGTTTGTAATGCATCAGTATAGTGGAAACGTGCTACCCTGTACACAGCAACAAGGCAGAAGGCTGAATTTTAATGTTAACAAGTTTTAAAACCCTACAATGCATTGGCGAATCTACAACTTTACTTCTGTACTGTAATCCCTAAATCTGGTTTTTTTTTTAAATATTTTGTTGTAAGTTTCGTGATTTGGTCTGATTTGAGATTTACTACTCCTATGAGCTCTAATATTACTATGCTTATTATCTAGATACCGATATTACATGACAATATTGTTTATCATCACTCTTATATCAACAATGATCTCCATTTTTTCAGCTTTACGAGCCAAAAGGAAGCCATTGAAAATCTTAAATCTTTTTTTTTTTCCTTTTTTTTGGTTTCTCTTCCTATCCAATTATACCCACATTCACAGTGCTTAGGAAAGAGACTCAAAAGCACTAGGACCTGCAAGTCCATATTCATTTTTGTCTATAGTTTCAAACTTTGGTGGGTGAAGACAGTTTTTGCGTGGAAAAGGGCCCAAAACGCCTCCAACGTCTTCCTAACATTGGTCGAAACTAGTACACTTTCACAACAATGAAAACAAAAATGCCAAATGTACAAGTCTATGATGACCTGCATGAAAATGAAAATAAAAGTGTAAACGGGCTTTTATTACTTTTAGACTCACCTTTGATTTCTTCTTTTCTCCTCTAAATAGTACTAAAGCATAAAGATTGTTGTGACGCTTGCCCTCTACATCTTGAGCTCCTTGGATGGTCACCATAAGCAACCCTGCTCCAGTAGGACTCTCATTGCCATCTGCCCTATCACTTGCACTTTCTTTCCTCTGAAATCCATCTAACGGTCCACTAAATTTATCACTATCTTCTCTGAAAGGAGCATATGTCAGCTTAACCACAATCTGCCCTCTCTGCTTCCTGTTATGAGGATCACTTATGTCTGTGTTCTTGAGCAGATCAAGTGTAAATTCTTTTGTCTCATTGGGTATAAGCCTCTTCAAAGGTACTACTTGCACTCCCAGCCTATCATGCGCCCCAACCTGCAAACAGGAACATAAAAGAGATCGAAACATGACAAATCTTCACACAATCAGACGTAATGTTTAAATTTCAACAGTAAGTTGATAACTATATTTTAAAACAGAGAGTAAGGAAAGCGATGTATTACTTTCACATGAATAATTGTGTGTATGAGTGTGGGTGTGGGGGGGTGGGTAAATTAATGTATCAAGCGAGTTTGGAAACTTCTACATCCTTGGCCCTTCGCGAGGGGTTCTCGTGATACGTCATGGACAGGCCATTTATTTATTCCTTCACAAATTTGGTAACAAGCCGATTGTGCTTCCAGAATCATATGCTGCATTGTTGTACGGACCATATGCTGCATTATTTGTACTGACCATTAGGTGTCATAGTACATCCTTTATCCTGGTAATGGTTTTAGTTTCAAAAAGTTCTTGAAAATTCTCATGATTGAGACCTCATCTGTTTCCCAGTTTGATGGTAATCATATGGACTTCATTGAGAAATTAAGTGACCTTAGGATCAAGCAAGAATAACGAAGAGGATCGAGTGACATACCTTATCCCAGTCAAAAACATTTATATTAAGAAGTTGGGACTCGGGTTCCTTCACAATAAGCTTAAAATCCTCATTCCACTCTGGATTCAAGTTCTTCTTCTTTATTGTAGTCTTCTTCGCTGGCAGCTTCCCTCCACTCAGGCTGAGCTTAACATATGGATCGGATGATCCAAGTAAGTCCATTTTCAAGAGCCGAATGGCCCGTACAACTGTTATATGCAATATCCCCACAGGCTTCTTAATGGCCGCACTAGAATGAAGCAGAGAAAAGAAAGAAAATGAGATTTGAAGAGTCGGCATTTCGAAGGTAATACAGTATTATATTATTCCAAGAAAAGGTCAAAAAAGAACACCTAAAGGAGGCATTAAAATAATATCAAATATTACATCAAGTTTTAGTGTTACTATACTTCAAAATTCACATACGTTGAAAGATCAAGAATAGGTATTTCAAGAGTTTGGGGCCAGAGATAAAGGCTTGCCACTTGTTTCTTGATAGTACCCTGAAAGAAACAGAGTAAAATCATTTGACAAGACGGTTCTTTAAGAGAGTAGAACACGCTCTCGTATAATGAAACAGCATCCCGCATTATCTGAAAACCCCAGTTTTTAACCTATCAAAGAATCAAGAATACGGCACCTGAACAAATTGATATAATCCAGGTATGGACATAATGTCCCCGCCCAATACCTTCACCCCAAAGTCTATATGAGGCTGCACAGGATAGGAAATAGTCGTGGTAAGGTATAATTGCCATTACTTAGTTAATAGTAAGGAAGTTTTCTCGTTACCTTCTCCATCAGAGATACGATTATGCTTCCAAAACATGGAATGATGGAAACAAGAGGTTTCAAAGTTATCCGTGGTGCCGCAAATATTTGCATATCAACCAACTGTGAAGAAGCATAATCAATTTTTGCAAAGAACCTCCTCATAGGAACAGAAAACATACGCTGGTTAAGCTGTCTTTGGGATCTTCACCTGAACTGTAATTCGCAACGAATATATTTTTACCGAAACAATAATGTTTGGATTTCCAGCCCATTTGATTGCTGGTTCCATAACCAGTTCTCTCTCATTTGTCTCGTATATTTTAAGACCTGCCCAGTGATAAGAGTTACAGAAAAGGCACAAACGAAATAGTTTTAACATGGTATTCAGGGTAATAATGTTTGCAAATGGTTAGATTGTGCTCCTATCAGTTCCTAAGACAAACTTGATAACCGCCGTGACCAAAAACTATCAGGCAAAGGCTCAGTATTAATTAGGAGAAAGAAGTGTTCCTAGCCTACTCTGGTCGCCCCTAAAGGCCCATTGAAGGTCATATTTTGCACGACACGTTGACACAGTTAACAGTCAATTTCAACTGGTCAAAAAGTGCACGCTCAGTCACATGCATTTTTCAAATTTTCTATGTTACTTTGTCAATAAGAAATTCATTTTCTCGTGACGCCTCAGCGCGCTTTTCGACCGTCGCACGTCGCCTGTCGGCACGCTTTGGCACTTGACCAAGGAGGTCCGCCTTGGCCTCTCCCCTTAGCACCTTTACTTCTCTTCAAGGGACCATGCATCGTTCGTGACGCCCGTCGCCCGCGCCCATGCGCCAACTCCGCGATGCTCGTCGCCCTGGCACTGTCTCCGCAATGCCCGTCACCCGCGCCCGCGCACCGTCTCAGAGACGCCCGTTGCCCGCGCCAGGGTTCCATCTCCGCGACCCCTGTTACTAGCGCCCGCGCGGCCGTCTCCAACACTTCGCCGCACCGCTGATACAGTCGTGCCCCGTGGCTCTCTGTCACACTGCCGTTCCCCTGGCACCATACACACTCCGTCGCGCCCATGCGCCGCGCCGCTGATACAGTCGCACCATGTGGCTCTCGGTCACACTGTCGTGCCCCCGGCACCATACACACTCGTCACGCCCATGCGCCGCACCGCTGATACAGTTGCTCCCTCTGGCTCTTTGTCACACTACCACGCACCTTGCGTTGGTCCATCCTTTCACCAAACCAAGTGCACTTTGCCTTGGTCGTGGAACATGCTTCGACCCACACTCCGGAGTGTGCAGCATCACGCGGGGATAGGGGACTCCTCCGGGACACTATCACCACTCGGGAGCTCTAAGTGCTTCGGCATGAAGACTCCCTTCCACCAGGTAAACGGCTCCTCTGAGATGCTACCTTGACGCGCTCCGAGTGCTCCAGCATAGAGACTCACCGTGGGGATAGGCGACTCCTCTGGGACACTATCCCCGCCATGGAGCTTTTCAACTCCCCTTCCGCCAGGTAGAAGGCTCATCCGGAATGCTACCTCGGCCCGTCGGGTAGACGGCTTCTCCGGGATACTACCTTGACGCGTTCCAAATGCTCTAGCACAAGGACTCACCCGCGGGGATGGGTTCGCTCTCTATTCACTATCTCTGCCAGGGAGCTCCAAGTGCTCCGGCACGAAGACTCTCCTTCCACCAGGTAGACGGCTCTTCGGGGATGCTACCTCGGCCTGTGCGATAGGCGACTCCTCTGGGACACTATCTCCGTCAAGGTGTTTGCGTGACTGGCTTACGTACTCTGGCACTAGGGGCTTGCGTCAGCACCCCTTGGGACTATGACCCCCGGGTCACTCCGAGATGGGAGCAGGTCTTCAGAGGACATCGCGCCTAGTCCACCTGGCAGTTGGGCATCAGGTCTTTCGCACGGCTGCCAGGCCTATGGGACTCTGCAAGGGCTTGGATTAGTAGCTAGATCAAGGGGATACTCTGGCCACACCGACGCTGTGGAAGCCAGTCTTTCCAGACAGACAGAGCGACATTGTGACGAGCAGGCCGGGTGAATATGCAATTCGACAGTCCGTCAAACACCGACAGCTGTGGACCCCTCAGTAACGTGTCACTTTTGGGGAGCGCCACGTGTCGGTTGATGACATCATCATCTCAACCTCTATAAATAAGGGTCTTGAGAATTCATTTACGACACTTGAACATTTTCAGAACTCGCATTCATTTTCTAATTCTTAAATTCTAGAGAGAGAAACATTCAGGACCTTGACTATGGACCTAAGCATCGGACTATGACTGTCGTCGTGTATTCACCCTGCGCCATCGCCCTCGCAGCACTGCAGCCCTCAGGCTCTGTATGGGAAGCTCTTGGTCTCTACCCTTGCTCTATCCTTGTTGTGTCCCATATCAACATACTTGGCATCTGACTCGGACTGCATTCCTTGTGGCACCTCCACATAGACTACGAACCTACTTTCCTTGGCATCATTTTGGTGACTCCGCTGGGGAGGTGAGCATCGCAGTGCAGTTTGTCCCTTACCTGACACACCCAAGCAACCATGCCTCAGCAACGCAGGACTACCAGCAAAAGCCTCAACCCAGCCATCCAAGATGAGCATCACCTCGAGGACCAGGAAGAGACTAGCCACAACCAACTCCAGTCTCCACCCGGGATGGATGCATCCAATGTGGCCGCGATCGTCAACGCCATAATCCAACACCTTACTCCTACCATCACCGAACTCCAAGACTCTCAATCTTCTCTCATGACTGTCATCTTAGAAATGTAAAAATCAATCCAAGTCTTGACTTCACAATCGCCAACTTCTCAAGGCCCCAGAGCTCCTCACCCTGTGCCCACTGCCCACCCCGTGTCATCCCAAGCTCTAGGGTTGGCCCCTCATCCCAGCTTCAGCCTTCAGAGTCTGGGCTTGTTCTGGACATTAACCAGGTTCCAATGTCGCGACCACCGCTGCCTTGGTCCTCCGGCCCTTAACAGTAGGACTCGTGGAACCTCAGCCCGGGCACCACGCCTTACCCTTGCTCGATGGAGACTCATGACTCAATTGAGATAGAGCTTAACCCTAACATAACCAATCGACACCTAAGCACAACTCATGCCCCCGACTTACTTTAGTCGACCCTTCCTAAGGACCGGCCACCAACCGTTGATACTACCCCTATGCAAACCATACCCCAACAAGTTGCTCCCCACCACCAACCCCTCTCTACCATTGCCATCCCCTCAATGCCTCAGGTCACCCTGTCTGGAGGCTCTGCTGCCAGGATCATCTCGGCAAGGCACAAACCCTCGCATGCTTCATATGTCACCAAGCATGACCTTGACACCATCTTCCGCCGTCTCAAGAATTTTTCCTTACCACACTACCCCTCTAAGCTGTTTGGCCATGCTCCCTACTCTGGCGACCTTGCTACCAAGCCCTACCCTGTTAAGTACAAGTAACCAGCCTTCACCCTGTTCAACGGCAAAGAGGGCAACGCCCACGAGCACCTCACTCATTTTTCTGGCTCCTTGGAGCACTACGGGGAGGACGACACTTTAAAGCTTCGGGAATTTCACAAGTCCCTGTCTGGCCTCGCCTACTCTTGGTATCATCAGACTCATGACAGTACTATCCACTCCTGGTCTGACATGGTCCAGCTCTTTCTCGACAAGCTTCACTATGAAACGGAGCGTGTAACCATTGTTGACATTGTCGGAATCCGCCAGAACCTTGGGGAAGACCTCAACACCTATGTCACACGATTTCATCACAAGTGCTTGGAGTGCACTGACTTCAGTAAGGATGAGACCATTGCACCCATTTGCATTAAGAACATGAAAGACTCATATAAGGTCTACCTTAAAAATCTCCAGCTTTGGTCTTAAGGACATCTTAAGGAAGCTACACGACGCATTTATGACTCGGTCGGTCCATCAAAGACCCCAAAGCCCCGAACTCATATTGCCATGGCCGCGACGACGGAAGCAGCCAGTAACGACGACAACAGTCGCAAGCATCAATCCCTAGGAAGGGATGGGCGCGCTGACAAGAGAAGGCAGTCGACGCCTGCCCCGGAATACCCGTGCGACTTGAAGACAGTCAGAACTTTCCTCGAGACCTAGATCAACGACAATACCATAACCCTTCCAGATGCCGAATCTGAACCTACTCGGGAAGACTTAGCCCATCCCAACTACTGCACCTATCATCGAAAAGTTGGTCACGGCCTCAAGTTTGCTGACAAAATTGCATCTGACAAGCTCAAACTTTAAGTCCGGGACATGTGACCCACCCGCCCAAACCCTGGCCTGCCCTAGTGCATTTTCCACACTTGTAATTTTTGTCCTTCATTTTGCAAGTTTTCATGTACCAAGGCATGTCACCTACTTTTGTTATCAATGAAGTTATATTTTCCAGACTTAGAAAATTTTCAAGCTACATTGCTTATACCCTAGTCTACTGACACCACCATTGATCCCATCACCCACTCCCTTGGGGGCTTCACCCTTTCCCTATCCCAAGCAGGCCAGGTTCCCTCATCCTCTGCCTCAACATTGTGTAGCGACTTGGTAGGTGGTGCGCGGGGTGGCTCGAGCCACACTACCTTAGTCTCGACTTGGTCAGCAGACATTCCCCCAGGCCTCGCGACCACCCTTGCCAGGTATGCATGCAACATATCTCGCCGACTTTCCCCTACCTCTGTGACTCAGCCGGTCATCGATGCCAACCCACCACCCTAAGTCCCCCTCCCTCTCATCTCAACCTCTCGTGGTCGTGGTCGCATCACCATCCCGTATCCATTTTTTTTTACACTTAGAAAAAAAATCTTTATTTTTCACAACCGGGTCGCCACCCTCAGCGGCCTCCCTCGACACCCTGCCCGAACTTCACTCTCCCTTTTTTGGGACTTAGAAAAAAGAAAAAAAATTAAGGGTTAATTACACTCATGTCCCTGAGGTTTAGGTGAAATTACACGCGTGTCCATAAGTTTAGAAAATAGGTAGTTATGTCCTTTGACCTAACGGAATACCCAAATACTTAACGGTTTACATGAAAAGACCAGATTGCCCCTAACTAAGATTGTAATTCTTGATTTGGCCATGAAAGGGTTTACCTTTCTTCTTCGTCTTCAAAATCTTCCACCACAGCACCACCGCACGAGTCGGCACCACCTCCACCGCGCCACCATCACGTAGCCACCCTTGACCCACCCACCAAATGCCTCCAAAACTTCCAAAATCTCAATCACAAAAATTCTCACAGATTCCTCTCCACCAAATGCCTCTCAGATTCGTCTTCTCTCTTTCATAGATTCGTTTTCATCGCCAGCCACCTGCATCACCCCACCCCGCCAGCAACCCCCTCCCGCTCCCAACCCCGACGAAGCCTTCTTCTTCGCCCAACGTTGCGGAGCCCAATCCCGTCGCAACTAGGTTACGAAAAAGAAAACCCAATCCCGTCGCAACAAGGTTGCAGAAATGCAATGCCCAACCCCACCCAAAAGCCCGACGCAGCGGTGGATCCTAGGTGTTGCGGTGGTGTCATGGTGTTAGGATGATGTGAAGGTAGTGCATCGGCGAGGAAGAGGAAGGGAATGAGAGGGGGCGGCGGTGCCAGGGGGAGGGGTGTATTTGTTAAACAGTCCCTGTGTGTTTTTAACCCTAATTTTTAAATTAGGGTTTGTTAAAGAAACATTTTTAAACCCTAACTTTCAATGATACTAATTTTACAAACCCTAATTTGAAGTTAACTTTTAAGGATACTAATTTTACAAACCCTAATTTGAAGTTTGAAAATCCTAATTCAAGAACCCTAATGACAATCCTACTTTTAAATTAGGGTTTTGAAAACCTACTCTTCAAATTAAAAGGTTTGACAAAATTTTAAAAATTATTTAGTATATTTTTCTATACAGTACAAGGACAGTATTGTCATTTTAAAAATACGTAATGATGTCATCCTAAAAAAATATACTTTTTGGACGAAACCCTGACGGATGGACATAAGTGTTACCTTTTTAACGTTTGTGGTCACGGTGTGTTACTTTTTGAAACTTTGTGTCTTTGATTGTAATTTCACCCAAACCTCAAGGACATATGTGTAATTAACCCAAAAATTAAAATGTTTCTTCCATGTAGTCCATCACCCTCTCATCTTCTTTCTAACACTTAGAAAAAAATTTCAACAAAAATTTGCCACCCCATCCATCCTATGCTCCTTCCAACACCTAGAAAAATTCTCAACATTTAAAAAACTATTCAACAAAATTTTTCACCCCCAACCCCTCTCATACTCTTTCCAATACTTGGAACCATTTCCATTAAAAATTTTCATACCCCTCCCACATCCCTTTTATCAAAAAAATTTCATACTCCTCACACCACTCCTCTCATTCTCTTTATATTGAAAATTTCATTGAGGGCCTCCCCCTTGGGTCTCCACAAAAAATAAATAAATTATTTGAACTTGAACTTGAATTTCAAAATTCAAAACAAACCAAAATGGACAGAACCCGCCCGTGCGACCAGACCCGCATCCCTCCCCCTAACCCTACCCCTAATCTTTTCCCCTTCCATCTTCTCCATGCTTCGCCAAGCCCTTTCGTCGGCTGTCCCATCGTCGGTCGTCGCCCCTTCATCGCCGGCAACCTCCCCCGTCGCCACCTCTCTCATCCCTCCCTTCTCTCCCACGTCACTCGACTCCCAACGGCAGCCTCACGCCGCCGCCGCCCCCTTTTCCCTTTCCTCTTTCCTCTATCCCCTTATTTCCAACCCCGGCCTCGGCCCCTCCCCCCATTCCTCCGTCGGCCTCGGCCTCCTCTATCCCTTCTTATTTCCTCTTTTCTCCCCGCCGAGCAACAGTTCGCAGCATCCCCACGCCGCCACCGAGCTTCCCTTCCCCATTCTTCCTTTCTTTTCCCCTATCTTCAGTCCCTACCCTCGACCTTGGCCCCCTCTCATCTTCCACCCTCACCCTCGCCCCCTTATTCCATGGCCAACCTCACCACCCCACCCTCTGCCCCTCTTCTTTCCCATATTTTTGCCCACTTCTCTCCCTCGGCCTCAGCCTCCATCGCACCTTCGGCCCTTCCACCACCCTCGGCCCTTCCACCACCCTCGGCTCCTTTCCTCCGACCATTCCCTTCTTCCATCCAAACTCCGGCCTCCACCATCACACCTGAGGCTGACCCCATACCATGGCCGAGAACGACGCCACCCACTATTTCGGCCGCCATACACCTTTCTCTTTTGCCTCACTTTGGCAACATCTTCGGGCACTCTACTTTGGGGCCTTCCCTCCACTCCGCCCACCATCTTTGGCATTTACTACACAAGGCCTACCCCCTCCCTTCGGCCTGCCCACATTCACCCCACGACTGCACACCAAGGCCAACACCCTTACCATCTTCACATCACAACTGACAACCAAGGCCGACGAACCACCTCACCCCACCCTATAATGCCGACGGCCGAACACCATCACCATAACCAACCACCATTGCCTCATTCTCACAAAAAAAAAAAACTCATTGTGACGACCAACACGCGCCTCGTGCCACCTCTTCACATCACTCCCTTCCTTACTCATTTCTTTATTCTTTTACACTTGGAACTTTCTTGGAAACTTTGACACAATTTGCATATCTAGGCTTCAGTAGGTGGTGCACGAGGTGGCTCGAGCCACCTACCCCTCGCCCTCGTTGTTCAGTGATGACCATCCGATCACGTCCATGCGCCCATCATCGAGACCTTGCGTCCGTCGTCGCGCCCACATGTGGCGACGTCTTCGCGACCCCCGTCACCCGCGTGTCGTCTCTACAACGCCTGTCACCCGCGCCCGACCCCGACTCTGCAACCTTACCACTGCGCCCGCCCGCGTGTCCTTGCGCCCCATAGTCGTGCTCCCATGTGAACGCCCAACCATTCCAAAGTTTCAGTAGGTGGTGCATGAGGTGGCTCGAGCCACATACTCTTCACCTTCGTCATTCAGAGACGACGCCAGCGACTCTCTGGCCAAAGAACATAAAAAATCTTGCTAAGTAGTTATGCCTGCGGCGCCCGCTCAGGTTGCCCCTCCGCGCACACCACACGCAAGGGACTTATGTTCCCAACCTACTCTGGTCGCACCTAAAGGCCCACTGAAGGTCCCATCTTGAGCGACATCTCGACACAGTCAACAGTCAATTTTTAACGCTTCTAACTGGTCAAAACATGCACGCTCTGTCACGTGCATTTTTCAATTTTTCTATGTTACTTCATCACTAAGAAATTCATTTTTTCTCGATGCCTCAGCGCGCGCTTCAATCGTCACACGTCCCCCGTCGGTGCACCTTGGCACTTGACCAAGGAGGTTGGCCTTGGCCTTCCCCTTGGGGTTGGCCTTGACCTCCCCTTAAAGGTTGGCATTGGCCTTCCCCCAAGGGTTGGCCTTTGGCCTCTCCCCTTAGCACCTTCACTTCTCTTCAAGGGACCATGCATCGTCCGTGACTCACTTCGCCCGCGCCCGGGCGCCTTCTTCGCAACGTCCGTCACCCGTGCCCGCGCGCCGTCTCCTCGACACTCGTTGTCCGTGCCCGCGCACTGACTCCGCGATGCTTGTCCCCCGTCGCCCTAGCACCGTCTTCGTGAACCCCATCGCCTTGGTGCCGTCTCCGTGACCCCCATCACCTGTACCCGTTCGTCGTCTCTGCGACACCCGTCGCTCGTACCCCCGGGCCATCTCCGCGTCCCCCGTCGCTCAAGTCTGCTTGCCGTCTCCAACACTCCGCCCCATCCATGCGCCGCGCCACTGATACAGTTGCGCCATGTGGCTCTCTGTCACAGTGTTGTTCCCCTGGCACCATACACACTATGTCGCGTCCATGCGTCACGCCGCTGATACAGTTGCGCCCCCTGGCTCTTTGTCACACTACCATGCACCTTGCGTTGGTCCATCCTTTCACCACACCATGCGCACCTTGCCTTGATCATGGACACATGCTTCGACCCACTCTCCGGAGTGTGCAGCATCTCGCGGGGATAAGCGACTTATTCGGGACACTATCTTCACCAGGTATCTCTAAGTGCTCCGGCATGAAGACTCCCCTTCCACCAGGCAGACGGCTCCTCCTGAATTCTACCTTGATGCACTCCGAGTGCTCCGGCACAAGGACTCACCCGCGGGGATAGGTTTGCTCTCTAAGGCACTATCTCTGTCAGGGAGCTCCAAGTGCTCCGGCAAAGACTCCCCTTCCGCCAGGTAGAAAGCTCCTCCGGGATGCTACCTTGGCCCGCCAGGTAGACGGCTCCTCCGGGATGCTTCCTCAGTCTGCGAGATAGGCGACTCCTTCGGGAAAATATCTCCGCCAGGGTGTCTGCGTGACTGGCTTACGTGTTCCGGCACTGGGGGCTTGCGTCGGCACCCCTAGGGACTATGACCCCCGGGTCACTTCGAGATGAGAGCAGGTCTTCGAGGACATCGCACTGCTGCCAGACATGTCTGACTCTACAAGGACTTGGATTTTTTGGCTAGATCAAGGGGGTTCTCTGGCCATACCGACGCTGTGCAAGCCAGTCTTTCCAGACAGACAGAATGACTCTACAGGACCTTGACTAGGGACCTAATCATCAGACTGTGACCGTAGTCGTGTATTCACCCTGCGCCATTGCCCTCGCAACACTGTCACTCTCAAGCTCTATCTGGAAAGCCCTTGGTCTCTGTCCTTACTCCATCCTTGTTGTGTCCCACATTAACATACTTGGCATCTGACTCGGACTGCATTTATTATGGCACCTCCATGTCGACTGCGAATCCACTTTCCTTGGCATGAAGAAGAATAGAAAAAATTCATATCTAACGATGCGCAATTCAACCGCAAGCCCCCAAAAAGAACAAAATGTGAAGCTGAGAATAAGAAAGCCGGCCAGGGCTGATTTAAGTTTGCCTGTCCGTTTTATTCTGGTCAATCTGTGGTCGAAATTCCAATTATTAGGGGCACTAAATGCAATCTACTCTCTCCAGTATCCGAAAATTCACAACTAAAAGGTTTTCTAATTCAACCAACACGAGTAACAGGAACACAAGTGCATGGACAAGTTGAGAAGAAGTTAACTCACCATGAACTGTAGGTGGAAGAGTCCCAAGGCTTAAATTCTCAAACTTGATGGCTTCTATCTGAAACTTCCCAATGTACTCTCCAAATATAGGTTCTGCAGTAGTTCTTATTGTGTCACAAACTGCCTGTTAACGGATAGCAATAAGCTCACTCACTACTTCTGACAGGAAAGAGAGAGAGAGAGAGAGAGAGAGAGAGAGAGAGAGAAAATTTGAGGCAAAAACTACCTTGTCAAGGTAAGGCCACAGATGCAACATGAATTTGTTCAGCCAGTCCACCTGAGGGTATATATAAAACTTACGTCAATAGAAACTCAAAAAGTTTCAGAGAAAAATGAAAAAGCGCAAAAAGAGAATGATAATAGCAATTAAAGAGTAATGTCGAGGATACACATACTCGATCGTAATCAGGATTCTTCACCCAGAAAGGAATCTCAGGCATGAGATCCAGTAAAGTAGTTGTATCGAGCTCATAAAGTGGCCTAACAACTGGGTCCTGCAATCGTGTTAATATGAAGATAAAAGAACTCTTTTCCCATATTTTCCTTTGGAGTGATGAAGAGGGGAAGGGGGGCTTAGCCTTTGACACTTGCATTTACTAATAGATGAGTATGTGCATTACTCAGAATGTAACCACCACATAATCATTCTAACCACAATCAAGAAAACGTACAGGTTATAGCAATCACAATAGGAGAAGTCTTAAAATCACCCCCACTACTGCATCAGATCACTATTCATGTATATCGTTGACAAACCACATATAATGTATAGAATAACAATGAAATCATAAAGTTTAACGTCCAATGGCAGATTAGACAAAAATTTCCGGCGAGCATATCCTCAACTGTATTAAAGTCCCCAAACTATATATTGAATCGCCACCAGGTCAAATACTTAGAAAGGGAGGGAAAAATGAGAACAAGACTATTAATGCATGCTTAAATTTTCAAGCTTTTGGACACATGCACGGAGAATCATATTTGGCCACACGTGCCATCCAATCTTGATCATGCAGTGACAACGAGAACTGTAAGGCCACTTCAGTTGAAGGCTATCATATCAGAATTGCAACAAAAACCCAGATCAAACAAAGTCCTTTTACGTCAAAAATCTCAATCATTCCGAAAACCCAGGGACTCAAGAATCACACTTGACAAGTCATAATCAAGAAAAGAAATGTGAACTGACAAGAAATCGGTATACCTCTACATCTTCAGGTTCAGAGTAGATGAAGAAGTAAAAGCCAATGATTAACCCTACAGATATCCCAATTCCAAACCCAAGGATTCCCACGAGACTGCTCAGGAATCCCATCAACATCGAGAAACGGTTGAAACTTATCTGCAGAAGGCTACGGAAAAAACAGAGAAAAGAAACCCAAGAAGGAGATTGATTTGAAATGGCAATGCAGATGGAAAGTGAGAGTTTGGTTTGAAGAGGAAGAAGTTGTTTTCCAGGCAGGTAAGATGCTGGCGAGGTTTTCTAAGAACATCTACCTGCGACTGTAACGAAAAGTGTCCTGAAAGGCAGAAACCGCCAAAACACAGATGAGTCGTTTCACACTGCAGTTTCAAATTTGTCCCTGCTTCTTACGTAATTGGTCAATAGACAAGTTGTAGATGGTACACAAGTTTGTCAATTATGGTGGAGTTGTTAACCCGTTCACACCGATTTCCCTCTACTTTTACAAATGTAATATAATCTAATCTAATCAAATGTAATATATATCTTGTAGTCTGTGAAGGATATATAGTAGTACATTGTTGCCAGGAGAGATACCTCGGATTATGCTGCAGAGAGCAGTTGATGCAATGTCCCCTCTACTTTTTATTCTCCACAATTCCAAATCAACAACTTGATCAAATTGATTCATATTCAAAGGGGAATGTACCATCACCGTTCACCTCATCTATCTTTCTCCTCAAAACTTGAACATAGGTTCATTACCAAATGCCATTTTTCATGTTTTTACTTTCACCAAATTAAATTTCGTGGCAACGACAAATTAATTTTTGTTCCTCGCTGATGTCCTATTACAATTTACGCGTTGAAAACATTATTCATGCCTTATATTTCTCGTGTGCACTGCAGTCTAGGTCACAACCTCCGATAACGCGTCTGTGACCACGTGCATATGTATGTGTGTTTTTTTTATTTTTTATCATCATGTTCTTTGGGATGTAAATTTAGTGATTTTCTACAAAGTTATCAGAACCGAACCGGATTGGGCGGTCAGACAAGTTCAATCGTGAACCGGTAACTTTGTTGGTCGGGTTATTGGAATTGACCAGGAACTGGTTGAACCTATAAATTGTAAATCGGTGTCTTCGCCTCTTCAATGACAGTTCCAGTTCTGATAACTATGATTTCGAGAGCCAACGAATTGAGGTTAGAAGGATTTGTGCAGAAGTATTGGAAGTAAGAAAGTTAAAGCTATCTACTGTATATTCTTCAGAATATCCAAAATTAGTTGTTTAATCTCAACCACACTACTACCTAAAATATTTTTGGTTCCTGTGTCCAGCCCACATTTAAACAAGCCCACATCGTATACCAACAAGTCTGGAGTCTTGTGACGTGGGCCCAACGGTCAAGCACGGGAAAGGCCCAACAAATCTGAAGCCTTGTAACGTGGGCCCAATGGTCAGAAATTAGTTTCCTAAACTACTGTATTCTAAGAGTTATTGATTAGCCTTACTATATTTTGTTTACCCTAATTATTACATGTAAATAAATTAATAGAATTTCTTTTGCATTGATTTTGGTTCATTTAAATCATAAATTTCTAGATAATGTAGCAATTTTTTCTTATAAATATTAGATGTTATATTCCTTTTCTAGTTATATGAATTTTTATTTTCATAATATAGCCTTGAATTAAGACAATGTATCAACAGTCTGCCTTTTTCAAAAATATCTAGTTATACCAGCTCTTTTCACAATTTTCAAAAGTTAGAAGGTTAACCACATGAACTTCAATGGTTATAAATTTTGTAAAATTTGATAATACAGTATCGATAAGTTCACTTTCATTCTATTTGGAATTAATTCTTAAAATATTTGGATTTTAAAATTGAGAATTGGATAAGAATTCAATCCTTTTTTTTTCTTGGGAGTAAAAGGAAATTTAAATCACAGACACGTTGATCGTGACAGGGTTGATATAGTTGCACCACAGATCATGGTAATGACAATTGATGGTTGCCTTGACGGTGGTGGTGGTAGTGGTGATAGTAGTAGTGGTCTGGTGAAAGAAGCAACGATGATGATCTATTGAGGATATGATGGTGGTGGTGGCAATGCGGGGGTGATGGTGGTGGTGGTGAAGGTGTCGTGCTGTGTGCTTATGACAATAGTGGTGCCAGTTGTGGTTGGTGTAACCGTCTAGTGATGGTGGTAATGGCGGTAACACAATGGTGACAGTAGTGGTGGTGGCAATAAAGGTGGTGTGGCTGTAGCAGAAATAAGGACGGTGTTTTTAGTTCATTTACTGTAGAGATTCAGAAAATGGTATGATATGTAAGTAACTATACCAAACTCAGTAAATTCAAATTCCATGAAATCTGACCATTTTTCCTTCTGGTTTCATGCTATACAAACAAATCCAGTTAAATTCCATGAAATCCGATTCCATTCTCTCTTATAATATTCCAAACAACAAAATGTGAGCATTTGAAAATGGTTCCAAACACATTAGTTACATTGGTTGCTAAAGTGGAATAACATAAAGTTTTACTCTTGAGAGACAATAAAGGATGTAAAATGAAATCTATCATATATGTATTTGGATTTGGTTGAGATCTTCCAAGCTTTTCAAAATTCTAATCATATTTTCTTGAATTCTCACAATTTTAAAATAAAACTTAATAGGTGTTAAATTTTGATTGGTTACAAAAGAACCTCTAGCGCCATGATCTCTAACTGCATGAACTCTAACCATCCAACCCTCTGACATCCATCCCCCCACTTCATAATTAATTGACACCCTTCCCGTGCACAACACGAGATTTTAGCTAGTAAGGATAATGCTGTAGAGATGTCAAAGGGCCGGGCTTGGGCCGGCCCAGCCCAAGCCCATCGGGCCTGCTGTGGGGCCGGGCCGGGGCCGGGCCTGTGGGGCTGCAATCCGGGCCGGGCCGGGCCGGGCCGACTGGGAGAAATGCTAGGCCCAGTCCAAGCCCTGGCCCTAGGCCCAATATTTAGGGCCGGGCTTGGGCCGGGCCCGGGCCCAAAAATTTTTTTTTGGTGTAATTTCTTTCTTTAATTGGCTATAATTATCCCTCTTTACTCATAATGTTGTTTTATTAGAGATACAACTTCCTCATGAATTTATCTTGAATTGGGAAAAAAGAATTGGTTACTACATGAGTATTTCCTTTTAAATATGTCTAGTAACTTTTATTTTATAACGCTAAAACAATTTTTAAAAGAACGTATGCAAAACGATTGTAATGCTAAAACAATTGTTAAAAGAATGCATGCAAAATGACACTAATAACATTTAGCGACAATGATGGTTATATAGAGCAAACTGTTGTAGGCTACTTTTACTTTTAATAATGGGTTGAGGCTCGAAAAACTTTATTGTTGATGCGCTCTTATATTTTACCATTATCATTCCTCAATACTAAAAAAGAACTAGAGCAAAAGCGAGAAGCAAAAAAATGTTTTCTTTTTGTGTGCCAATTCTTGTTGTTTTCGTAAGAGACGTGAATATGAGATTTGTCAAAATCGTGCAATCAAAGAAAATCTTGTAAGTATAATTCGAATAGTACACAAATCTCGATCTCAAAATATGTCCCAAGATTACGTTTCTTTGTCCGAAAGTCTACTGAAAAATGATTGCTAATTATCCTAAGTGCGGAGCAACAATATTCTTATAGAGACGTTTCTCAATAATATCACCATGACTCTCAAAGTTTGGGGTGCTTTTATAAATACGTAAAGTTTAGGGACATTTGTGTAATTTTATAAAAAATAATTAAAAAAAACCATGTTTTATAGTCTTGCCACCTCCTCCTTGTTACAACTTACAATTACTATGTTAGTTAAATGTTAAAATATGGGATATGTGGATAATGGATGCATTGGGTGGAAGATAATGAAAGAAAAAAAAAGGGAAAACATTTCCCTTATGGGAAAGAAAGAAGAACCAACAGAAAACAAAAAAACAAGAAAACAGGAAACATAGAAGAGAAATGAAACAGAAAATGCCAAACAGGCCTACAGGGCCAGAACCGGGCCGCAGAACCGGGCCAAGCCCGGGCCAAAACCGGGCTGGATTCGGGCCGGGCCAAAACCGGGCCGTTTCCGGGCCGGGCCGGGCCGGGCTTTTTCGCAGAATCTGAAGGCCTGGTCCAGGCCCAGGCCCCAAGCCCCCTTGTGCAGGGCCGCTACTGTTCATGGACGGGGCCGGGCCAGCCCGGGCCGGGTCGGGCCAGCCCGCGGGCCGCCCGGCCCTTTTGACACCTCTATAATGCTGGTTAGTTCATTCATTGTAGAGATTTTAAAAATAGTAAAATATGTTAATAATTATGCCTAACTCAGTAAATTAAAATTCCATTTAATCTGACCATTTTTTCGTTGAATTTCACGCTATGCAAATAAATCCAGTCAAATCTCATGAAATTCAATTCTAATTCTTTCTTTTAATATTCCATACAACAATATGAGCATTTAAAATGAAGTTCCATCAATTTCGTGGTTCCAAATACATTTGTTACATTGATTGCTAAAATGAAATAGAAATGAAGTTTTACTCTCGAAAGACAATGAAGGATGTAAAATCAAATTAAAAGGTGATGCTGATTAGTTCATTGATTGTAGAGAATCAAAAAATAGTAAAATATGTAAATAATTATACTTAAGTAAATTTAAATTCTAAGAAATCTGACCATTTTTTCTTCAGATTTCACGCTATACAAACAAATCTTATCAAAACCCGATTTTAATTCTTTTCTTTTAATGTTCCAAACAAAAAAGTTTGAGCATTTGAAATTGAATTTCATCAATTCTGTGGTTCAAAGTTCAAACACATTAATTATATTGGTTGCTAAAGTGGAAATAAAATGAAGTTTTACTCCTGGGAGACAACCAAGGATGCAAATTACGTAGATTTCACCTATAATTTGCACATCTCTTCCAAGATTTCATAAGATAATGGCTAGACTTGGCTATTATCTTCCTACCTATCCTCTCCTTAGTCTACAAGTCTATGTATATCGTCATATGAATACTTGCCCCGTGGGTAGAGAAGTGAGTTGAGACCGCTGCGGTGTTGTAGTGGGTCGAGTGGTCGACGGTCATCGTCCACCATTTGTACCTCTACGATCTGGCCTAATCTGATCATGACCCATCTGATCCAGCTACTCACCAAGGGGGGACAAATGTTTGGACTATGAAGGGTCGTTAAGCCTGCAACCCACAGGAGAAACTGCATGGATTGCAACTACTTCTTCTACATATCTACTATCTAAAGAAGCCAAGTCCTTATGTTGTGGGAGCATTTGTCCGAGAAACGACAAACGCAGTCCACTTTTAGCTACAACGTTTAACTTCTGCCTTAGTTTTGGGTACCTTTAGTGATTTTTTTTTAATATAGCTTTTAGTGATAAAAGTGGAGCGCAGGTGTTAAAAACTGGGATGTTGTTATTAATCACATAATTGAAATGTTATCTTATGTCTTATTGATGCTAATTTAATGTACGCAGAACTCAAACTTTTGTTTCTTTTGAGTCCATGAAGACGTGTGCTTGTCAAATGACATTCAAAATAAGGTGACGTTTGAAATAGTTTTGTTTTCAGCCTTTTGTTTAGGTTTAAGGACCGGAAAAAAAAATCAGAGTTTGCCATGGAGTATAGTATTTTGTCCCTTCAGTTTTATAAACTAGTAATAGGGCTATTTTTTAAAAGTCCAAATTGGAATCTTCACTTTACAGTTTTGGTCTTTCTTTTAATATCCACCTTTCAACTTTTTTTGGAAGAATTTTACTTCTCTTCTTCCTATCAATCTTCATCGCCAACAAACTTACCAACATTGCTAACCATCATAGGCAATGACCACCACCACCACCACCGACCAATACCTCAAACGCCAAACCCACCAACACCGCCAACCACCACCATTGACCAACACCACCGAAAACCAAACCTATTGACATTACCACCACTCCTCCGTAATGGCAGCCACCAAAACCCCTGTAACAAACACCCCCACCAGATTTCTTCCATCTATTAGCTCTAGTATCTTACATTTGGTGCGAACACATTTTAAGCCAATTAAACTCATTCACCCAATTAAACTGTACCTCAATCACAACCATTCACCATATCAAACCCCAATCAAATCAATATTCCGAGTTTTTCAAGCTAGCAAAGTTACATTGTTAGGTTCTTGTTGAAGCCTATCAATCATAAACGAGATGGAAGTCCATCCTCCTACATTTTAAGGTTGAGCAGATCTCAAAACATAAGTCATTCACAAGCTGGAGCTTTACTCGAATAACCGTGGTTGAACGGTGGCAGAAGGCATGTGTTAGCGGTGGTGGGACGATTTTATTGCTGAGCAGAGGAGCTCAATGAGAAGAATCCCTCACGTATAGAAAAGTGAAAGAAAATGAAGTGAGAAAAATTTGAAAAGAAATTAAGAAAAAGTGAAAATCCATTATGAAAAATTGCAATCAGACAACCAATTAGTTTTGTAAAAGAAAAGAAAACTAAAAAATGTTTTGGCTTTGATTCATTTGAAAGCAAGACTAAAAAGGGTTTCAAACTGATTGCGCTCAATGGCAAACTGCTATTAATTTGGTGCTCTTTTTGGTCTCTTGTTTGGAGACTTCTCTAAACTGAAAAACTTTCAATAAAGAGAATAACTAAAATGAAAATTTTGATTAATTGGCTAATCAAGTTACAGACTACGCGCCCACAATGAATGTAACTTGTACCACTGGATCGACTGACATAAACAAGATAAAAGCCTTAATCGGTAGAGGCTAGAATTACTGCATAGAACAGTAAGTTTGAAAAAGAGAAAAAAAAGAAGTGAGACTTGATATCAAGTCAATTGTTTGAGTTTGATGTTGATTGTGATTTATGTCCTTTTCTTCTCCCTTTTATCTAGTCTTCTACCAAAGAAACCGTTTGCTCCAACCTTGTCAATTTTGATTTCAATTGAGATCATGTGTAAACCGCCTGCAACAGTTGCTGTCGATTTTCTTATCAACAAATGTACTGATCCTGGCGATTTACTTTCTATCGGAATTATCCACGTGTCAATCTTCCCAACATTGTGGCTTCACGTCCTATAGAAACTTGAACCGTCATGAAACTGCCCCATCATTATCTGATCAGCCGTAAACCGTCGTCTTTGTCGGCGTTAATGATGCATTAAACTTAATCTTCCATATGTTGTCCTTTGTCCAAGTGTTCACCATCTATTAGCTGTAATTAATTAAAAAAAATTACATGCCAACACAAACACATCCTTAGTTTGTTTTCAAAATATTTTTGACTTTTTCAAAACAAAATTTCTCAAAGCATTATTAAAAATTCATGTCCTAAAGTTTATCTACTCCGTGTTTTCATGCTTTCTTCAAAGAAATTTTGACTAGATTCACTCGTGGTAACGAGTTTTACTTTTATTTTCTAGTGGGAGAGAATTTAACTATCTTCCATAAGCGTCTACATGCCTTTAAAACCTTGATATTTTATTAAAAAGTAAATATACTTAACTTAGTTTTCGATATGTTCCAAGTCCCATCGAGGTGGTATCGCAGTAGCTAACGCATTTCGTGCCTTATCAAATATGCCAAAAGTATACCATTCTTACTTTGACGTAGAAACTTCACATAAATTCATCAAGACCTTTACAATGTGTTTGGATGGAGAATTTCAAAGTACCTTACATTTCAAAATTCATTCATTTTAAAATTCGCTAATTTACAAATTTATGAAATTATAAATCTAATGTTTGGGCAGTTTTGAAGAAGTTAATATTTTATAAGTGGATTTACAACTGAAAAATTGAACTCAGATAATAATTTGATGGTGTATGGATAAAATCTCCGTGAGTGATAGTTTCCTTTTTTTAGTGAAAAAACGTTGCTAAAATTATGAAGACAAAAAAAAAGTTACTTTCTCACTATATTTGTAGTAAGGATTTGTCAAATAACTAGTCTGATAGAGGGATATAAGCACACCAAATCCTCTTTTCATATCCCTCCTTAAAATTGGTAAATTCATCTCATCATAATATATGGTGTGATGTATTTTCTAATCTTCTATAAAAGTGAAATCCCCAGTTCAATTACCTCATCTAAGATTTGCAAATACATCATACCAAATTCCTTATTTGGATTATGATGAGATGAATTTACCAATTCTGAGGAGGGATTTGAAAAGGGGATTGAGTGTACTAAAATTTCCTGCAAATAACTATTCCAGGCTAGTTATTTAGCAAGTCTTTACCACAAATGTAGGGAGATTGACTTTTTCTTTGTCTCCATAATTTTAGCTACCTTCTTCCACTAAAAAAGGAAACTTCTCACTGTTTTTATCCATACACCATCAACTTATTATCTAGATTCAATTTTTCAGATGTAAATTCACACATAAAATACTGGGGCTGTTTGATAAAAAGGATAACTGTGAAAAATACTCTCGTGGTTTGGGCCATTTGCAAAAAGACCCATGTTATTATAAGAGTTGCAAAAAAACACCTAAGGTGACAAATGTGTTGCAACCATAAAAAAAATCGTTCAAACTAACGTAATGTGATGTTTACGCTCCTGAATAGTGCGTTTGGTAAAGATTAATTCAACGAAATGAAAAAAATACCCTCTAGTTCTTCTTATCTCCCCAGATCATAATTTTCTTTCCTATTCCAATCAATTAAACACTAATAACCGCCACCTGCCTCATCACAATCATCGCCGCCACCACCAGCCCCCTCAAGCCAACACCCTAGTCGCCACCCTCACAAAGCCCCATCCACCGCTTCCGCTGCCCCCTTTTTGCCACCACCCAACCTTATGCGCCCCTTTCTACCACCACCCAGCCCCATCACCGTGTGTCGCCGCCAGTGTAAGCCCTTTCGTAATCCCGCCTCCACCGTCCCGTCTGCCACCCACAACAAGTGCTACCATCTACCTCATCCAATCTTGCCACCACCAACTACTGTCCCCAATCCCGTCACCGCCAACAGCCCTATCCAATCCCGTCGCCGCCATCTCTGTCCAAACTTATCGCACAACGATTTGCACAAACTAAGATTAATCCCGTTGCAGCCACCGAAAATTTGAACCCTAATCGTACAAACTAAGATCTAGGTTTTCAAATCACAATGTGCGATTAAAACCCTAGATCTAAGTTTGTGCAATTAGGGTAAATCAGATCTGGGTTTGGGCGGGGTTGGGGTGGTGATGAGAGAGAACGGCTTTGGCCTATGGAAACAACGGGCACGGCTGGGTGGTGATGGTAGGGGCTATTTAGTTGTGTGTGAGAGAGAGATAGGGCTTGGGCTTGTGTCGATGAAGGGCACGCTGGAGTGGTGGCAGTGTGGCTAGGGTGGTGGCCCCGCCCTTCTGCTCGAGACTTTTGATGTGGAGAAAAAACCTTAGGATTTATGTATAGGGGTATTTTGGATAATTTTTTTATTTCGTTATGAAAACCGTTGCTTGCAACACTTTTGCAATCACGGGTCTTTTTTGTAACTTTTATAACAACATGGGTCTTTTTGCAAATGGCCCAAACCACGAGAGTATTTTATGCAATTACTCTTGATAAAACTGAAATTTAACTGCTGAAAAAGCTAAGCTCTAAATTCGTAAAATTGAAAACTTTAAGCGACTGAATTTATACTGAAAAATAAGTTAACATGTTTAGTATACCAAAAGCAGATGTCTAAAAATTGTTTATTTACAAATTTATCCATTTTCCCAAAATTATACATTTGTTTATGTACTTTATAATTTTTTTTGGGGGGCTAAAATCGTGTTGGTGGTGGTGGTGGCGGTGGCAGCGACGATGGAGTAGTAGCGGTGGTGGCGGCAAAAAGGTAGCGATAGGCGGTGACATGGCAGTCGCAGTGTGGTAAATTTTTAGATAATTTTGGCAGAAATAGGCGTGGTAACAACAACGACGATATGGTGGAGGTAGCGGTGTCCTTGTGGTGGTGTCTGTGGCCTATGTTACATGGACTCTTCGGTTGGGCATGAAGTACCCGTGTCGGACACTCGACACTTGGACATGGGTATGGGATATGTGTCCGACACATCTCATAGGATATGACATTATTAATATTATATATAGTTTTTTGTTTAATTAGTAATTGCTTTTAGAGGAGACAAGTTGTCAATTAAAACCAAGTGCATCGCACTAAACACCTTTTTACCTTTGAAATAACTAAAAAGCAATAACAAATATGAACATTTTGCCGTGTCCCCGTGTCTTGCATTTTCAAAATTAGACGAGTCCGACACTTGGACACGTATCCTATCCGGACACTCGTACCGAGTCCAGGTAACATAGTCTGTGGCGGTGGTGATAGACTGATAGTGTCTAGGTCGTGATAATTGTGGTGGTGGTAGCAAAAGAAAATAATGGTTATGGTGGTAGTTGTATTGTGATGGAGGCGGTGTTGCCAGCAAATTAATTGAGGCGGCATCGTGGTGGTAGTTTTTTTTATTTTTTATGTAAAAATATGTTAAATAACTTTTAACAATCTCACTTAGAATTAAGTGATCAACATTAAGTAAGTCCACCCTGATTTATGTAAAAATTTTAGTCTATTTTTTTATGTAAAAATATGTTAAAATTTTAGTCTATTTTTGGTAAGAATTAAGTTTTTAAGTGATACAAGGTTTAGCGTTATCAAACGTACTTAATTGAAAATCATTGAAAACTTTAAGTTTTAGTACTTAATTGCATTATCAAACACACCCTTACTTTTTGAAAACCAAAAACAAGGGGGTGTTTGATAACCCAGTTTTTATTTTGAATTTTTTTTTGGGTGTTTGATAACCTAGTTTTTATTTTGTAGTGGTTTGCGGTGGTGGTTGCCGGCGGTGGTCACTGGCCGCTGGCAGTTACTGATGGTGGTCGCCGGAGGTGGCTGCCGGTGGCCGCCGGCAACCGCCGACGGTGATCGCCAGAGGTTGCTGCCGACGGCCAGCTATGGGAGGGTGGTGGTGGTCTGAAAAAAAAAACTCATTTTTGGAATTTTTTTTCTTCTTCAGTTTAAAAACTAGTTTTTTAAACTGAAGAAGAAAAAAAAATAGTTACCAAACGCAACTTTTTTTTCCAGTTTTCAAAACTGAAAAAAAAAATAAGTGTCAAACAGGGCCTAAATTTGCAATTCCATAAATTTGTAAATCAGCAAATTTTAAAATGAATGAATTTTGAAATGCGAGATACTTTGAAATTCTCCATCCAAACACACTCTTAAAACCTTGATTTTTTTATTTTTTTCAAATAGTCCTTAGAGTTGGTATTTGTTGGTGATTGATTATGGCATAGCCGAACTTGATTAACTTTAGGTTGAATCAGATTGTTAGGCGTTTGACAAAGATATAAAATTGATTAAATCAACTTAGAAAATTAAAAAAAAAGGGACTAAATCATAATTCAAGAAGACGAGAATTGAGAATTAATTACTCTTTCATAATCAGATTTGATTACGTAAAGTACTAAAATATCTCTACTAATTACACGGACCTTTAGCATCTTCGATTATAACACTACAATTTCTGTTCATTTTGCTACATTCGAGATGATTCTAGCACATAGCATCCAAACAATCTACATAACTTAAAGCTGCTTCTAATTTTTAGAAGTAATAATGATTTGATATAAATTTTGCTTTTGAGAAAAATGAAATCCCTAAATTGAGGAGACACGTGCATGATGATGTGACAAATTTCCAGTAATATCATATTTTCGTGACAAAAATAGAAAAGAGAATATGGTCCAATAATATCAAGATTATACTGCGCATGATCATTTTCAGCTCATAAACAAAGAAAGTCCCGCGGCAAAAGAAAATTCAACCTTCAAGGAAGAACACACACACGGTTTTTGGTAGTAACCTAAAACCCAGTTTTAACCCACATTTTTCACATTTTATTTAAATTATAGTTCTGCTCCAAAGGTGGTTTGCCCTTATTTGGTTGACCAAAAAAAAAAAAAAAACAATTTCAGTCTCATCTCTTTATAAAATAACAATAAAAAGAAGGATATGAAAGTTGATTTGTCTGGTCCACGCTGAACTGGGGTTGGTGAAGGGTGGTCGGTCTCTTAGCTAAGCTACCAAACACACGCATTACATAAAGTGCCTGTTCCAATGGATAATCAAGGCACCTGTCTTTCCCATTCATCAACAAAGATCCTTCCTTTTTGGAAGTAGCTCTGTTAAAAAATAACAAAATGATAGCATAGAAAGACCAAGTAGATCTCGGATAAAAGACCCAAACCAAGAACTCTCAACACCACACAAGGCGATCGAAAACCTCCTAAGGCACCAAAGCAGAACAGAAGACACGAACAAAACTCATATGTAGCTCTCTATATAGGCCCCCTCAGTTACTTGTATGCACCTCGTTTTCTTCCCAAAAGGTTAATGTTGTGTTGATAATGCATTTTCAAAATTAAACAAAGTTTGAAAAAGTAAAGTAGAATGCAAACATAGTGTTTGCACCACAAAATATATTTTTCACTAATAAGTTCACTTTGATTAAATACCACTAAATAGCATCTACTTTTTATTATTTCTGAATAAATAATTGAAGATTCAAGAAGTGAAAGAAACTGACTTCTGAAAATGTGTCTTATTGATAAGGGATAAGTGTGGTTGGTTATTTATTAGTGGGTAGTTATTTCTTAAGTGGGTAGTTTATCTCACTAAGTGGGTAATTTCTTGTAATGATAGTTATTTTCTACAAAGCCTCTAGTATAAATATTGGGTCAAAGAAGAAAAGGAGGACACAATCAACATATCAAGACTTTTTCAAGTCTTTTTTCTTTCTTTAGTTTAGAGGCTTTTGTTTCGATAGGAAATTTAGTTTCTAGGCTTAAAAATATTCATGTGTAAACATTTGCAATCAATCGAAAGCTCTCTTGTCTTTTATGGGCGCGCAATCTTTCTATTTTCTACGTTTCGTCTTCATTTTCCGTTTTCAGAGAAGTCCCCAGGCCCTAGGGGCAAAAAAGATTCCACACTTTTAATCGATTGTGCCGCTGGTGCACAAATCGATTGTGAGTTTGTTCAGCATCGCAAACACATAGACTATCTGGTAATAAAATTAATAGGTAGCTAGTCAAAAGTTTTCCTTGAACGGTAGCACATAAAGAAGCAAGCATCATTGGTTAGCTTGTATGATTGACGAGAACAGAATCTGTAGCTTCCGCTTTGACGGATGGTGCTCCGATGAATTAACATATTCAAGATACGAAAGTTTGTTTTGTAGTGTTTAAGAAATGATTATCTCACTTTCAAATTGAGTTAACCCACTCTAAAATTAAATGGCCATATACGTGTGAGACGAAATGTAGCTTCTAAGCTGGTTCAATTCAGAAAAGAAATAAACAATTCTATTATTCATATTATTATAATGTACTTGAAACACTGGATATTACAATTCATTGAATGCATAAATAATTCTATTATTCATATTATTATAATGTACTTGAAACACTGTATATTACAATTCATTGCTTGAATGCAGATAAACCACTTATGGATCAATATATAAAATAGATAATTAGGTAATACTCCTCCAATTAATCTTGTCCTTGACTAATTCTTCTTATTCTTTACTAGATACACATAAGAAGACTTCTATAGCAGTTTTTTTCTTCTTCCTTTTTTTAATTACCCAAAAAAAATAAAAGAAAAAAGAAGTTGTTGACTGCAAAAAAAAAAATCAACATTATGGGGGTTGGACCACCAACCATATATATATATATGAAGTTGTCTTACATAGTTAAGATTATTATTATCTGGGGATTAATAGTCCAGCACCCACACACACACATATATATAATAACATATGATAAAGACAGTGCTGAATTTATCCATTGCCTCACCTACCACCAGAGGAAAAGGGATCGAGAAGTGGTGGTTGTTGGTGAGCATGACTTGGTGCAAGCTTAACTACTTCTTATTGATAAAAATCCTTTTGATTAGCTGAGATTTCTTGGTCAAGTCATAGTTTACTATTGCTCCCTATATTGTTTTATAAAAGGTTGCTTATTTTTGGTCAAATTAAAATGGTCGGCCTAACAATCATTGAAACATGAAAGCAAGTCGTGTATTTGGATCGGATACAACTCGGCTGTAAACAATACTCCAAGGCTAGAGCATGAAGATAATATGCATACATTATGCGAGACTATTTTTACCCTCTAATAAACTATTATGTTCCGTTGTTTGTCATTAAAAAACACTAAAGTGCATTTTTTACAACAAAAAAAATAAATGAAAAAGCATATAAAGAAATAGAAATTTATTTTCCAAAGAAAAGATACAATCAGGGTCAGTTTAAGATGGGATTCTATTGATGCCGCGTAAGTTTTAAGTATAGATATTATAGAGTATCGTATAATTTTTTTATCATACTTGTATACACATAAGTATGTTGATGCGAGCCTAAAGGGTAAAAGCCTACCATACTTTTTGAAAAAGAAATAAAAACAATACAGACTGAGAAACAGAAATTATAAGTTTGGTGTTCATATAACTGCTCACCTTGCACAACTTGATCTTCGTTTATTTACTTTTCGGCAATATACGTTTAAATGATGTTTTTAATGAAAGATGTTATTTCCACCCTCTTACATGCAGTTTCGCACTTTAATTCCTGGTTAAAAGAATAAAATCATTACTAAAATATATATTTAGCAACAAAAAGAAGATGTTAAGGTATGCTAGGAAATTATACAAGCATTTCCCCCTTTAAATAAAATACTGGAGTAAATAGCAAAAAGTTAAGTGAAGCACAATGCATATACTATTTTTTTGCTAAATCCACACCTTTCTCAAACTCTTGTCGTTCAAGTTACATAATTATGAAATATTTTCAACTCCGTGAAGAAACCATCACAAAGAGAGAGAGAGAGAGAGCAAAAAGAAGATTATGTGGCGACATGTTACCAACTAAAAAAGAAAATATATATATATATAAGAATGAATTAATGAAATGGGGTTGGTAGGTAGGGTGTTCCACTATATCAAGTGGATAATTAGCAAAAGCGGCCCCAAAGCATACACGTACTTTACTTGGCCCCGGATATATGACGTTTACGCGTGTGTCATATATATTTCTTTAGGCTTTCTACACATGAATATGAATTCTTCGTTTCAACATCTCCATGAGGAGTAGATCCGGAGGTCCAACGAGTTCGTCTCGTGTTTGCTTGTTTAAAGCTCGTTATAAATCAATTCGTAAAGTTCAAGTTTTAACACCATTTGTGCTCGACTTGATATGTAAATGTTATATAATTATACCATCGAAAAATAAACGAGCCTAACATCCTTAGCCTTTGACATTACATGTCCATAAAATGCTAATAACGGATGACAACTCCATCCGATAAGTAACACCAAAAAAGAAAGAAAAATAGACCACAAAGTTAAAGCAAATAAAAGATAAAGAAGAACTTTTTTTTGATTTTTTTATGGAGATACAATAAACAACTAAACCTACAAACGGATACAAACTTACAAAACAGAATAACTAAGAACTAAAATAAGATAAATACTTAAAAATCAACCGATCAATATACACCTGCAGTTTGTCAACCCAAACCCATATTCCAGACACGTTGTCCCATCATGCACCGTTGCCTCGATCACCATGCTTCCACTCCGGCGCCGGAACCGCCACCTTTTCCAACCAAATCACTGCTGCCAAGCCCGAAAGGATACATAAGAAAAACACCAACAAAAACCCATACACCCAACATCACCCTTGGAAGTGCTCACGATCAGAGCACTGACGGCCAAAACACCATTAGACCAGAAACCTAGCAGACTCACAAACAACCGTCGCCGACCAAACCGTCGTCATCCAGCAGCTACCAACCTCGCCTCACGCAAACAACCTACAAGCAGAGCATAGAACCTCTCTACCGGCAATTGCAGAACACCAACTTACAAGCAGAGCATGGCACCTCAGAAAAAAAATGTTATATAAAACTCAGGCATGTTTGATAAAGACTCAGAGGTATAAATATATGCACAAGTTAAGCTTCAACACAAACTAAAGTTCGATAAGTTTATAAATGAGCCAAACCTACAAAACCTTAGGCTCGATTCACCTCCAATCCAGTTATTGGTGATACATTCTTATTAGTTGGTTCGCTCGTGTGTGTGTGTGTGTGTGTGTGTGGACATGTAAAGTACACTAAAGGCACATGTAATATATAAGACGAAGATTTGTCAAGTAAATGCTAGTCACGTGTTTTTATACGAAGTGGTCTACATCGATTTTTACCATTGTCAAAAATAAAAGAGATACGCTGAGTGGAACGGCAACTAGCTATATTATAGTTATATACTAATGGACCGTAATAACAAAAGAAAAGAATATGAAGAATACAAGTTGTATATACAACCACCTCACAAGTTCCTCCCTAATCACACCTAACTTCCTTACCACATCACCTGCGTACCTGTTCATGTGAAAGCGAGGAGATGGGAAACCATGACTGGTCCGCGGCGGTCCAACCACCTGATCGAACTAGAATTCAGGTTCAACAGCCATCTTTCCTTATAGACTAGTTAGTGTGTCTGCGGGTGAAGATTGTATCATTCACATTCAACGTTCTTCAGTCGATCCTCTCTTCAATCTGGTAGTGATTGATTACATATAATGGAGGAACAACAGCAATTACACTGGGACATATTCTAAAGGGCTGTACCTAAAAAGAAGTCTCTAAGGCAATAATGATGGAATATGAAGACAAATTCACCAGTCTTGACGGCACCAAGATTATTGAATAGAATTCAATCTGTTGGAGTAGGATGCCGTCTCAGTCATCTCCCTAATCCCTTATGATTTCCTTTTTGATTCTTCCTCATAGGTAGCTGCAAAATCATTGCTATGCTTGTCATAGAAATGGTGCCTAGCTAGTACCCTTCGGCCAGCCAGTAGTAAATTGAACAGCCGAAAAGTGATCATATGGCATTACTGTGCAGTTGAAGCCAACCACCCGTCTTAATGTTTAAGTATCTGTACACCATGCACTCCACACAAAAAATTATCTTGTTAAACTAAGAGAGGAAGCATGTTGAGTGATTTCTCAGTTTCTTGAGAAGAATTACTTCCCAAAAATAGCGCATAAATGGCTAGATGAGAGGTTTATATATGTAGCGGAGGCTAATCAAACCTCCTAGGTATGTACTCATTTTAGCTTTTAATATGATATGCATATTCAGATTAAGCAAGTACGCTAAAAATAAGATAGACATTGTTAAGTATGATAACATTGTTGGGTCCATTCTCTAACAGTTTAAGTTTTTAGAGCAGATGGTAACTTAACATGGTATCAGAGCTCTTATTTAGCAAGATCTTGGGTTCGATTCTTCCCGCTTGCATATATGGTCCCTCTTTATCGTAGTGCTACTTGCACTCAGTTTACTTCTAATTTGATTTGTCTCTCCACGTGCAATCGGATTGCACGTGGGGAGGAGTGTTAAGCATGATAACATTGTTGGTTCTAATAACTTAAGCTTTTAGCAAATGGTAACTTAACAGACATATATACGTAGATGAATACAGTACCACATGATTTCATTCCTACCCGCCTTCGTGACACTTAGCTCCTGTCAAGATTCTGGCTGGAATGGACCCTTTGCCCAACAAGCTAGCTACTACTACAGATGTGTTAAGTAGGAACACCCCACTACACAATGTAGCATTAAGACATGATACTAGGTGCACATATGCATTGCATTGCAGAAAAAAGACGTCTCACATTCTTCTTTCTATGAGTATGCGTTTAATTGCGTAATGGAACTTTCATTTCATTTTTTTGATAATCGAACTTTGATCATCATACAACTTTTATTGTGAATAGCATGGACAATACTCCAACATGTTTATCCCAGAAGAAAAACCTGGTTGGGCTAGTGTAAATATATTCATGTTCTCTCTTGGATGTCCCTTGACAAAACTGAACTGAATAATAGACGACTGTGTCACGACGGGGACAAATCAAATCAGAATATTTTTTTAGGTAGCCACATAGTCTATAATTCAGGTGGATTCCAAGAACATGGTATCTTATGGCCCATACCCAACACAATAATAGTGAGTTCGAGTGTAGATATATTGTACGTCGTTCAGCTTCGTGGATATGAGTTTGTTTGTAAAGTAGCTATAACTACCTAAATCCTTATATACGAACTAATTCTCCCCGTTGAGCTTTCTTTCCAAGATTAGGGCATGTACCATAAGCAAATACTTAAAATGTTCTTTAACTTGAGCCTAGTCGAGTTCAACTCAAGCTGGTATAATTAATCTTAGCGAGCACCCACCAGTTAAACATTAATCGAGAGCTCGTGCCCGTTAACACTCTAAATCTAATACAAAGCAAACATAAGCATCTCTAAATGAGCCAAGTGCCAACTGAAAATTGGTTTCTAAGAAATAATAATTGAAAGCAATCAATATTTGGAAAAAGTGCAGAATTACTATGGCTTGGCAATTGGCACATTACATATATATTATTATATATAGGTAGGGAAAGGATTTGTATGGGGTGACGTGGTGCCATCGTGTGGCTTCCCTCCCACCAACCACGCCCACAACGTTCGAACCATCTCATCTCACCTTCGACGACTCAATTTTTAGACAGGAAAATTGGGATCTTTTCCCGTCCCCGTCACCCTCCACATGCACCACCTATCACAAGCTTTGTCCTATGTGTCACTATCACCACCCTCTATTCCTCATGATCATCCAACGGTCACCCACATTTTTCAACTAACACATCGGCCTGCCCACCCAACACTCAATTCCTCTGTCCCTCTATTTAAACAAACATATCTGCCCTCAACTCTCTCAGGAAATTCAGCTCAAGCTCGTCTAAGCTTTGGGATTTCCTACCTTTTCTCCTCCCTCATTTCCTCACCTTTACACACACACACGCACATTTTGTGTAACTTTCTAGCCATTCTTTGCCAAGCCCATATTAGCTACAAAGATTAGTCCTTTTGGTGGGTTCTGTTCTTTTTAGTTTGCAATGGAATACGGTAATGGAGATCGCAATGGCCACGCCGAGGTGAAAAGTTTGTGTCTACGAGAGGACCCTTTGAACTGGGGTATGGCCGCGGAGTCATTGAAGGGCAGTCACCTTGATGAGGTTAAGAGGATGGTTGAGGAGTACCGGAAACCGGTGGTGCGGTTAGGTGGAAAGACACTAACCATAGGTCAGGTCGCGGCGATAGCAACCCGAGACGGCGCGGTGAAGGTGGAGCTGTCGGAGGCCGCCAGGGCCGGGGTGAAGGCGAGCAGTGACTGGGTGATGGACAGCATGAGCAAAGGGACGGACAGTTATGGTGTCACAACTGGTTTTGGTGCAACTTCGCATAGGAGAACCAAGCAGGGCGGGGCTCTTCAGAAGGAGCTCATTAGGTATGCTTTTATTATTTTTAGGACATTTCGAAATCATGGTTATATCTGTATTGATAAGTTGGTGATTCGATCTCATGAATGATTGTCCTTTCTTGTAAGTCGATAATTGTTGGACGTAGTGGGTGTTTGGACTTTATATCTTGGAATAGTAGACGTGTTTTTAAACTTTTTAAAATATGATTAGTGAGCGTTTCACAAAACAAGAAAGCGCTTAGAATATTTCTTCCAAAAAAAAAAAGTGTTTTGTTGTTTATTGTTTTAAATAATTCAGGATAAATAAATTTAACCAAAAAAAGTACTGTACTAGATTAGCCTCACATTATTGACAAATGAGAAATAAATGTCATTTTAGTACTATTCATTATAGGCCTTAATTATTTCTAAGATTAATTCTTTTCGATAATCATTCTAATAAATATTTACAGGGATGTGATATAGAAGGGTAAAAGAATTAACTACAATATATAATTTATTTATGAAATATAGAGAACGTTGTACGTGTTAAACAATAACAAAATCTATCTCTTTTTGACGTCTCTGTTGGTCATTTTTACGTTAAAACGTTTTTCATAGCTTTCGGCAAGAGCTCTTACAACTATTGTCAAACAGTTACTGATTTTATGTAAATGTAATTTAAATTATTTTAAAATAATTTAATCTAAAATTTGTTTTTTATAACCGATCACAAACGGGTTAATAGTGCTTTTGAAACTTCCCTTTCATGGGGTAGGTGAGTTCCTTACAGATGTTTCCATGACTAGGTGGAGGAGGGTCAATCACTCGGATCTAATGAGACCTTTTTCTAAAACTGGTATATATATATATATTAACTTTCACCATAGCTAGATGTAAAAATTGAATTAATCATCTGACACGCATTTTTTGCCCCTCGTGTTTTATGAGATTGCAGTTGAAACATTGAGCCTTTAAAAGAATAATCTTTGGCAGTAAAATAAGAGTCGCTAAATGTTACATTGGTGCCCCTAAGCCTACGTTGAAAAATAGATTGAGGTTAGATTCATAATTTTATGTTGCGAAATGATCTATTTCACTAGAGGACGAAAATACGACGGGGGAGTGAAGTTAGTAAAAGGGGCGTGGCCAATAATATTCTTTCGAAATTATCATTTCATTAGATCAAGTACTAATGAAAAGATAATAATAATTTTATAATGGTCTTGTCATCTTCAAATGCAACAAAATGGTAGATCTAAAAATTGCTTTAAATGTTTTCTTTTGGTCGTCCGTAGACATAAATAAATTGTTTTAAATGACTCTGATCATTTATTCAACTTGCACTAGAAACGAGAAAAGCAGAACTAGGATATAACTTCAGATTCAACCCAAACAAACAAGTAGGCAAAAATTGGTATTGGATTCAACACTTCTAGTCACTTCCTTCCGGTCTTCCGTGGCCTCCAAAGCGTTTGCCACCAAAAGTACACGTCTTAAGCCCTTATTCCAAGCCAGCTGAAGCATTGAAATATCTCAACTTTCACGTCGCAATAGCCGTGGACCTGGACCATAAAACTGAGTATCGCTTATGAGCTTCTAGCGAGAAAAAGTCTGCATAAGTTGCTAATTTTTTTTAAAAAGGACGACAGAAAAGCCGGTCGGGGCACCCAAAGTTCCACTAAAGTCACTTCACCCGGCATCTCACGTGAGAATTTATTGGTATCAACTACTGTAGTAGATAACTGCCGCTTTCTTGGTGTGGACCAGTAGTCCCCATCATTGTAAATGTCAAATCTCAAAACTCAAAACCTTGCCCATCCAAAAAGATGAAAGATGTAATCTGCTCAGCCAAATAAAGTTACAGTATTAACTACTCCTTAGAAGGGAATATAATCGATGCCTGGACTAATGGATTACTGCTTAAGCTTCCTTCATAATTTTACTTATAATGCATGCAAAGCCAGAATAACATAACAATGTGCATTTTATTGAAATGAAATGTTGCTGCTACAGAGTTTCTTAAGAACTACTGAATGAAGATAATGCTAGCACTAGAAGTTTGCACTACAATATTGATCATCTCACAGATCATTTTCAACTATGTTTGTTGCATCAGATTCTTGAATGCCGGAATCTTTGGAAACGGGACGGAATCGTCCCACACCCTGCCTCACTCGACGACTCGGGCCTCGATGCTGGTGAGAATCAACACCCTTCTTCAGGGATACTCCGGCATCCGGTTCGAGATCATGGAAGCTATTACCAAGCTGCTCAACCATAACATAACCCCATGTTTGCCCCTTCGTGGCACAATAACCGCGTCGGGCGACTTGGTCCCCCTCTCCTATATTGCTGGGCTTTTGACGGGCCGCCCCAACTCCAAGGCTGTCGGGCCTAACGGAGAGTCGCTTGATGCTGCTGAGGCCTTTCGTCTTGCGGATATTAGCACTGGATTCTTTGAGTTGCAGCCCAAAGAAGGCCTTGCACTAGTGAATGGCACTGCCGTTGGTTCTGGCATGGCCTCCGTGGTTCTCTTTGAGGCTAACATCCTCGCCGTCCTCTCGGAGGTTTTATCGGCACTTTTTGCCGAAGTCATGCAAGGGAAGCCCGAATTTACTGACCATTTGACCCACAAATTGAAGCATCATCCTGGCCAAATTGAAGCTGCAGCTATAATGGAGCACATTTTGGATGGAAGCTCTTATGTCAAAGAAGCCGAAAAGATGCATGACATTGACCCCCTTCAAAAACCCAAACAAGACCGGTACGCCCTCAGAACTTCGCCTCAATGGCTAGGCCCCCACATTGAGGTCATTCGATCATCAACAAAGTCCATCGAACGGGAAATAAACTCTGTTAACGATAACCCTTTGATCGATGTCTCGAGGAATAAGGCCCTTCATGGTGGAAATTTCCAAGGTACCCCAATTGGAGTGTCCATGGACAACACACGTCTAGCCATAGCCTCAATTGGTAAACTCATGTTTGCACAACTTTCGGAGCTTGTCAATGACTTTTACAACAATGGGTTGCCCTCGAATCTGTCCGGGGGTCGTGATCCAAGCTTGGATTATGGATTTAAAGGTGCTGAAATCGCAATGGCATCGTATTGCTCAGAACTCCAATTTTTAGCCAATCCAGTGACAAACCATGTTCAAAGTGCCGAGCAACACAACCAAGATGTCAACTCTCTAGGCCTGATTTCTTCAAGAAAAACAGCTGAAGCAGTTGGCATATTAAAGCTCATGTCTTCCACTTTCTTGGTTGCACTGTGCCAAGCCATAGACTTGAGGCACTTGGAGGAAAACTTGAAACACACGGTGAAAAACACAGTTAGCCAAGTTGCCAAGAAAGTCTTAACCATGGGTTGCAAAGGTGAGCTCCACAACTCAAGATTCTCCGAAAAGGATTTGCTCAAAGTGGTTGACCGAGAATATGTGTTTGCATACATCGATGATCCTTGCAGTGGCACGTACCCACTGATGCAAAAACTAAGGCAAGTACTAGTTGAACATGCGCTAGCCAACGGCGACAAAGAGAGAAGTCCAAGCACTTCCATCTTCCAAAAAATCGGTGTTTTCGAGGAAGAGTTGAAAGCCATTTTGCCCAAGGAAGTCGAAAATGCTAGAAGTGACCTCGAGGATGGCAGGCCAACAGTCCTCAACCGTATCAAGGAATGCAGGTCATACCCTCTGTACAAGTTTGTTAGGGAAGAATTGGGAGGAAAATTTTTGACTGGAGAGAAGGTGCGATCGCCAGGAGAGGAATTCGACATGGTTTTTACTGCAATTTGTGCTGGGAAATTGATTGATCCTTTGCTGGATTGTCTGAGAGAGTGGAATGGTGCTCCTCTTCCCATTTGCTAGTTAAATTCTTGGGGTGTCTCTATATAGTGAAGAAGTACATTAATCCAGTACAACAACTCAAAGTTATAAGGTATATTTAACTCTGTGTAAGATGTTTGTAATTCTCTGTTCTTTCTATTTGTTCAAATTCAGTGCGACAACAAATGTTATACAAGTATAAAGTGTTTCTTTTGCAAATTGATCTACTCTTCTTTGTCACATTTACACAAATCTTACATCGCTATTCGTCATGTTTGGTGTAATTGATCAACTACTCCTCTTCATATATAGTTGTGATAATATTGGAGTCAACTCTTTCTCTTCAAGTTACTCGAGACGCAATGCCATGCAAAGGGCGTGTTAGGATTTGATGGCTTCAAGTATTAAATGAATATATCTTTGCTAAATTAGTAATTATATTTTTTTGTTGTTAAGTGTTAGCAGACATCTTTCAAACGATAGTGACGACTTAAGAAAGAATTTTTAGGTTCTTTTTGTCTATAAATCTTTGGGAATTTTATTAAGTGCTAATTACGTTAATCTACAAATAGCATAATCTACTTCTAATCCTAATTAAAGCACATGCAAAGCATTGAAAGAAGACGATTACCTTCATGGTGCTTTAATTATCAACTTTAATGAATAACACACTTGAGGTCAAAGAATCTTTTACCAAAGCATTAAAAGATCACTGTAAATGAAGATAAACGGGGTTTAATAAACTAAGATAAAGCACTTTACTCTAAATAAACGAGTTTTTTAAAATAATTTTCGGCTGTCCCTCCTCTACTAGCAACATTTTTAGAGCAAAGCCAACTAACTAAAAGATCTAATTAATGACATGCCTACGATGAAGCCATTCTTAGATGATTGGACCAGACTCCCGATTGAATGAGCAGCTGTTCAGACGAAACAAAGAAAGAGGTGGTGACCACGTCCTGGTGCACCGAAAACTTAGTGGGAATGGGTTGTGGTTGGTGAAGGAGACAATTAATGGTATCAAAAGTTGGTGACAAGAGTGTAATGTCTTCTGGGATAACATTTTATGCTTCGCTGGACTTCACTGGATTCTTTCTTTGACTTTGACTTTTCACAAAAGTTTATGATCAATTTTGCTCCACATAAATGTTAAATCGAACTCGAATAGAAATTACGTATTAAATAAGTATTGTTTGACTTGTCAAACTAGATTATAAAACAATGAGTACGCTCCATGTTTACATGCACTAAATATATGGTAACAATGCGTGATAAGTCAGGATAACATTCCATTTTGCCCCTTGTATAGTGTCTTGGTATTGATTTCTCGCCTTCAGCTTTGAAACAACGCACTCAACCCGCCTTGAATTAAAAATACACCGCACCTATAGCAAAAACTATTGAATTTAATAGCACGTGTATTTTACGTAAGTTGACCTAAAAGTAAGGCTGCAAGGGAACCGTGCTTTTAGTGAACAAGCTCGTGGTTCGTTCATTAAAAGCTCATTCATGATAAAATGAATGAGACAAGATTGATCAGTAAAATGGAGCTCGTTTAATAAATGAGCCGAACATGATGAGTAGATAAAAACGTTCATCAATGAGCTCGTGAACGGCTCGTTTATTTTGTTAATACATATGTAGTATTGGACATAGCTATGCAAGCCTAACCCAAAATGACCACAAAGCTTAAAGCAAACTCCAAACTTAAAGTCAACCATGCACTCCTTCTGTAGTCTAATTAACTATACAAGCCCAATAGCCACAAAGCCCAAACCAAAACCTAAACTTAAAGCCTACAAAATGCAGCCGAAAGATATAGAGGTTCCATCATTGACCATGCGTGCCTCGGTGCCTCCATTCAACAACCTCCATCACCTCTCTTCGATCACCGCCACTTCCATTGTCACCCCAAATTTCCTTCGGTCTATCGCCTAAATCACCGACGACTCTCCAATCTATCGCCCACCTCTAATCGACCATCACCGCCTTTCCAATCGACCAGCACTGCCTTTAATCGACACAGATGCCAATCAATTCTCTCTTCCTCTCTTAATTTCTCTTTGTGATATTTGCGATCTAGTGCTTCCTTAATTGAGTCGTCTTATTTAAGTGATTGGTGAAGGGTTTTTCAAGAATTTGGTTTTATAATTACTAAATTCCAAAAATTAGGGTGTGTATTTCTTAAATTTTCTCTCTTTTTTTATTTTAATAAAAGTGTCATTTATACAAGCCGAGCTTGGCTCGTATTCGGGAAAGTTTTGCGAGTACAAGTTCGAACATTAAACTAGAGCTCGTGACGAACACGAGCCGAGTTTGAGCATCTGAGTATTATAAGATCACAAGCCCGAGAAAACCTTAACGAGCCGAGTACTCTACTCGTTTGTAACCCTACCAAAGAGTTCTTTTAGGCTCTATTTAGTAATGTTTATTTTTTCAGTTTTTTCTCCAGCTTTGTAAATTTGAGAAAATAAACGCGTTTGTCACACAGTTTTTTTTTTCCCTTCAGTTTTGAAAACCAATTTTTAAAACAAGGCTTTTTTGAAAACTCTCATTTAGGAGTTTTGGATTTTTATTTTGAGACCCCCACCATCCACAGCCGCCGGCCACCGCCACGCCCCACCACCGCCACTGCAAACCACCACCAAAGAAAAAATTCAAAATAAAATTTGGGTAATCAAACACCCAAAAGAAATAACTCAAAATAAAAACTAGGGGGCCGTTTGACATCCCTATTTTTTGCTCTTTTTTTTCAGTTTTAAAAATTGAAAAAAAAAAGGAGTTTTGGTAACACTTTTTTTTTTCAATTTAAAAAGTGGCTTTTTAAATTGTAGAGTACAAAAAAAAATAGGAAAAAACTCTTTCTTTTTTTCACTTAAATTTTTTCTTTTTTAGACCTCCACCACAACACACCTACCGCCGGCAGCCACCGCCCACCTACCGCCCGACAGCCACCTCCGGCTGCCGGCAGCCACCACCGGGCGGCGGTGGGCGGTGGCCACCATCGCTAGCCGGAGGCCACCTCCGACTGCCACCGCGGGCAGCCACCGCCCCCGACAGCCACCTCCGCCCGACAGCCACCTCCGGCCGTCGGCAACCACCACCGCCGGCAGCCACCACCAACAGCCACCTCTGGCCGCCGACAGCCACCACCAGGCGGCAGCCACCTCCGGCCACCACCGCCAGTAACCACTATCGCCGGCAGCCACCGACAGCCACCACAGGGCGGCAGCCACCTTCGGCCACCACCGCCAGCAGCCACTGCCGGGGACAACCGTCGGCCGCCTGCCGGCCACCACCATTGTCAACCACCGCCACCGCAAACCACCACAAAAAAAAAAAAAAATCAAAATAAAAAGGGTTACCAAACACAAAAAAAAAAAAAAAAAAAAAACTACAAAAAAAGGGTTATCAAACACCCACTTGTTTTTGTTAAAAAAAATAAAATAAACTGCTCCTTAAAAACTGAAAGCCAAAAAAAAAAGTTCTGTCAAACAGACCTGGTAATCAAATACCAATTTGTTTTTGTAAAAAAAAAAACTAAACTGATTTTTGTTTTTCTTTTTTAGGAAACAGAAAATCAAAACTAGAAGTGATTTCAAACGCTACCTTAGTTTTTGACTTTGTTATCTTTCCTTCCAATTCATCGTGAATAACCCTTTACTGCCAATTGTCATAGAAACGACGCTTGCCACCACCTAAACATCACCACCTTGTCATCACCCATCTTTGACTTACGATTAAATATTACATAGTTCAAACAATCGGTCCCGTGATTGATGACTGTTTGATCTGGGATAATGATGTGATAAGAGGGGGTAAGAAAAGCAGAGGGTTATTTTACAATACATCCGATGATCTTAAATGGTTACGAGTATTGGTCCTGGATATTGGAAAAATCATGTAAAGTTGGGGATGAAGAATGCCTCAATTGAATGATAGACGTTCTTTAGTTAAGACAATATTTGCCCTTATACCGCAATAGGTACATCAAATCTGTCTTCAAGATAAAAGTGGCTACTATCAGCAAATTAGTAACCAAACAAATTTTATTTACTGAGAAAATGTGAAAAATTTCACCATCAATAAAGGAAGCCTTGGCACTTTATTATTTTGGACCAAAAAGGTGTATTTGAAGAGGTTTAATTAGTTATAACTACCATTAAGTTAAAAGCCATTAAAGGTTATAACTTTTTACTAACAATTGAATGGTACTAACCTTTAAAATTGGAAAATTTCCAACAATTTTCCCCTACTTTCCAGAAATTGGAATTTTACATCTTCAAACCTTTTTTTTTGTTTTGGGTTTTTAATGTTAGAACTATTACTACAGAAAAAGATTTACATGACCATCTTGGCCTTGAGTAGTTTGCTCATAAACACTTAATTATACAAATTACAAACCATTACAAAAGTCTCTCAACAGCATAGTACTATAATGGAAAATCTCAACCGAGTCACATGAGCACTTTCAATGTCTTTTCTTGAGCCTGTCTTATCATCACAATCTCCATTCACTATTGTGGTGCTTGGAACCGGTTCATAAAAACATCTCCCCTTGCATCACAAGCACAATTTTTTAGGAGATGTTGCTACACATAACTTGTTTCTTGACACTAACTTGATGCAACACTTGTTAAGCATAATACTCATAGAACATAAGTCATAAAAAGATGTTGTCGCTAACCTCCTCACTTCTTAATTACATGTTTTATGTTTTATTGCACTTGTTCGATTAGTGCAACTCACAATTTGGAATAGGTTATAACTATGTGAGAATAAGCGAGTGGGAGTTTATTGTTGCCTCAAAAGGATCCCAATCAAACATGAACATGCTTATCCAATTCTTCCCACTGCTGTTTCTAACAGTGATTCATGTGCCTGCACATTTTTCTGAGTGGATTGATGCACATTTTCTGAGTGGATTTAATTTAAAGTGCACGTAGATGAAGGCATCACTATTTCTTGAGGGTGCATCCGGTTTTAAGTAAAGAATGAAAGAATTTTTTCGATTGTTGGGAGTGTCAGTATTTGGGTTTTCAAAATATGGGATCACAATATTTGGTTTGGATATCAATTTTGTTTTTTGATTTTGTGGGAGGTAAGTCAAAGGATATTAATGGCAGTTTTCTTTAATGTCTTATAGCCTGTTTGTGAGTTTTGAGAGGAGAGAAGAGAAGAGAATAGAAAGGAAGAGAAGAGAATACAGTTTTCCTTCCTCTTGTTTGTGAGTTTAAGAGAGAAAAGAAAGTATCATTCCTTTCCTTTGTTTGTGAGTTCAGAAAAAAAAAATATATATATATATATATATATATATATATATATATATATACAACAACAATATGCTAATTTAAACAAAGACTTATAAGTATGATCCCAACTAAGAATATAATTCAGACGGAAAAATGAAAATGATCATCAAGGACATCACATAAAGTTTGTACCATAATAATGTGACAAGTCACACATCACCGGTTAGTGCCACAATAAAAAAACATACAAGCTAGTCATGAGTTGACTACAAACATCTGACCATCCAAATCTAATTAATGTGAAAACAAAAGCATAACAATCAGTCATGAGTTAACTCTAACACTCAAATATCCTATCAGAGATAATTTGAACCTCTCATCATTTTTTCTAACATAAGCTTGCGCCTCTAGAATGGACATCCAGAAAAAGCCCTCGGCTTTTCGGGATTCTTACCTGAGATTGTAGGAGATGAAGTTAGCCACTACTTATGTCACGTCTTCAATTTGTTTGTAATAAATAGTATGATAGGTTTTTGTAAGAAACACTAGGACCTAAAAGTCATTAAAAATCCAGTCATCGTTATCTCAAGGGTAATATGGGCACTATTAAAATATTACTTATGAGAGATTCATTTCTTTCCGTTTCTTCCCAATTTTGGGAGGAAAGATTTAGAGACAAAAGATGCCAAAACTTTCCTCCTTTTTCTCTTCTTTTCTCTCCTTAAAAAAACTCACAAACTAGAGAAAATGGAGGATAGGAATCACTTTCCTTTCTTTTCCTCTTTGTTCTCTCCTAAAAAAAAAAACTCGCAAAAAGGTTATTAATGACTCACACCGGTTCATTCCTCTCTAGCAAGATACACTAGTTCGAACACAGCATTCGTGAAAACTATTTCATTCCTCTCTAGCAAGATACACTAGTAATGACAAAAACATACTTTCGCTCTGTATCTAGGGTGAGTATTTGGCTTTTCATCTAGGATATACGTAATCAACCATTCCATGAATGGTGGCATACCATGAGTGCTACGTAGCCCCAGATCTATTCCAAACCAAATAGTGGGAAACGCAAGGCATAGAAAAAATTGGTCAATGGTTTCGTCACTACCAGTACGGATAGGGCATGCCATTTCATTGCATGAAAATATTTTGCTAGCTTTGGTTTCAAAGGAAGGCGGTTCAACAATGATTGCCAAAGAATCGTTTCGATTATAAAAGGAAGATTGAGTTCTTAGAGGGATTTCTATACATTTGATGATATTGTTCTTCCTGCGAATTTTACTGGTTCTTGCGCTACTGTTTGTTCCAATTTTTTCAAGATTATGTGATGGTAGGATGAGATACAAAAAAAATAAATTGCCAAAGGGATTGTGTTCCCATATATGCTTGTTTGGATTGTTTACTTTAGAAAAAAAAGCTATTCATCTAATAAGATCACAGATTTTCTCAGGAAACAATCTGGAAATCAGAGTGTCATTCCATTTCTCATCCATGTGTAGGTCTGAGACAATAAGCCGTGTTCGAAATTGTGGTCCGGATCCAGTAGTGATCCTATACTGAAATGCTATTTCTATATCCCACCTGCCATCTCAATAATTGTCTTAAGACTTCTTGTCCTTGGAGAATCCCTCTCAGTTCGAAGAAAAATTTCCTTTTTCTAGTGATTGTAAAAAAAAAATCCATTTTTGAAACATTTTTTATGGAAATTTTGTAGTAAGGTTTTTGGGCTCTTATAAGATCTGCAAACTAGTCTTTGCCAAAAAATGCTTTAGTGAAACACTTGTTTCATGAAATCCGATCTTCCTTTGACATGCATATTGCTTGAGTTTACCTGGTGGATTCTTTTACTTTATTATTCCCTAACCACCAAAATTTTTTGAAGATCGAATCTATTACTTTGCAAACATGTTTTGGAAGAATGATGCTCTGAATGTGGTAGATCATGAATGTAGTTAAGATAGACTTGATTAATGTTACTCTACGAGCCCGGTTTAGAAAGACTCTTCTCAACTGGAGCACATATTCTCACGTTTTTTAATTAACAATGCAAATAGTGTTTTCCTATCGGTTATAGTATCCATCTTTTAACAAGACATACACCAAATAAAAAGTCTCGCCCTAAACCCTAGTTTTAGGAATCAAACAGTTCTACCCCCAGATCACGTGAACATTCTTTTGGTCAAATTTTGAGCCCAAAAATGCAACTCTGGGGACCTGATGCAATAAGATTAGGTTGTGTCACGTTCTTAAGAAAACTCTGCTCTGTTTGGACGCAGAAGGTTTTGCCCAAGATCAACCAAACATTATTTTTGTCAAGTTTTGGGTCCAAAACACAACTCTGAAGACCTGATGCCAAATGATTAGGTTGTCCCAGGTCTTTAATAGAAACTCTCATCAAGAATCCTAGTTTTGCCACTCGGATGATTTTGCCACAAGATCACGTAAACCAGAACGACTCTGAAGACTTGATCCTATTAGATTAGGTTGTGCCAAGTCCTAATAAAAAGTCTCGTCGGAACCCTCGTTTTAGAACTCAGACAGTTTTGTCCCAAAATTAGGGAAGCATTTTCAGTCAAATTTCAGGCAAAGTGCAACTTTGGGGACCTGATGCAATAAGATTAGGCCGTGCCAGATCCCTAATGAAAACTCTCATATGGAACCCTAGATTAGGGATTCAGACGGTTTTGCCCCCAAAACAGTGTAATACTTTGTCTTTCAAATTTTGGCCCAAAACACAACTTTGGGAACCTGATACCATAAGATTCGGTTGTGCCAGATCCCTAATTAAATTTCTCAATAGAACCCTAGGTTTGGTAGTTGAATGGTTTTGCCCAAAGATTAGGCGAACATTTTTTTTTTTTTTTTTGTGTTAAATTTCAAGGCCCAACTCAAAGGACCTGATGCCTTGAGGATAGGCTGTGGAAGGTCCCTAATAAGATCTCTTGCCCGGAACTCTAGTTTTAGGACTCGGACGATTTTATCCCAAAGCAAACGAGCATTTATCTGTCAAATTTTGGGCCCATAAGACAACTTTGGCAACCATTCTATCAAGACCTGACCACAGTTAGGCCCTTGAGCTAGGCCCCTAAGCCAAGTATGATTACCCACAGGCCTATGACTGTTATGACCGGAACCCGCTATTAGGTCCAGGAGTTAGGTCGGTCTGTAATTGACAGCAGGCCCATTTAACAACCTCTCATGGGCATTAACAGGCCTCATAGCTAAAAACCAATACAAACTACAATAAAAACTAAAACCACAATTCCATATTAAAACAGCATTTTCAATTCATTACAATATTTATTACAACATGACTTATCATAGACACTCAAAGTCAGCTATCTGCAAAGATCCACCTTAAAGTTTCCAACCTCACGATCACCTTACCTTTTAAACCTGAAATCTTAAGTAAGGAGTGAGCTTCCACGTACTCAATAAGTAACCAATGACCCAACTAGCTGAATTGTAGCATGTTAACAAAAAACTAAGTTTACAAAAAGCAACTTTATCGAGGGATAATATGAGTGCAAAAATATTCATTTGTTAAGCAGTGATGAGAATCCATAAAGCACAATAAAGTATAAGTAAAATAGTTTTGAGGGTATAAAAGGCATTTAGCATGAAAAAGATCATCATAAGATAGTTTAGACCAAAAATACTCAAACGATATATAACAGTCAGTATAAATAGTCCCATTGTCTTGGGCTCGGAATCTCACATCGGGATAATAATCATAGTGGAAGCAACGATGATCACGTATAATTGTAATGCGCATCACGTCAACGTACATAATCCCATTAACAAGGACCCAAAATCTAAATTTTTCCCCTTAAATATGAGGCACAACAATCGAGTAAGAAGATAATATTGCCCAACTCGTTCACCATAAACGAAATCCATGAACCACTAATGATCAAACCATTTGATGACATTTCGATTTTTTTCAGATACCTTTTAGTTCCAAAAACATATCAAATCCAAAAACTATCCCACTTTGCACTAAGCATTTCAAATCCATATTACAAAACACTCTCTACCAGAAATATTGTTTACATGCCGGTACGATTCTAACGAGAATTGATGTCGCTAAAAGCAGTACATATTTTGGTAAAACAGTTCTTTCTTCTAGGAAAACAGATAAACGTAACTGAAAGAAGTTCATTTCTGGAAAAGAGTGCTTTCTCAAGCATATACGTTGTTTATCAAAACACTTAATGGATCAAAAGATCACTTACCTTAATGCTACTCATTTTCTCGATACCCAAAATCTGGTGTGATGATCACGTGCTACATCTGACCGAAAGAACCTTCAAAGACATTCTAAGCTCCTCCTTAAACGAGCCAACTCTCTATGTGCTCGTCTCTTCTTCTTCCAATTACCCACTTAGGATAATTCTATTGTTTTCTTTTAAATTCTTTCATTCTCATTCTCTCCGTATGCATTCAACCCCATCATGATTTCTAACTCGCCAACTAACCATCTCGAACTCTACAAGACAATAACCGACACACCACACCCTCTTGACAACCCGCATTATTACACCTCTTTTCTTATGGCTATCTCTTTCTCTCTCCCAAACTCACACACATACAAACAAATGCCCACGCCCTCGTACACACGCACATACACAACACATACAAACAAATGCCCACACCCCCGTACACACACACATCACATTGTTGCACACAGTAACCCCTCCACCACCACCCCCCCCGCCCTTTCGCACGCCCACACACACTTGCTCATGCAGCTACACCATACTATTATAGACATATTACATACAATGTAATACACACACACACACACACACAAGGTATACACACACATAGACTGCACACACACACCACTGCACACACCACAAGACACACAAAAACATAAAAAGCTACATGCATAGCACACAATTCATATACATACTTGCACTCACAGTTGCACACCATGCACACACAACAACATACACTGCTACATATGGTTGCAACAACAGTCCACACATACACACACCAGACCGTACATTGCACACACAGAGTACACCCACGACACATACACACTCACCCACGGCTACACAACAACACCCTTTCTGATACGCACACCACGCAGACACAAACCCTTATTGTAACGCCCCGAATTTTCGGAGCGTCAATATCAAAATAAATAAAGCCAAAAACCTCAAAATTCCAAAAATCTCCCAAACAGGTTATTCAGAGCATCTAATAACGAAACCTCCAAGTTACATAATTAAATGTCAAATATACTTAAAACAGTAATTTAATCCTCAATTACTCCTACAAGGAGTTCCAAATTAAATATCCAAATCCAAATATTTCCTCTTATTATAATTTCTAAAAATAATCAAAAGAACTCTGAAATTAAACCGCTAGCTCTCAGTCACACAGCTAGCCCTGTAATCCAATCTCACCTACTGATCACCTGAAAGAAAAAACAATAAGAGAGTGAGTCAAATGCCCAGTAAGGTCGCTCAACAGACCAACCAAAAAGGATACAAAATGTCTGAGAAAACGAAATTGCGGACATACAGAATTTTTAACGGAACAGATACACGAAAGGATTTCGAAATGCCAAAATATATTTTTCTACAGAAACAGACACTAGAGAGCTATTCAGAATAAGGTTACACATGTCACCACTGACACGTGAAACCAGGTTCAAAAAATTATATCGCGATCTCTAACTCATTCCTCTGAGCTAGTCCACATTTCAATCCACATGGGTAAGTCAGAAACAGAAAAGTCACATACACTGTGACATGGCTCAAATAGTTTTAACACTTACATTCAACAGATCAGGCGAGACACCAACAAGTTACCTAAACCACGTAAACTAATGAATTGTATACACCTCGTGGCCCACAGCTCATAGAAAAAGGTCACCCATGAGTTATGAAAGTTCGTATAGCAAAACATTACGGATAACTATGAAACAACTCAAATGTCCCATAATTTTGGAAACTTGTAACAGGCATTAGTATATCGAGAATAAGGAACTTATTTAATGAGAGTGACATCAACCAAATCAGAATTTATACGAACGAATCATAATTAAATAAGGAACACATGACGTAGACACGAAAATAGGATTATCCATGTAAACAACTTCTTTAAGGGAGTGACATAATTTCTATCTAAACTTGATAGAATTATAATGTGTGATAATGAAAAAGTAGACAATCATGAGACGTGTATGCATGATATAAGAACCCATGCATGACATTAACATGGAGATTTCAGAATTGTACACAGCTTATGTTCAATGATCGAAGTATACTGATGACACAGTAACAGGCCACGAGGCCTTGATTCGCACGCACAACGAAGTCAGCAAAGCAAAGCAGCAGAATAAAATGAAAAGTCAGCCGCTAGGAAAATGGTTGACAGCCAAATCGCACGGAAATCGAGGCCAAATTCTGAGGCTGCATGGAATGACTTAACAAGAAGACAGAAAAAGAAAAATCATGACGAACCCATTAATCCAGTCTACAGATTAACGCTCAACAAATTGGTTTTGCGATTTTAATTCATAGATATTTGAAAGAAAATTATAGATCATACACGAAAAGAAGATATTCACAAAAATATAGGTTTGATCGGTTCAACGCTGATTTAGATTTTGAAAATAAGAAACCCTTACCTTCGATTGTGCAAATCAACCCAAAACTTTGATCTTCCAAATCAATTAAATCAAAATCCCTAAAAATCAATATACCCAAAAGTTATAATTAGGGTTCTAACAATAACAAAAATTTGTAAGAATTCCAACTACAAACCTCAATTCGATACTCGAAAATAAATTCTTACTTCGAAGTAATTATCAAACTCTCAAAAAGCTCTTCCTATGAATTCTTACCTCGAAGTATATATATATATATATATATATATATATATATATATATATATATATATATATATATATATATATATATATGGGAGCCGATCCCTGTCTACCGGTGGAGAAATTGTTATTTCTCCACAAAAATGTAGCCGTCCACGTGTACTCGTGGACGGCTCAGATGTGTTTTTTTTATTTTGAAAAAATAGCAACCGCTACTCTTTCATGCAGTTGCAAAATTTGACAAATATACCCTTCAACCTCCAACCGCAAGAAAGAGTAACGGTTGGGGGCCATAAATCCCATGCCAAAAACCCAACCGCAACAAAGTGTTGCAGCTGGGAATTATTTGCCAAAAAAACCCAACCGCAACACTTTGTTGCGGTTGCTTGCATTTTTTTTTTGGTTGTAAAAAAGGACATATATTATATATATAATAAAAAGGACAATGAAAAGGATGGAGAAAACCCCCAACCGCCACACTTAGTGGCCGCCCAACCGCCACACTTAGTGGCCGCCCAATAACTGATACGGGGAACCTTGTAACTTTGCAGTGTAATTTAAAATATCAAGCTAGCGCGATTTCGCGCAAAACTTTTATGAGAACCCTAGGATGTTGGGAAGTTCCATTTCCCAGGACTTCGGGCCATTCCGAAGTCGTTAGCTAATTTTTTGGCTGAACGGGCTAATTTTTTTAGGTCCATTTCCCAAACAATTGCACCGTTTGGCCAAAAAAATAGCTAACGACTCCGGAATGGCCCAAATTCCTGAAAAATGGGACTTCCCAACATCCTAGGGTTCTCATAAAAGTTTCACGCGAAATCGAGCTAGCTTGATATTTTAAATTACACTGTAAAGTTACAAGGTTTCCCGTATCAGTTAACCCCTTTCCAGTCTTTGGAAAAATCTGAAATTTTTCTCTGATATAGATCTTTTAAAAATAACTACGGTCTATTTTTTACAATTTGGCAAAATCTAGCTCTAGCTATTTTTTATAAATTTGTGAAAAATTGTCTAATTAAGTTTTTACCTTTAGCGACATTAAAAAAAAAATTGCAATGATACCAACCGCCACTAAGTGTGGCGGTTGGGGGTTTTCTCCCCTTTTTATTATATATATAATATATGTCTTTTTTTACAAAAAAAAAAATAATGCAAGCAACCGCAACAAAGTGTTGCGGTTGGGTTTTTTGGCAAATAATTCCCAGCCGCAACACTTTGTTGCGGTTGGGTTTTTGGCATGAAAAATGGGATTTACGCAGTGGGCCCCAACTGCTACTCTTTCTTACGGTTGGGGTTGAAGGGTATATTTGTCAAATTTTGCAAGCGCGTGTAAGAGTAGCGGTTGCTACTTTTTCAAAATAAAAAAAATACATCTGAGCCGTCCACGAGTACACATGGACGGCTACATTTTGGTGGAGAAATAACAATTTCTCCACTGGCAGACAGGGATCGGCTCCCTATATATATATATATATATATATATATATATAACAATTCAAATTTTAAAATACACATCACGTCCTAAACTCTCTAATTTTATTTTATTCTTATTTTTTAAGCATTCAATATGAGGGGTCTAACACTTGTGCTCTCGTGCCCACACACAGACACACCCAAACACACACAAATAGACCTACAGCTGCAAAGCACATACGTACACATTGACATATACACACACTCACACGCACACCAGGCGCGCGCACACACGTCAGGCACACACATACACTTTTAAGCACGCGTATACACCTACAAAATTACAGACTCGCACTCCTCACACAACCGCGCACACAACCCCATGCGCTCACACGTGCCTTCATACAGCCCCCACAATCTCGCTCTCTCTCTCTCTCTCTGTGTGTGTGTGTTTTTCCCCCTTCTTCTTTTTATCCCCTTTGACTTTTTCTTTCTTTCCTTTGCTTTTTTGTAGCTCTCTCTCTCTCTCTCTCTCTCTCTCTCTCTCTCTCATCTTCCTACTTTCCAAAGTTAGAAGATCATTATTTTGAATAATGTCTATATTACGTAACAATCCCAATTTGATTATAATTTCTAGTCACCTCTGACATTCATTTATTTCTCCATTGCACCCACTTAGCTTCAATTATTTGCGATTAATGGTCACTCACAATTATCATCGCTAAAAATCCTAATTAATATCACTTACAACAACCATCGCAAGTAATCAGTAAAGTTGCTAGAATTTTTATAAAACCAACTCTAGTTTGAGGTATTACATTATCCTCCCCTTAAAGAAATTCATCCTCAAAATTTGGTGTTTCTTTTCTATTCTTAACCATGTCTAATCTCATATATCCGCCATCATAACACTTCTAATTCTTATATAGCAAGAGTTATTAAAGCAGTGGGTAAACAAACCAAATACAATTTCATGCGGCTTTACAAAGTATATGTACTAAAGGCCTCAAAGTACAAAGATGCATTTAACACGTTTTAATACACCAACGAAAATTGCGCAATATCGATATTGTTGAATCACAGGCTCTATCATGCTTGAATATCTATACATTTTTCCTCTTCTCCGTTTATACTTTTAAATCAGTGTTAAACAGTGAAGTCTCACCAGATGAGAAGTGCAAGTAAATTCATCATAATTGACCGTAAGCCCAATTTTAGACCGGGGTACTACATCGCCTTCCATCGAGGGCTCCGAGGCCTTACTATTGACCTACACATGCCATTTCTCATATCACTAAGTTCTAAACCATTAACGCAGCTACTAAGAGCCGCACTTTATATTTCAGGAAGTAATGTGGGGGTATTTTTGGAAAAAATGCTAACTGCTCCTCTTAGAGGCGGTTAAGCGAAAATTCTTAAAAAAAAAATCATGTGGGCCTTCTGTAATCATATATGGACGACCGGATTACAGTTGAAGAAATAACTATTTCTCCAGCTTTAGATAAGGATCGGCCTTCTATGTGTGTGTGTGTGCGCGCGCATATATATATATATATATATATATATATATATATATATATATATATATATATATATACTACTAAGGATTACGTGCTTTACACGTTATATAGTGATTTGAATGAAAAATGTTATAATTAATACGACTATTACAATTAAATCGTAATAAGTAAATTATTTATTAACTGCTAATCAAAATATATTTTTATTCTTATATCTAAATCATGTCAACTATCACCATTATTTATTACTATTTATCATACTTATTTCTTTTATCACATCAAGTTGCCACTAAAAAGATTTTTGACAGTTTCATAATATATCTTGTTGTCCATACTGACATTCTAATCAGTTTCAAACATATTCCGTAAATAAGTAATTCTCACGAAACACTACAATTTTAACATTACAGTAATAAAAGTGAAGAAAGTATTATAGAGACAATTAATGCCAAGTGTGTATATTGGAGTTGTCCAATTTCTTATAATACACTCAAAAATAAGTTATGATAAATAAATACATATAAAATTTGTAAAACAAAGGAGTTAAGAGCTTAAATATTGCATGTGTAAAATCAAAAACCAAATGAACTCAAAAAATCTAGCAAGACACACATAAAAATTCAATTACTTAGGTAACAAATCTAGTAGTTGTAGCTTTCAAGGATCTTTTTAAAGTTTTCTATTGTAGCTTTCAGTATCATTCATGTGATTACTATTTCTTGTAGCGATGATTGTTAGGGGTCAAAGTAGCCTGTGCATTTTATTTTCTTTTGGTAATTATGTAGTCTATTAAAGTTTTTATGTATCATTTATTTGAAGATTAAAATAAAAAGAAGTCCTTTTTCAATTTTTTCTAGCTTAAATTCAAATTTTGAGTACAATTTGTCTAAAACTATGGTTAATCTTAATGTTACTTTATTTTTTTATACTTTTTCAATTAAAAAGTCTATAGTGTGCTTTGAAACTCTCTTTTATTTTTACATAACATGATCTTGTTCATCTTTGTAGTAAAATAAGGCTATTAAGTTAATTGCCTTATTAGCAGCTCGACACCACAGTAACGTAAACTATTTTCAAATAGAACTTCTTGTCTCTGTACAAATAGCCGTTTTCTCGTCCTTCTCATGATTCCGACAACCGAGTTCGACGCCTTGCACGGCAACCAGCCACCGTCTCCGATCCCACCTCCCTCACTCACTGATCCATCCCAAGATGGAGAGGTTACCGAGGAAGTGCTGGGACAAAGAAACTCCAAGAAACTGAAGAACAATCATGAGCAGAATGAGACAAATCTGGATGAGATCCAACAAAGGCTCCAAAGATTTGATGATCCCCAACCAATAAACCCAGACCTGAAATCAGATCAACACATACATGCAACAAAGCCTAAATCTTACAGGGAAGCGGTGTCAAATACCACCTCATCAGCGATTTCCTTTGATTCCCTACTTATAGACCTCACTTCAGAGGAAGAGAGTGATGAAGAAGAGCAATTTGGAGAGGAAATGGACGAAGAAAAAGAGGCAGATCCCATGCTTCCTAGTATCAAGCTTTCACCTAAGCTTATCAAAAGAATTCGAAAGCCCTGGAGGAAAAGCCTGATTGTCAAGCTTCTGGGGAAATCTATAGGATATAGAGCCCTCACAACAAGATTGAGGAATTTATGGAGTTTACAGGGGGACTTTGAAATGATAGATCTGGATGAAGGGTTCTACTTGATTAAATTCAACTTCATGGAAGATTATCATTATGTTGCCAATGGAGGGCCATGGATAATATTGAATCACTATCTAACAGTTCGAAAATGGGAACCAGATTTCAAACCGTCAGAAGCTTCGGACATAAAAACAGCAATCTGGATGAGGTTACCGGAGCTCCCAATCGAATACTATGAGGAGAAAGCGCTTTTCCAAGTCGGTGAAAAATTTGGAAAACCGCTCAAAATCGACGTCAACACAGCGACGTCGTCAAGAGGCAAATATGCCCGGATATGCGTGGAAATCGACCTTGCAAAACCTCTTATCCCTGCCTTTTTACTTAGAAATAGAAAGTATAGGGTGGAATATGAGTATATTAATAATCTATGTTTTAATTGTGGCAGGATCGGACACAGGAAGGAATGGTGTCGAGAGACCATCGCCGGAAAAAATACAGAATGTCCGCCGGAGAAGACGGCCAAAGAAAATACTAATGACATCAACAGTAACAGACCAACAGGTCACATGTTGGACCAGAGGACAGGTCCATCAGAAAATGTCCAGGCCCAAATCAAAAGAAATGATGGCAACTTTGGGCCATGGATGATAGCTAAGAAGAAAGGCAGGAGACCAGCAGCCGAAAAAAACCCATCAGCAAGCCCAAACGTGAAAAACCAGGTAGCTTCTAATGCTCTAAATAGATTTAGCCCACTTGCGGCTGAGGAGAAGGAGTTAGAGAGACCAAAGAGAAAACAACAAAAGGAACAGCTAATGGCCAATGGATCCAGGATAGAGGCCCAAAGACAAAATTCGGATAGAAGAATGGAAAAAAGCCCAATGCTAGAAGTTAACAAGGTGCAAGAAACATATGTTTCAAGTGATACCTTCAGTACAAAGGCTCTAGAGGCAGAACCAAGTCAGCCAATTTCAGGGAAGTTTTGGTCCAATGACCAAGGAACGGTCGAGATGGACTTGGAGGATCCAATGATTAGAAGTGAAGGAGATAACCTTGAAGCTGCCAGCAATGTCGCTACAGGAAGCCCCAAAAGAAAATCACAACCACCTACCTGTAACCCACAGTTGGCCGTCACTCGTACCGCCGACACCCATAACGCTACTACCCTCCAAACTTGTACCCGGCCACAAGATTAGCAAACCAGATCAATCCCAATAGCCGACCTCCTGATCCACTCAAGCTAAATGGAACCTCCGATACACCTTCTTCTTCTTCTCCGACCGACGACATGACCGTTGATATCATCGAGCATGGAGGAGCTCCACATAATCAATGTTCTTTGGAGAGAAATAAAGGTGAAGTTGTTATGCTCGAAGCTTTTTCGCAAAGCAATCTGCACACCAGTTCGAAGCCAGATACAGGTAGAGATGCGCATAATGAAGCTTCTTTACTTACCTGATTCCTCTGCGCTTCAGAATATAGGAATTTTGTGGTTAATGGATATCCTGCTCTGGAATTGCAATGGGGCAGGAAATAGTAAGTTCAGGAATGAGCTTAGGGAGATTGTTTGTAAATTTCACCCGAATATCATTGCAATTTTTGAACCTATTGTGAATTATTCACGCATGGGTAATTTTTTCATCGATTTAAATTATAATACATCCTGCATAGTCAATCCTGATGGTCGATCAGGTGGTATTTGGCTATTCTGGGATTCATCCCAGGTGAATTTAAAAGTCATTGAGGCCAACAACCAAGTGATTCATGCGGTGGTAGCCAAAAAAGACTATGAAGACTGGATTCTTTCAGCTGTATATGCTAGTCCAAATCCCAGGAAAAGAGAAGAACTATGGCAAAACCTACAAGATTTTGTCAAGTCTTCTACTCTACCTTGGATGGCTGGGGGGGATTTCAACGACATTGCTGATATCTCCGAAAGGAAAGGAAGAGGTGACGTAGTGGAAACTAGCCGAATAAGGAAATTCAGGAAGAATATAGATCAATGCGAACTGATGGATCTAGGGAGTAATGGACCGAGATTAACATGGACTGACCGAAGGAGTGGATGGGCGAACGTTCAGAAAAGGTTGGATCGTGCTATGGCAAAACCCGTAATGGAATGAAGCGTTTCCAGAGGCCCAGGTTTGCCATCTTCCTCGCACTATTTCTGACCATTCTGCAATTATTGTAAACTGCACAGGTACGTTTTTCTCCAATTCTCGTTCATCTAGACCTTTTTGTATTGAAAATGCTTGGATGATGAACAATCAGTTTAGAGATGTTGTGCAAAATAGCTGGAACTCTAATAACGAGAACATATTGTCGAATATTGAAATTCTTAAAAAGAAAGCCCATTTATGGAACCAACAGGTTTTTGGAAACATCTTTAGAAGGAAGAGATTGTTGTATGCTAGACTCAGGGGTAGACAATGTGCCCTTACTAACTACTCATCGCATAACTTAGAAATGCTTGAAAAACACCTTAGAAAGGAGTATGTGGATACTTTGGAACAGGAAGAAGCTTTGTGGTTGCAAAAATCTAGGATTAAATGGCATAATCAAGGGGATAGAAATACTAGATACTTTCACATTGCCACCATTAGTAGAAGAAAAAGAAATAAAATAAATGCGTTGCTAAATGAAGAAGGTAATTGGATTACTGAACCTATTTTGCTGGGAAACCATATTAACAGTTATTTCTATCATCTTTTTCAATCTGATGTGACTAATAATCTCAATGTTGAGAGACCAAACCAGTTTCCTAAAATCAAAGATGAAGATAAGAAAATTCTTGACCTTCCCGTGACTAACACTGAAATCAAAATGGCGTTCTTTAATATTAAAGCTTCCAAAGCCCTTGGTCCTGATGGGATAAATGCCATGTTCTTTCATAAATACTGGGATATTGTTGGGAATGATTGCTGCAATTTCATTAAAAAAGTGCTAAGGACTGAAGAGATGCCTAAAGAGAATAATAGGGCCCTTGTTACTTTAATCCCTAAACTTGATAATCCCCAAAGGATCAATCAGTTTAGACCCATTAGTTTACTCAATGTTACTTATAAGGCCCTATCCAAAATCTTAGTGACTAGGCTAAGACCTTTGCTTAAAGATCTCATCAGCCCTGCCCAGAGTAGCTTTGTTCTGGGGAGAAGCACCACTGATAATGCTATCATCACCCAAGAAATTATTCACTCCATTAAGAATATGAAAGGTAAAAAGGGTGGTATGATATTTAAGATTGACCTTGAAAAAGCGTATGATAGACTTAGTTGGGATTTCATTAGACAAACTCTCACTGATTTTAATTTTCCAACTTCTTGGATAAATATAATAATGAGTTGTATAAATGGGAGTACCTTGTCTATTTTGTGGAATGGCTCTCCTCTTGACCCTATCACCCTCAAAGGGGAATTAGACAGGGTGATCCTTTATCTCCCTATATTTTTGTCCTTTGCATAGAAAGATTATCTCACATGTTAGATCTCATCAACTATAAGAAGAATTGGATTGGTCTTAGAGCCTCCAAAGGAGGCCCTCTCATATCACATCTCTTTTATGCCGATGATCTCCTCATATTTAGTCGTGCTGGTGATAAGGAATGTAACAGGATCATACAGATTCTAAATGATTTTTGTGATATGTCTGGCCAGAGAGTTAACCTTCTTAAATCCAAGTTATATGTCTCCCCTAATATCCCTTATGCTAAAGCTAATAGCATCAGTCAGCAGTGTGGCATCCCTCTAACTGACAACTTGGGAATCTACCTTGGTATCCCCCTTCTCCATAAAAAACTTTCCTGTAATGTTTATAACCATATTGTGCAAAAGGTGAGTACCAGACTTGCTGGATGGAAGGCTAAAGTTTTATCCATAGCTGGAAGATGTACCCTCATCCAATCTGTTACTTCTGCGATCCCCACTCACATTATGCAAATACACGCTTCCCTGTCAAAGTTACTGATAAATTGGACAAGATGCATAAAGCCTTTCTATGGGGGGATTCTGAACACAAGAAAAAAGTTCATCTTATAAACTGGGAACTGTGTGCACACCTAAGCACCAAGGAGGTTTAGGATTAAGAAAAGCTAGAGATCATAACGTTGCCTGCCTTACTAAATTGGGCTGGAGAGTTGGTACCAATGAAGATTTGTTGTGGGTTAATGTTTTGAGGCACAAATATGTGAAAAATGACAACCTTAGGGATTGGAACATGCCTAAGAAATGCTCTCACATTTGGAGAAGTATTATTAAGAGCAAGCACATCCTTCTTAAAGGCATGAAATGGGTGGTGAATACTGGGGAAATAATTAATTTCTGGCATGATTGGTGGTGTGGGGAAGGCCCTATAAGAGAGGAGGATATGAGACAAGTTCACAATGTCAAAGTAAAAGATTTCATTAATGACCATGGCTGGGATCATAATAAACTCTTATCGGTTGTTAATCATGAATGCTATAAAACTATAACTGAAGTTTATCTTCCTAGAGAAGATATCGGAGAGGATCATTTTTGTTGGAATGCCCTTAGATATGGAGATTTTTCTATATCTAGTGCTTACAAGTTGGTCATTGACACTCAAAGTAGTTCCAGTAATGATGCTAATTGGAGTTGGATTTGGAAATTGAAAATACCTCTCAAAATCATTTTATTCCTTTGGCTTACTCTACATTACAAGATTCTTACTAATAGCCTGCGTGCTTCGAGAAACATTACCCAGGATAGCAGTTGCACTAGATGCAATTACCTTGATGAGTCCATTGAGCACGCCATCAGATTCTGTCCTAAAGCTAAGGAGCTGTGGAGGAAGATTTTTAACCACAGCCAACTGGAAGAAGAAGAAAACCTGAGCTTAAAGGGCTGGTTAAGCAAAAACTTCCAAAAGAAAAAGAACATAAGATTCAGAGGCATACAATGGACTTATCTATTTGCTGCCACCCTTTGGCAAATATGGAGAGATCGAAATAGAGAAAGTATAGAGAAAACCTTCATACAACCTGAGACATCTTGGAACAACATGCTAAATTTGGCTGAAGAAATGGAAAAAGCTTTCCATAAGGAAGAGAAAATCACCACTAAAAATCAAAAACTAATTTCATGGTCTTTTCCTATGACAGGTACTGTAAAGATCAATGTTGATGGCTATGCAAAAAAAGACATGGCTAGTGGCTTTGGAGGTCTAATGCGCAACAGTGGAGGAGAGTGGATAGGAGGATTCTATGGATTTACTTCAGCTGCGAGTGCTATTGGAGCAGAACTCCAAGGAGTCTTACAAGCAGCACTAATGATCAAGAACATGGGACTGGAGAATGCTACAATTGAAACTGATTCCCAAATTGCAAGAGATCTCATTTTGGAAAACAAAAATAGATTTCATCCATTGAGTAACATTATTAAAGACTGTAGCTATCTTGTTAAAGCTACCAAGTCTAAGATTAACCATGTGTATAGAGAAGGCAACCGATGTGCAGATTATCTTGCCAAGTTAGGTGCTCAACAAGGGGAGCCTTTTGTGTATCTCATACAACCACCGGAGGTGGTCCTTCCCTTGTTGATCGCTGATATAGCAGGTGTTGCCCATATTAGGGACTAAGTTGTAATCTTGTTTTATTAATACTATTTCTGTTGCACCAAAAAAAAAAAAAAAAAAAAAAGCTAGTAGTTTAACATATATTTGCCATATTACTTTTAACAATGATTTACATGATAATGCCACACTTTCTTATATATAAAATCAATATGTGCGTGTTTGCGCGCGTGTGTGTGGTTTGAAATGTATAATACCAAATAACTGTGTGAAGATAATATGAGATAATGGTAATGAACGAAAGAATTATAATAATGTTCAAAAACCGAAAGTTTTCACCTCGGTGTCGGCGTCGATCGGACGCGGTGTCCGTGTCTGTGCTACTTAACGGGGATCTCAATCCAATTGGGTCCCATCCTTCATCAACAATCTCAATTCTCAAATGCTCAATGCAATAAAAATCACACATTCAATCCAATTGGGTCCCATCCTCCGTCAACAATCTCAATATCTCAAATGCTCAATGCACAATTAATAATCTAAAATCATCAATTAATAATCTCATTTACTTCAAATGCACAGCTAATAACCTAAAATCATCAATTAACAACCTAAAATCATCGATCAATAATCACAATTCTCAAATGCACAATTAACAACCTAAAATTATCAAACAAATGATCAATGTTCAAATGAGAAAAAATTGTTCAAAATGCACATATTTGATGCGCTTGAATTATTTCAATTTGGTTTTTCGATTCGATTAGGGCAATTAATTTAGGGTTCAATTAGGAGGTTCATATACTTCAATTTAGAGTTCAATTATGGAGTTCTATTAGTTCAATTTAGGGTTCGGTTGAATTGGGGCATTCAATTTAGGGTTCAGTTAGGGTTCGATTGGATTAGAGCATTCAATGGTTCAATTAGGGGTTCAATTCAATTAGGGCATTCAATTTAGGGTTTAATTAGGGTTCAACTACATCAATTTAGGGTTCAATTATGGTTCAATTAGTTCAATTTAGGGGTCGGTTGAATTGGGACATTCAATTTAGGGTTCAATTAGGGAGTTCAATAAGTTCAATTTAGGGTTCGGTTAGATTAGGGCATTCAATTTAGGGTTCAATTAGGGGTTCAATTTAGGGTTCGGTTGGATTAGGGCATTCAATTTAGGGTTCAATTCGATTAAGGCATTTAATTTTGGGTTTAATTAAGGTTCAATTACTTCAATTTAGGGTTCAATTAGGGGGTTCTATTAGTTTAATTTAGGTTTGGTTGAATTTGGGCATTCAATTTAGGGTTCAATTAGTTCAATTTAGGGTCCGATTGGATTAGGACATTCAATTTAGGGTTAAAAATACACACTATTTCATAAAATTGTAAACTTTTACTAAAAATTCTAACGTAATCCAAAGTATCTTACTGTAGAATTTCACAAGTTAATTATCAAAGTATGCTACCCAAATGCTCTCGCCTTTCACTATGCTAATTTGCATACACACGTATGCGCACAGTTATTCACCACCACCCTCTAATTACTTTAGCAGTCCCTCTCCTCTTATAGACACACATAAGCAACCACATTCAATCCCACTTACACACTCAATACAATACAAACACCTCACACCAATGTACCATTCATTATACACACACTACCGAACACATAACTCACACACACATAGCTTCCTCGACAGCTCCTTAAACTCACACAGATACCCGCGACACACCTACACCGCATACACTCATGCACGCACACAACACAACACTCATGCACTCACGTAGCACACACAATAACCGGCACACACAATAATCGGCACACACAGCTCACTCTAACACTCTAATGCACCCACACAGAGCACACACTAAAGCACACACCTATGTTTTCTCTCAGCAGATTGCCTTTCGAACACACCACCTCACGGCGGTGGGGGTTTTAAATGAGATGTTTTAACTAAATTATTATCGCGTTAACCTAATTTTATTAGCCTAATTTCAACCCACCATTCAACTAAATCACATATCCGATATCGGAATTCAATTGGGTCCTATCCTCCGTCAACAATCTCAATTCTCCATACTTTCTAGTAATATACAAACATGGGCATCAATTCCATCAGCAATTAAACAACCTAATTCCATCAGTTACAAAATCAATTCCATCAGTAATTAAAAATAATTGAAATTATAAGAAACATATCACAATTCCAGGAAAAAATTAGGGCAAATTGACATAAATCAGAACTGAAGAAAATTAGGGCAAATGGAGCTTAAACATGCATTAAAGCAAATTAGAGCAAATGGACATACAGAGAGGTGGTGCAGCGGCGGCAGTGTTGGGGGCGCGGCGGCAATGGACGGCCTTGGTGGCGCAGCACTGGAGGGAATTGGTGGCGCAGCGTTGGTGGCACGCGGATATGGAGGGGCACGGTGTCGGGGGAAGGGGGCGGTGATGTCGCCAGAGGAGGGTCATCGGAGAGGGAGAACGCCAATATTGCCGGTGAGTGAGTGAGAGTGAGAGACAGAGAGAAACGGGGAGAGTGAAAAAAGACGAAGCTATTTTATAAGGACGTTTAGCGACGGAATGACACCGTCGCTAAAAGCCCGTCGACAAAAGATATTTTTAATGACGGAATTTTTAGCGACGGTAACGTTCCGTCGCTTATAATTTTTTAATGACGGATATTTTACCAACGGGTTTATCCGTCGCTGAAATACGTTTTCGCGACGGAATATCTTCCGTCGCTAAAAGTCCGTCGAAAATCCTAATTTTCTTGTAGTGTCATTTGAATACATTTATACAACTGGCTAAAACTTACACCAAAAGTGGTGTAAGTAATTTTTGTAAAATCGATATCGTGCCAGAAATGGCTGAAAAAGTTAAACAACCATGTCCATTCTCATATGAGATTGATATGTCAAAAGAAGATTTACTCGATATGGCTGGGGGGCAAGTTTGCAAACCTATTTTGGTTGAAAGCAAAAAAGAGTCATTTTCATGCGGCATGTATAGCTAGCCAACCGTGGCTGTCGATTTAAAATTCTCCACTGTTGGTGAATTTGAAGCTTTTGACACCATGAAAAACGATGAAGAATATGCATTTTGGGAGCCAATTGATGTCACGTTTTTTGGAGAAAGATACCCTATTTGGGTTTGTGGAGCACACCAAGGTAGAGTATTAATTCAATGGTTATCCAGAACTGCAAATATAGTCGAATATTATTTGTTCTATTTTTATTCACACACTTTGAATTAAAAAATGCTCAATCGATTGGCTTATCAGTAGCCACTTTATATGCTGATTGGGTTAACAGCTTGACCAAAAAATGGTTTTCATTTGGTCAGTAGCTTGACCAAAAATGGTCATGGTTTGTTTAGTGGCTTGGCTAACTATGGTCATTGACATTGTAATATAGAGAGCTAAAGCCAATCGATGGCTAATCGATAGCAAAAATATTTTTACTTTGAAAAATTCAAGCTTATCGACAGTGACTGGTGTATCGATTGCAAATGTTATCTTGATGCTGGTGTATGCAAAATCAAGATGGTGCAGTTTAAGCCAATAGATGGCTTATCTATCATGAAATACTATCGATCGTGAAAGGCTATTGATCGTAAAAGGCTATATATCGATCGCGAAAGTCTATCGATAGTGAGAAAATACTACCCCTTTAAAAGACATGACTCTTCGCAATTTCTAAGTATTCAATTGCTTGAGCCAGGGGGGCAATGTTTGCACCACAAAATATATTTTTTTTATTAATAAGTTCACTTTGATTAAATGCCACTAAATGACATTTACTTTTTATTATTTCTGAAAAGATAATGGAAGATTCAAGAAGTGAAATAAACCAACTTCTGAAAATATGTCCCTATTGATAAGCGATAAGTGTGGTTGGTTACTTATTAGTGGGTAGTTATTTTCTAAGTAGATAGTTTCTTGTAATGGTAGTTATTTTCTACAAAGTCGCTAGTATAAATATCGGGTCAAAGAAGAAAAGGAGGAGTAGACAAATTAGTCTTTTTCTTTCTTTTGTTTAGAGGCTTTTGCTGCCATCGATAGGAAGTTCAGTTTCCAAACTTGGAAACATTAGGGTGTAAACATTTGCAATTAATCGAAACTCTCTTTGTCATTTATGGGAGCGCATTCTTTTACTTGCAATTTTCATCTGTTCGTCAAAATTTCTCATTTTCAGGGAAGTCCCCAGGCCCTAGGGGCAAAAAAGATCCCGTACTTTTAATCGATCGTGCCGCCGGCGCACCGATCGATAGTGAGTTTGCCCCGCAGCGCAAACAGATTGTAATTCACATGCTAAAGTATTAAGCGCTAAACACATATTTACATGATAATACCACACATACTCATCTAAAAAAGTCAATGTGTGTGTGCAACGTCCTTTTAAAATGTACTAGTAAGGATCACGTGCTTTGCACGCAATATAGTGATTCGAAAGAAAAATGTTATAATTAATGGGACTATTACAATTAAATCGTAATAAGTAAATCAGTTGTTAGCTGCTAATCAAAATCTAGTCTTATTCTTATATCTGAATCATTAATGTCAACTATCACCATTATTTATTACTATTTATCATACTTATTTCTTTTGTCACATCAAGTTGCCGCTAAAGAGATTTTTGACTGCTTCATAATATATCATGTTGTCCACGGTACACTGACACTGTAATCAGTTTCAAACATATTTCATAAATAAGTAATTCTCACGAAACACTACAATTTTAACATTTCAGTAATAAAAGCGAAGAAATTATTATAGATACAATTAATGTCAAGTGTGTGTATTGGAGTTGTCCAATTTCTTATAATACATTCAAAAAGAAGTTATGATAAATAAATACATATAAAATTTGTAAACCAAATGAGTTAGGAGCTTAAATGTTGCATCTTTAAAATCAAGAATCAAATGAACTCAAAAAATCTAGCAAGACACACATAAAAACTCAATTTTTTAGGTAACAAATCTATTGGCTGTAGCTTTCAAGGATCTTTTTAAAATTTTCTACTGTAGCTTTCAGTATCAATCATGTGATTACCATTTCTTGTAGCGATGATTGTTGGTGGTCAAAGTAGCTTTTGCATTTTATTTTCTTTTGGTAATTATCTAGTCTATTATAATTTTTATGTATCATTTATTTGAAGATTAACATACAAAAAAGTCATTTTCCATTTTTTTCTAGCTTAAGTTCAAATTTTGAGTACAATTTGTATAAAACTACGGTTAATCTTAATGTTACTTTATTTTTTCTACTTTTTCAATTAAAAAGTCTATAGTGTACTTTGAAACTCTCTTTTATTTTTACCAAACATGATCTTGTTAATCTTTGTAGTACAATAAGACTATTAAGTTAGTTGTGCGGGTAATTTAACATATATTTGCCATATTATTTTTAACAATGATTTATATGATAATACCACACCTTCTCATATATAAAATCAATGTGTGTGTTTGTGTGTGTGTGTCGTTTTGAAATGTATACTACCAAATAAATGTGTGAAACTGATATGAGATAATGGTAATGAACGAAAGAATTATAATAATGTTTAAACACGGAAAGTTTTCACCTTCAAGTTCATCAAGAATAATTTCTAACCCAGATAATCATTTATTGGATAATAAGGCTTGTATCATCAAAATAAAAAGGAAAAAAAATTACCTATTGCATAAGGTTTTTAGAGTTAAGAAAACCATAACAACCCAATATTTTACCAAACACAAAATAACACATATATTCATCATAAAAGTTGAAAAAAGAAGGCGTAATCGAACTTGTAGATATTCTCACTTGTATCTATACCGGTAAGTTTAAATTTGCAGTCATATGCCAAAGTTAGTAGATGCAATAGCTGATCCACCTTAATAAAATATATATATAAATATATATATATATATATATATATATATATATATATATATAGCATAATAATACCTAAACTTATGAGCGGTTCTCTAATAAGCAGTGAAAATTAATGTGTTCATTTTATTGATTTTGATGTGGGTGTCAAGGTAAGGTTTTGATAGGTTTTCTTCAAAACTTGAACGAAGACTTAGAATCATATATATACGATGGGGTTAAGTCTAGTCCCGATTTGGTTAAATTCAATTCTTTTGTCACTAAAAGATACATTAGTGAATTTATAACCTCTTTAGCTACTAAATGCTAAAATTTACCCAGAATGTGTAATTTCGTCTCACTTTTAAAAATAAAAATAAAAATTTAAAAAGGATGTTTTTAAGAAAAAAATGTTTAGCATTTAACCCCTTGGAATCCTTTTAATACGGTTTTAGTTATATTCATTCAATCTTTGTCAGTAAAAGATGCATTAGTGAGCTTTTAACCTCTTTTAGCAGTAGATTATTAAAATTTAGCCATAAATATTGTAATTGCCTCATCTTTTTAAAATTCAAAAATACCCTAAATCTTTATAAATTTAAAATGGGTATTTTTAACAAAAGATTATTTACTAGTTTCTTTATATTTATAGTCATTTGTCACTAAAAGACACATGAGCGAACTTAAAGGAGTATTTCAAGAAAAAAAACTTAGTCATTTAATCCCTTACGTATTAAACTTGAGAGTTTTCAACTAAAAAAAAATGTTAATCATTTGAACTCATATAAATTGGAATCTTTATAAATTCGGTTTCACGGTCTTATCACTTATAATATTGAAATATAAGAAGATAATAGTCATATGAAGAACATGTTATCATGTAAATATATAGTATTCCGAACTACAGCGGATCGTAAAAAAATAATAATCGTATGAAGAATATGTTGTCATGCAAATAGAGGTATTCTAATAACTCTAATACAAACATATAATTATTTACTTGCCATGAACTCAAATTATATTTAGGATCGGAATGTTACGATCTAGCGATTCTTGTGCATTTAAAATTTTCTAAAAGCTCTAGTTTAACAATAGTTTTCTTACATCAATATGTCCGTATTTTAAAATCTGAAATTAAACTTTTGTTTTATGTAGTTTCAATGTACTAATATTTTTTGCATTTAAATCTATATGCATGCAAAATAATTCAAATGTGTAGCATACACATCAACGTACAAATATGAAATACAAAATTAAAAAAAAAAGTTGAATTTCCGACAAAATATTTAATGTAGTTTAGCTATATTACATTTCTTCTAAAAGGATATAAAAAGCTCTATTTTCCACAAATAGCTTTCTTTAATCGAATTTGATGGTGAAGATTTAGTAGCTCTAAGGTACTTTAGTTTTAATGTGAATGGAGGTGGTAAGTGGATAGGAAATTATTTAGTAGTCAGAAAGCATGCAGGAGTTCGAGAGTGATTTTATAAGATTTTCTTAGAAACTTTTTTCTTTTTTAAAAGTAAAGGTCGAAACAATCTTTAACTCTAACAAAAGTATATATTCTAATAAGGGTATTTTAAGAGAAGAAACCCGATATCCTAAAAAAAAAAAAAAATTCAAAAACTTTTTAACAACACTCTAACTCAAAATATGTATTTAATGACAAGAAATTATTTTAAGTTAAAAATACTCATAATCACCACTATTGTTCATGAAGACTTTAATTTAAAACGGCATCTTAAGGAAAAAAAAAAGATTAGCCAGTTAATCCCAATCAGGATTTCATATGCATTTAAAAAATCTTTTAAAACTCCAATTTTACGATATTTTTCTTACATCAATTCAAAATTTAGAATTAAACTTCAGGTATATAGTAGTTTCAATATACTAATATGTTTGTATTGAAATTTATATACATGCATAGTAATTCAAATATGTAGTATACACATCAACATACAAATATGAAATACAAAATTAATAAAGTTTTGAGTTTCTTACAAAATATTCAATTTAGTTTAGGTATAATATATATCTTCTAAAAGACTAAAGAAATCTTTGTTCTCTACAAAAAAAAAAAAATATTTGATCAAATTTGATGGAAAAATGTAATAGCTCTAAGGTAGTTTAATTTTAACGTGAATGGAGGTGATAAGTTTTGATTGAATTTTTTTAAGTAATCAGAGAGCATGCCCGAGTTCAATGGTGATTTTATAGGATTTTCACATGGGCTCTTTTCCTCTTTTTCTTAATAAAAGTCAGAACAATCATTAAATTCATATATTCTAATAAGGGTATTTTATGGAAAGAGACTTTATATCCTAAGAGAAGTAAAAAAACACTCTCTAACACTATAATTCAAAATGAGTATTTAATGAAAATATAAATTTTAAGTGAAAAAGACCCCTAGTCGGCACTAATCTTTTATGAAGATTTCAATTTAGAAAAAGCATCTTAAGAAAAAATAATAATTAGTCATTTAATCATAGTCAATATTACATATGCATTTAGAAAATCTTAAAAACCTCCAATTTTACGATAGCTTTCTTACACCAATATGCACATATTCAATATCTAGAATTAAACTTCATGTTTATGATAGTTTCCATGTATTAATATGCTTTTGAAATCTACATATATAAAAAATAATTCAAATCTATAGAATACTTATCAATATACATTATGAAATGTAATTTTTTTTAAAAAGAATGAATTTTTGATAAAATATTCAATTTAGTATAAGTATATTATATTTATCCTAAAAGACTATAGAAACTTTTATTCTCTGCAATTACTTTTATTATTATTATTATTATTATTATTAAAATTGATGGAAAGATGTAATAGCTCTAAGGTAGTTTAGTTTTAATGTGGATGGAGGTGGTAGGTTTTGATAGAAATTTTTTCAGTAATCATGGAGCATGCAAGAGTTCAAGGGTGATTTTATAGATTTTAAGACTTTTTTTTTCTTTTTCTTTTCATAAAAGTCAAAACGACCCTTAGCTTTAACAAAAATATATATTCCAATAAGGTTATTTTAAGAAAAAAAACTTGATTTTCTAGAGAAGTTAAAGACACCCTTATTTTTCAATAGCATACCTTTTTTAAAAAGGTTTAATTAAAAAAAGAGGAAGTTGTAAGTCAAAAGTCAAAACAACCCTTGACTCTAGCAAAAGTATATATTTTAATAAGGGTATTTTAAGAAAGAGCCTTGATATCCTATGAGAAGTAAAAAATACACATATTTTTTAATAGCGCTCTAATTCAAAAAGAGTATTTAATGGAAAAAAGAATGTTTTAAGTCAAAAACACTCCTAATCACCCCTACTCTTGTAAAAAGATTTCAACTTAAAAAGGGTATTTCAGGAAAGAAAGTATTAGTCATTTAACCTCATGCGTGCTTTTATATATGTATAGATATAGATATAGATATAGATAGATATAGATGAGTTAGAGATAGCGACCTGGAAGACATGCGCTTCACTATGTTGAAAGCTTAAAATGGACTCGCTAGGGTTTATGAGGACATCAGTAATTAAGCACTTAGAAAGAGCTTGTTTTAACATCTCTATTGTTGTGCACAGGCTGGAGTTTGGTTTGTTAATTAGCAAGTGATCTGTGGTGAGTCAATAACTTTAGACTAATTAGACAACTTATTGCTAAATATGGAAGTCAAATTTGTGCCTGGATTTAAATATTTTCATGGTGCCAGGGAGTAGAAGTCCGCCAGTAAAGATCGATGTGCGCTTTCCAGTACCTAACACCGAATTCATCACAAAGATTTGCCTCCTTCAGTAGCGATCTTGACTCATCAACGATAAATTAATGTTAGCTTTGGTGAAGGACCTCACAAGGTTTCAGAATGAACCTGCTGTCTACGTGAAAGTCGCAAAAGAGAGCAATCTAAAGACCATGTATGTCACGTATAAGACCTAAAACTAATACCATGTTACAAGCTGGTGTCCGACCCAAAATTATGTTCATAAAAAGAATAAACTCACTAGGTATAAAAGTCGATCTAATTGTCCATGTGTATTCGTGTGGAACTTTAACAGAGATAATGAAGACCCCGAAAAACTTCTTCTCGAAACTAATTACTTCTGCAGTTTTCTTTAATGTTTCTTAGAGTATTGCGATATGAGTCTTACTTATGTAAGCAATATTTACCTTTTAATGGTTATACAACTCGTTACTATAAATAAATAAAAAATGTACCAAGTTATTTATCAGTTTCGTTGAAACATTGCAAAAATTGATCAATAAAAGGAACTAACTGAAATTCAAGATCATCTAACGAACGTCATGTGCTCTAGCTAGCATAATCACACGGTAATCATCTTATTAATTCAAATTCAAATAATTTTATTGCTCGTACTTTCAAATGGCGTATTCCCCCTTGGTTCATCTTTCTCTGGGAATAACGTTGACCGTAGTCATTTTTCTCACTCCCTTGGTCCAGTTTTGGTTGTCTGGTGCTCGGACAAGAAGTTGCATCCACAATGCACGCATTCTCTGGTCAGCACCCGCAGAAGAAGGAAAGGGGCTTAAAATATCACAATTGTTAGATCAACGTCCATTTTCAGTCCGTACGACGCCGTGAGAAGCCAGCCAATGACATCTCGCCAGCGCACCAGTTTTCAGACACCGTCACGTGCTTCATCTTCGTAGTCCGCGTCAACTCCCCTCCTTTTTTCTTTTTCGTCCAGTATTTTGTGGTGCGTGATGAATATCCATTGATTCGTGTAATCTGGCTGCGTCTCTTTTGGGTTAATCTTTGTATAAAAATAAAGAGTAAGTTGGTCTCTTGGATGGGGACCAGACTAAGCTTGGTACAATGTTTACCTTGCACTTCACAAACGGACATCGGAGGCTTCACTTTCTCTCAGGAGACTTATGACATCAACAAAAATGTGTACATGTGGGGAAGCGTTTATCGCCTCGATGGAACTAGAGTTTGTGATTTGTTTAAGAAGGCGACGATGAATATTCCACTCACAAGCTAATCTAACTCAGTCAAATTTACGTTGTTCATGTTGCTTGACTTCATTGTGAAGTGAAATTATTAACTTTCTTTGTTTTAACATGCGTAGGCAAATTTAATGTAAGGTTGGGATCCGTGATTTCACCCTATTTTTAGAGCTTTCTTTTAATTGTTTAGACTTTACTATCAAATATATGTACACGACAAGAAAATACGATTTTAGTGACGGAAATTCCCGTCACTAGAAAAGAAATTTCCGTCACAAAAAAGTTTTAGTGATGAAAAATTTCGTCCCACGTTTCTGTAGCGTAAAGTCTTGTCACAAAAAAGTTAATGACGGAATTTAGTGATTCCGTCACGCAACCGGTGACAGAATGAAGACCTTTAATGAAGGAAAATTCCGTCACTAAAGATATTTTATATTTAAAAAGCATAATATAATTATTTTTTAATTTTTTTGTATAAAATAATTGGTGACGAATAATTACGTCATACAAAAAGTAAATATTCCGTCAGTAATTCCTTTTTGCGACGGATTTGGCTATCACTATTGGTTTGCAAATCTTCTTAAGGTTTTGTGCCCATAATTACAAATCTTAATCTAGAAAACAGAAGGAGAATATTCTTGCGTTTTCTTTTCAAATCCTACTTTTTCTCAAACATGTATACAACAAATCCATCAACACATCAAGTTCCACAAAATCCATTAACACATCAAACTCCACAAAATCAATTAACACGTGAAATACCAAGTCAAACACAATTCCTAAACTACGACCATCCTTGAACATGGGAGTAAGTCGATGTTTAAAAATATCAAAAAGAGAGAATTACACTCAATTTTCGTCCTCATCAAGGTCATACTCCTCGTTTTTTTTTCTATGTACGGTACCTCCTTCGACCAACCATAAACAGTAGCTGATGATGAAAACACAAGCTGAAATAATAGTAAACTCGACGTCAGTTACGATAACTATCTCACAACGCCAAAAGCTCTAACCCAAAAGAAAGAACCATATCACCATCAGGCAACACATGTTGGTGGTCAAAAATCACAAAATCATATAGTGAGATATATATATATATATATATATATATATATCAAGAAAGTTACCTTCTTGAATCCATGGGCAGCCATGACTTACAACAGAACAATGGTACCAATGAGGTTGTTGTTATAGTACATCAATGGTTTCTGGACACTTTCACCAACTACTTTAATCCAGCAAAATGAATGATAGCTTCAAAAAACTGCAGCACAAACATGATACAAGGATAAGAATAAGTCTTACACCAAGAATTAGATCCTCTCCCCCACCAATGAAACTTGTTGAATACTAAAGTACCTTGATCATGTCCAAACATAAGAAATAGCATCAAATTAAGTTTTTTTTTTTTTAACAAAACTGGACTTACTTTGTTGTAGCAAAGAGCTTTTCCAGCACAGGTTTATCCCTGAGGTCAATCTGTAGAAAGGGAGAAACCACAATTATCAATTAGCAATAGAAATAGAAATATGCAAGCTGTGACCTGTCAAACGTTTGCATAATAAGTCTAGACATTAGATCTTTAGAACCCATTATCAAAAGACACCAATAACGATATCCATATTAAAACCTACCACAATTTGAAGTCAATGATAATATGCCAAAGTGTCAATTATAAAGAAACAAGTCTAGACATTAATTAGATGTTCAAAAGATTGCACTGCCCACAAAGTGCCAATTATAAAGAAACAATTATTCGACCAAAGCAAATTCTTGATACCAAATCTTTGAATCTACCCAAAAAGCATGCTATTGTAATTCAAACTTGCAACAAATCTACACTTACAGCTTATAAAATCATGTAAAACTTACCGGGTCAATTGCACTGGGAGCCCTATGTTTGCCTGCGGTATCACAAAGTTATTTTTAACTATCTGTCATCCTAAACTTTCATAAGTGTGGCACCGATCACCCTTCGACCATATTGTGACCAAATTTTAGGTAAATGGCTGAACTCATGAGGGCATTTTTAGAATATCAGATCAAAAATTGGGGATCTAGGGTTGATTGTGATCAAATTGAGGAAGAAGGGATGTAAGCTTCATGTATGATAGAAATTGATGGTTATAGTGGGATCTAGGGCAAAAATTAATGGCTCTAATAGGTTTTTGGGCCAAAATTGATGGTGTGATGAGTTTCTTGTTGGTTTCTGTAATGGTGGCTATGGTGACTAAGGTGGCGGCGACAGTCGAGAAAGGCAGTAGTGGCGTTTGGTGATTGGTGGAGGCTGTGGGTGATGGGTAGGGGTGAGCATCAAATCCGAACCGTTCAAAGATCTTAATGGTTTTGTTTCATATTTTTCAAACCGACCTTGGTTCGGTTTGGTTCACGGTTCACATTTTTTAAACCGATTCCAAACCGACCTATGATATGTTACTCTATTTTTAGTAACATTCATTAACAATTTCACATATACGGTAGTAAGCAAATTCATATATACAAATCTTAAAATTTATAAGAAAAGAAAATAATGAGAACACTTATAATACAAAAATTTTGGTGACCAATAAATGTTATATATTTACTCATTTTCTTATACATCAAAGAGCACTTATATATTGAATGTAATAAGATTATATGCAATTTAGAAAACATATAACTTCAATTTTTAATCACTTTTAGATCCAATAGTAGTTTATAAATGAACAATGTCTTTAAGTAGGTGCAAACCGATCCAAACTGACTAAACCGAACCGTTTAGATCGACCAAACCGATGGTGTTTGGTTTGGTTCGGTTCACAATTTTCCAAACCGAGGGGTAACGGTTCGGTTTGCGGTTTGACTCCCAAACTAAAGCAAACCGAACCGTACTCACCCCTAATGGTGGGCATGGAGGTGGGAGTGGGCTGCATATCAGTGGTGGTGGTGAAAATAAAAGGTGGAAGATGAAGATGAAAATGGATGAGTGAGTGAGTGAGAGAGTGAGTGAGTGAGTGAGAGAGAGAGAGAGAGAGAGAGAGAGAGAGAGGGGGTGATTTGCCAAAAATGCCCCATTTATTTGAGTTAAATTACTTCTCCGGCGAAGCTGTTGGCCGAAAAATATACGAGGGGTGTTGGGCGCCACACTTATGAAAGTTTGAGGCGGCAGATAACTAAAAATAACTTGTGGTGCGTAGAGTTATCGCGTGAAAACTTGGGGTGCCGAATGCAATTGACCCAAACTTACCGGCCTATGCTCCAAGATCTTCAACTTCTCACCGGTGCCGATCAAATATTTTCACAATTAAAGAGATTGCTCTGCCAAAATTATTCTCAAAAGATTGTTCAACCAACACAAATTCTTGAAAATTAAAACTTACAATTTACCCATAAACTAGTCGTGTCAAGAATTCAACTTTGCCAAAAGAAACTTTGCATAAAAAATATGAGATTAAGTAAATTAAAATTGGCGACCTTTGCCTCGAGATCTTCAAATTCTCATCCGTGCAGATCAAAACTGCTAGCAATTTGAAGCGATTTCTCTGCTAATAAGGCACCAATTGTGAGCTTCACGAATCAAGGTGGATGAGGCATTGGGCGTACTGGGCAGTTGGATGCCGGGGGGAGGGGGGCAGTGGTGAGAGAGAGAGGCAGTTGGATGCGGGGGGCGGAGGTGAAAGATCGGGAGAGAGGAAGACAAAAAAAAGGAATTATTAAATTAGGGTGATGTGTTTATTGTTAATATTCGTAAAACTCCTAAAAACACAATTAGAAATTTTGACTAGAAAATACGTCGCTAAAACTTTTAGAGACAGAGATTTTTGTCGCTAAATCCAAGTTAACTTTTATAACTTCACATTGGCTTGTTTGGTGATGGAATTTCTACGACGAAGACAAATTCCATCACTAAAAATCTCTTTTCTTGGTATATCATAGTAGCCATGAAATCGGTCAACGAGAAATGAATAGGTTACTTTGGTTTCTTACTTAGAAATATAAAGGATCGCCACTTAAACATAAGCAATAATTAACCTATAAACTTGGCTCTAAAAACCAGTTTATGAACTGTGGTATCATATTTTGTAGCAAGTATATGTACCGATTCAATTTTACAAAGTGATCATAATGGCACGTTTGCTATTGAAAGAAGAAACAGTTTGTGTTGGAAGCAACCCATATACAAAAGCATTTTTTTTGCACAATGACTACCACGATCAGTCCTTCATATACAGTTTTTTTCTTTTCTCATAAAATAGTTCAAAACTTTTCTAATAAAAGAATAAATTACAAGGAGCAAAAGTTCTGCTTGCTTGGTATTGAAAACAGTGGATAAAAGCCGACATCGCAGAACCTTATCGCCCCGAGTCAAAGTTCCAGATTGATGCCAATGATAGCATCAATCTTTTGATAGATAGTGTAACAACAAGCTAAATAGAGTGTAGCCACAAACTCGGTCATGAGCTTAGTTGACTCAGCCCCTTTTAACCTTTCAAATCATTTCACTAGCTAGATGATACACTATGATACGGTCAAATGAAAGTTAATAAGGAAGTTACTCTTCCAAAAATTTATGTAAACTTTTTTTTTGTTGGAGAAGTATCGCAACACAGTTTATTGTCGGTGTCTCTGTATTCCACTTAAGCATACAATTTACCTTTAGAAACGTATTTAACTTTTTGTGGCACTTGTGATGGACGTGCATTATGACCCATTTTCCGTGCAAATTTAAGTTTAGTGCTAAATAAAGTTCCTAAATATACATTGGGGGCCCATAATGCTTGATCCAACTCAGATCGTACTGGACAAGGGCCTAGCCCGGTATTTTCTGCACCCCTCTCCACGTATGTTGAGTCGACAGTTAAGATCCCTGCATGGGTCTGTACTGTTAACTCGTTCTATAAGAACTCGAGTTTGAAAAAAAAAAAACCTAAGTTTTATTAGTTTAAGTTCAAGCAGTTTTTTGTAATATTGTATTTTGATGAATTTGAGTTGATGTCTAGTTAAATGCTCTGAAGTATATATCAGTAAACAGGGTTTAATGCGATTTGGTAGGTTAATGCTCCGGAAGCTCGGAGCGACAGATCTCCAGATTTCCGGATCGTTACAAAGTGTCTTAAAATATATTCTTGGAACAGTTTTAACAAATTTTACATTCTACTTCTGGAAGATAAATTCCAGTTAGTCACTATTGGAATTTGATTGGAATTTGAGTGATCTATGTACTATGCATCAAGGATACCCAGTTACCAGGTTGGTAGCTTTTGCAAGTTTCCCACTTTTTGGCTCTAAAAATTAGATCGTGAGTATATCTTCTGCCACTGGTATTTTTTTGGATAACCTAGCAAGTTCATTGGTGATTTCAGGGTGTCATATCCTTTTAATCAGGGAATGCAATAACACAAATAGTTTCCTTTGTTTTGGTTCATGAAAAATGTGAAGGAGTTTCATTTTGCAAATTATTTTCTAGAGAATTTGTTCTGTATTCAACCATTATTTTAATTCATCTTTTCTAAGAAAGTAAATACAAAATAAGAAAAGAATATCTTTGAACTCTATGCATGATTGTGCAAGACGTAAATGCTCATTGCAGTGTGTTACTGCTTGAATATTGATCGAGACCACGGCTAGAAAATGCACCTGCAAAACAGAACACGAAGTGACCACCGGGGATGTTCCGGTGGAGGATGCTCCGATGCTAAAGTCAGAACGTCGCTACTAGGGTAGGAATCTGAATAATCGAAAATGGACTGGGTGTTTTTGTATGTCTGTGTGAACCTGTCTGTGTACCTGAGGATTCGCCCTATATATAGACCGCTTCCAAACTTCCTTCTTCTTTAGAATTCTTTTCTGATTGATCCTTTTGTAGAAGAGTCGTACTAGGATTCTTCTATTAGTGCATGAGTCCTAACCAATCTCTATCTGCTCTCTGAAGTTTATCCGATATGAGTCTGTTAGCCCACTCAGAACTGGCTACACCACGTGTCACCAGTTGGCTGGGCAGATATATTTAGCTATATCATAATGCCCCCTGCCTTTGACGGTTCCTTCAAGTGAACAGTTAAAGGCATTTAATGCAGAAAGTTGACTAAAAGTAGTTCAGCCACAAATCTTCCATGCCCGTTGTCACTTAGGAATTTCCAAAACATCACGCTCTTAAATCTTGATTGAGCATCTCAATTGGATAATCTGCTCGGGAGGCCTGCTCGGGATTTCTGCTCGGGAAGTCTGGTCGGGCTTTCTGTTCGGGAATCCTGGTCAGCCTTTCTGCTCGGGAAGTCTGGTCGGGCTTCTTGTTCAGGAAGTCTGGTCGGGCATCCTGTTCGGGAATCCTGGTCAGCCTTTCTGCTCGGGAAGTCTGGTCGGGCTTCTTGTTCAGGAAGTCTGGTCGGGCTTCCTGCTCGGGAAGGTTGACCAATATTCCTTCTTTGGATGGCAAACAAGGAACCCTGCTCGGGCTTCCCTGCTCGGGCAGTCTGGTCGGCCTCCCTGTTCGGGAATCCTGGTCGGGCTTCCTGCTCGGGAAGGTTGACCAATGTTCCTTCTTTGGATCACAAACCAGGAACCCTGCTCGGGCTTCATGCTCGAGCGGTCTGGTCGACCTCATGTCTTGAGACTGTTAACCTACGATCTTGCTAAGTCATCCTGGTCGGGAGCCCTGTTCGGTCATCCTGCTCGGGATGTCTGGACGGGCATCCTGGTCGGGCATCAGTCTTGAGACTGTTGACCTTGGTCCTTACAAGTGATCCTAGACGGGAAACCTGTTCGGACATCCTGCTCGGGATGTCTGAACGGGCATCCTGGTCGGGCTTCAGTCTTGAGACTGTAGACCTAGGACCTTGCTAAGTCATCCTGGTCGGGAGCCCTGTTCGGTCATCCTGCTTGGGATGTCTGGACGGGCATCCTGGTCGGGCATCAGTCTTGAGACTGTTGACCTTGGTCCTTACAAGTGATCCTGGACAGGAAACCTGTTCGGACATCCTGCTCGGGATGTCTGAACGGGCATCCTGGTCGGGCTTCAGTCTTGAGACTGTAGACCTAGGACCTTGCTAAGTCATCCTGGTCGGGAGCCCTGTTCGGTCATCCTGCTCGGGATGTCTGGACGGGCATCCTGGTCGAGCATCAGTCTTGAGACTGTTGACCTTGGTCCTTACAAGTGATCCTGGACAGGAAACCTGTTCGGACATCCTGCTCGGGATGTCTGAACGGGCATCCTGGTCGGGCTTCAGTCTTGAGACTGTAGACCTAGGATTTAGCTAAGTCATCCTGGTCGGGAGCCCTGTTCGGTCATCCTGCTCGGGATGGTAGTCCGTAGATGCTTCTTGGGAAGAGGGCTCATGATCAGGTTATCAATTGTGTTGCCACGTGTCAAGTACAACCGTCATTTAGCCGCCAGAACCTAAACGGTTACAATTTCAAATTTCAAAATTTAATGCCCCGGGAATCGCGCGGGACACGCGTCTTGAATGCTACCGCCTTTATAGGGGAAGTTATTTCTTCCTCCATCTATATATTTGGAGTTCCTCTCCTCATTTGCCCCCTGCTATTCACTTTCCCTGTTCGGCTTAACTTTGACAAGTAAGTTCTCTTCTCTTCTTCTTGTTCGGCACATATCTATTTCCTTTTAGTAGCTTTCAATATCGTAGCCTTAGAAAATGTCTTCATCCACTTCAAGTAGTACTTCGTCCTCTTCAAGTAGTTTTTCAGAGAACGATTTAGAGAGTGAGTCGGAGAGTAGGTCATCACAAGTAGGAACTTCAACACACTATAGCCAAGTAGGAACTTCAGCTCCCCAAACTAGCACTTCATTTCCCCGTAAAGATGATGCTCTTGGGGATATCAAAGATGAAGCTGAAGACAAATTTGACGAGGACATTTGGTTTGCCTCAGATGAAAAGAGGAATAAGATGTCAAAAGAGAGCATTGTCGAGCTCTTAAAAGAGTATCCTTTGCCTCCTCCTTTTTCTGCTCGGGTACCCGCAATCCAAGAGCCTGCCAATTATGGTACAGACTTGGAAACCAGTGTCTATGAAGGCCAGATTAAGTCTGGCTATAGAATCCCCATGCATCCCTTTGCAGTCGCCTTTTTCAACCACTACAAAATGGCTCCAGGTCAGCTCGTGCCCAACGGGTGGAGGAAACTAGTTGGCTTAATTTATCTTGTGCAGACCTCAGGGTATCCAGTGACGGTCCATGACTTCATGAGATTATACCTTGAGGTATGCTTTATAAAGAATGTGGCCAAGTGCGATGGCTGGTATTACATCCATAACCGGATCAGGGTGATCAAGGGGGGTCCCAAATCTAACAAAGGTTGGCACTCCCGATACTTCTTCATTCAGCGGCCAAGCGGCAAATGGGAGTTCCCAAGAAAGTGGAATGCTTTCTGTAAAGATTATGAAAAGAAAGGCTTCCTGGCTCCCAACGCTATGACGAAGAAACTGCTTGATCACATAAAGAGGAGGGGTGTTCTCAATATTGATGAACCTCTTACAGATCAAGAGATGCAGCATGCGGGGCTCATTCCTCCTGCCCCTGCTATGCCTGTTCCTCCAACTCTTGTTTTAGAACCTCGAAGAGTTTCGAAGTCTAAAACTCGAGAACTGACGATAGGAACATCAACTTCTAGTACTCCAAGTCTAGGTAGAGTCTGGAGCCATGTTTATATATTTCTGTCCTTTCTTTTTGTGAACAAGTTATCCAACTCGGTTTCTTTTGTTTTCTTACAGAGATGGCTGGCAAAGGAGATGCTGCAAAGGGTGACTTTATGGGATTGATGCAAAGGGCATCGAAAGGGAAAAGAAAAGAGAACGCGGGGGAAGGTTCTTCCCCTCTTGTGAAACGGCTTCGCGCACCTATTCCTCCAGTGTCTCCGCTTGTGGTTGAGGATATCCCCATCGACAAGGATCCAATCTTTCGTCCCCGATGGACCATTAAGAGAGGGGATTCGGGAATGCCCCACTCACACGTCTCTGCTCAACATTTAGCTCATGGGGTGTTGCCAAGTGATAAACTTATCTTGGAAAACCAGCCTCATGAGGCCTTTGCTATGGCACACGTCCAAGCTGCTTACAACGTAATAATACTTTCTTTACTCTAGTTTTTTTTTTTTTTTTTACGTAAACTCTCCCCGTCTTTCTGACACATAATTCGTCTTCATCTCTCTCTTATTTTCAGGCCTACTGCTATAGCAGCCAAATGCAGGAAAGGTTTTCCATGGCGATGGATGTGGCTCGCACCGCCGAAACCGACAAGAGAGTCGTTGAAGGCAAAGCTGACAAACTTGACAAAGAGGTCAAGACCCTCAAGGTGGAGAATGCTGATTTGCTCACCAAGCTCGGCCGCCTTGAAAAAAGATGTGAGAAACTGAAGCATGAAAGGGGCGAGATTGGGAATAAGGCCATCCACGCATTCCTTGATGGTACTGCTGGCGACGAATGGCTTCGGAAGCGGACAGAAGATGGGCTTTCCATCTTTCAAGAGGGGTTCCAGAAAGCCAAGGAGTTAACCGCGGCCAAATATTCAAACCTTTGCTTGGATGACATTGTGGTGCCCAGCTTTGACTCGCCATCGGGTGAAACTGCAGCACCTGTTGAAGCTGAAGATGTTGTTTCTCCTGGGGAGAAAAGTGTCCGATCCGGGAATGCTCCTCCGTCTTAGGACATTTTTTGTTTAGTCTCATCTCAGCTTTGTAATTCCTGCCTATGTTCCCTTAGTACTCTTTTGGCCTTCGATGCCTTTGAAGTTGAAACATTTTCTTTTCCTCATAAAGGGGTTTTACTTTTGCATACTCGTGTTGTGAATGTACCGTCCTTTGTTTTGATTTTGTTTTTGTCTAAAACCTTTACTGGACCATGTTCGGTAAAGACTTGGGTCTTACCTTGTCCATTTGGGTGATGTACTCCACGTTAACCTCTCTAGAGAGAGGACATAGAGCTGTGCACACAAGTGGTTGCATGTGCAAGATGTTTGACTGTCCCTTTGAGGGGTGGTCACCACTCATGTGGAGGGTGTTAGTTTTGTACAAGTGTGTTCTTTAACTTGAGCTAACCACATCATGCTTGCGTTTTACTTTGACGCGAACCCTTATCGTCGACTAAGGGCTGGCAAAGAAGCCTCGCACTCACGCTCGGCTAAGTTTCGAATTAACAAAACAGGGTAGGGCGACGAACTCCCACTTGGTTTTGCCGTTTCTCGGGCTAGAACTAAAGCTAGACCGTGTTAGGTAAGACTTGGGTCATACCTTATCACTGGGTGATATTTTGCTTGGGCAACATTCGCTGTTTTTCGTAGACAAGCAGTCTGTTCGGGCAGTCTGCTCGGATATTAGATGTCTATCGTTCTTGAGAACATAACTATCATTAGTTAAAGTGGCCAGTGATTGATATGCTAATGTAAGCAATTGGTCTTTCTCACAGTAATGAAGATGTATAGATAGACGAAATGAAATGCTTCAAAGCATAGTTGAATTTCATTATAACTGAAACACTTCTTCTTTACATCCAACTATGCTTTTATGCTACTTCCCCCCAAAATAATAAGAAGAATGTTTTCGCTTTCCCTTAAGAATTTACTGGTAGTATTTCCTCAAGTTGTCAGCATTCCATGTTCGCGGGATCGCTTCTCCTGAAAGTGTTTCCAATGAATAAGCGCCTAGCCTAAGCACTTTCGATATCTTATAAGGTCCTTCCCAATTTGGGGACAGCTTCCCCACAGCGGCCTTTGGGTTTGAAACTTCCAGTTTTCTGAGGACAAGATCTCCGACTCTGAACATCCTCACTCGGACCTTTCGATTGTAGAATCTCGCAACTCGTTGTTTCGTTGATATCATCCGATCTAAGGCTTGAGCTCGCACATCATCTAATAGATCTAAATTCCCTCTGAGATTCTCTTCATTTTCTTTCTCTGAGAAATGTAACACTCAAACCGTGGGGAGGCCCACTTCTACTGGTAGCAGCGCCTCGGTACCAAAAGATAGAAGGAATGGTGTTTCACCTGTCACAGAATGAGGTGTTGTGCGGTATGCCCAAAGTACTTTAGGAAGCTCATCAACCCATGCCCCCTTTGCATCATCTAACTTTCTTTTCAACCCTTGAAGAATTGAACGATTCATGTTCTCTGTCTGCCCATTGGATTGGGGGTGAGCAACCGATGTAAAACGGAGATCAATAGAGAGACCTTCACAAAATCTTCGAAAGTTGGAATTGTCAAATTGCTTTCCGTTATCTGTGATTAGGATCTTCGGCACCCCAAAGCGGCAAACAACGTTCTTCCAGAAGAACTCTTCGCATTTCGATGCTGTTATAGTGGCCAATGATTCGGCCTCAGCCCATTTCGTGAAGTAGTCGATGGCGACTATCACAAAACGCCTTTGTCCAGTGGCCACCGGGAATGGGCCCAAAATATCCATTCCCCACATTGCAAACGGAATTGGGGAAGTCAAGATACTAAGTGGTGCTGCCGGCGTGTGTGTCAGCGGAGCAAATTTTTGACAACGATCACACTTTTTTGTAAATTTGATCGCTTCTTTCTGCATACCTGGCCAATAATAACCTTGCCGCAAGATTTTGTGGGCCAGGTTTCTTCCCCCCAAGTGTTGTCCGCAAATCCCTTCGTGGACTTCTTGTAACGCATAATCTGCCTCTCTAGGGCTTAAGCACTTTAGGTATGGCAGACTGAAAGACTTTTTATACAGTACCCCGTCTACCAGGGCAAACCGAACAGCTTTAGCACGTAAATTGCGAGCTCCGCTTTTTTCTGACGGTAATATTCCTGAGACAAGGTACTGAATAATTGGGTCCATCCAGCAAGGTTCCTCTTCTATCACATTGACCTCCTTTGAGATCTGGATACTTCTTTCTTGGAGGAATTCAATGTATACCGCTCTGTTTAATTCTGAAATGTCTTCGGAAGTCAGTCTTGACAGTGAGTCTGCTTGGGCATTTTGGTCTCGTGGTATGTGGCGGATGGCGAAATTTTTGAACAAAGCGGCTTCCGTTTTCACAGCTTGGAGGTACTGGGCCATTCTCTCATCTTTTGCCCCATATTCTCCCGAGATATGGTTCACAATTAATTGAGAATCACTATGGACGGAAAGAGAATCAACTTTGAGAGAGTGTGCCAACCTTATTCCCGCTAGGAGTGCCTCGTATTCAGCTTCATTGTTTGATGCCTGGAAATTGAAGCGAAGGGCGTACTCGATCACAAACTTTTCGGGGCTGATTAATATAAGCCCGGCTCCGCTACTTCCCACCTTGGAAGAGCCATCAACATAAAGGAGCCAAGGATCCGAAGCTTCTGAAAGGACCAGATTCGGGGGGTTCTCTGGTATTGTGCATTCGACAACAAAATCTGATAAGGCTTGAGCCTTAATTGCTGTACGGGGTTGATACCGAATATCGAACTCGCCTAGTTCCACGGACCAGTTTACTAGTCTTCCCGACGCATCAGGATTTTGTAGAACTTTACTCAATGGTTGATCTGTCAACACGATGATGGTGTGTGACTGAAAATATGGTCTCAATTTCCTTGCCGATATGATAAGAGCTAGGGCTACCTTATCTATTCGGGGGTACCTGGTTTCTACGTCTTGTAGGACCTTGCTTACGTAGTAAACAGGTCTTTGCTTGCCCTCTTCCTCTCGGATTAAGACCGTGCTTACCGCTACCTCACTAACCGGCAGGTATAAGAATAAGCTTTCACCAGTAACCGGTTTGGTAAGGAGCGGCGGGGACGACAAGTATTGCTTCAATTCTTCAAACGATCTCTGGCATTCTTCAGTCCACTCGAAGTCCCTTGCCTTCCTGATAGCTTTGAAAAAGGGGAGGCATTTTTCGGCGGACTTGGACATGAACCTTCCCAAAGCCGCCACTCTTCCTGTAAGCTCCTGGACCTGCTTAATTGTCTTAGGCGACTTCATGGCATGAATAGCGCATATCTTCTCTGGATTTGCTTCTATACCCCGTTGCGATACCATGAATCCTAAGAATTTCCCTGACGCTACACCAAACGCACAATTGAGCGGGTTTAGTTTCATGTTATAGGCCCTTAGGATGTCGAAGGTTTCCTTGAGGTCCTCCACATGAGCCTCGGCTTCCTCACTCTTGACTAGCATGTCATCCACGTACACCTCCATATTTCTCCCAATTAAATCATGGAAGATCATGTTAACAAGGCGCTGATAAG